>JAPDKU010000016.1:0-350542 GCA_027569715.1 Hamigera avellanea
CCCCCTCTTTCCTTCCTCCCCACCCGCCCCGGGGCCCACCCCCATTTTTGCCAACACCTCACCCCCAACCCCGGGGGGGTTTCACGGCCCGTCACTCTCTGGGCCTTGGGGCCCCACAAAAAAATCCTTTTCCACAAAAACCCCCCCCCCCACGTACATCGAGTTTTTTTTTAATTTCTTTTTTTTTTTTTTTTTTTTTTTTTTTTTTTTTTTTTTTTTCCGAAGCGGTTGGTTCTGCGTTGCGTGACCGAGTTACGTTGAAAATCGTTCATTCGCTTTGGCTTCGTTTTCTGTCTCATTTCAGACTCGGAAAGCAATTGGCTTTCTTCATTACACAGGTCCACCACTGTGGAGGGTGCAACCGTGGCCCTAAACTTTTCTTTCGGATGAGAAGGATTCAAAAGGCGTGGTCTCACTTGACGAATGGATATATTATTTTGTCCAGGTCCAATCTGCGGCGAGGCCGCAATCAACCAAGAACATGGTTTTGCTGGACGAACCGCGTGTATGACTTGGAATCATCCCATAAGACAACAATTATTTGAATTAAAAATTGTTACTTGGATTCAAAAGATTATTTTATACATGAGAAAAGAAATGAATGATCACATAACTCATGCCACAAAATGCCAATGCCGTCCTGGAGCAACATAGTCATCACAAGCCCACATGCAAGCACATCAGGTGCAGCGACCTCTCCGAGCTTCCTCGACATCAGAATCCCTGCTGTTCAGCAACGGTGTGTCATTTTCCCATTTTCAGCATCACCTTTCTGGTTTAATTGGAACCGAATTGCCAGACCTACCAAGCAGTATGGCCGCCATCGATGAGCAAAGTACTTCCGGTCATGAAGCTACTCGCGTCACTGAGTGCGAAAAGGGCAGCACCCCGAAACTCTTTCGGCAGGGCAAGCCGTCCAAGCATGTTCTCCGCTTCCCACGTGGCCTTGGCCGCAGGGTTCTTGTCGAAAACCAGCTCCACCATAGGCGTGAGGATGTGTCCGGGGCACAGGCTGTTGACGCGGATGCCATGTCTCCCCCATTCCATGGCCAGACAGCGACCCAGCTGGATTACTGCGGCCTTGGACGAGTTGTATACCGGCGAAGTCATGCCCTTGTTCGCAATGAGGCCGCTCATGCTGGCAACAAGCAAGATAGAGCCGTTGGTTTTGTACTTGAACATCTGGCGTGCGGCGGCGGTGGCAGCGTTGAAGACGCCGTTGTAGTTGATCGACATGACTTCGTTCAGCGCTTCCTGGGAGTGTTCCAGTGCGCTTTCAAGGTGGTTGATTCCTGCCGCGGCGATCATGCCGTCTAAGCGCTCGTGCTTGCTGGCGATTTCGGCAAGGGTGGAGTTGACATTGGTGGAGTCGCGCACGTCAACGCGGTGGTACTCGAGACTGCCGCCGAAGTCTTGTTTGGCACGGCTCTTGACTGCTTCGAATTCGGGATGGGGGCGTTCGAGGCGATCCAAGCAGTAGACTTGATGCAGAAACAAAGTTAGCGATCTTCAAAGGCCATCAATGATCTACAGAATGTTTGCATGGTTCAAGCGCCGAAATGTAGAAAGTACCTTTTGCGCCTGCCTCCACCAGCGCTTCGGCCATGGCCAGACCGACGCCTCTTCCCCCGCCGGTGATAGCAAAGACACGCTTGCCAAGGTCAAACTCTCGGAACCGACTTTCGGTGCCGGTGCGCGGTGGGACCCTGGTTTGAATATGATCGCGGTCTGCGGTCGTTGCGAGACCGCATCGCAATGGAAGAGACCGAGAGATAGAGTGTGACAGGCATGGCCGACACAGCGACCGGCCAAGGGAAGACAGCATGGCTCCGGCTTGCAAAGAACCGAATGAAATTGAATAAACTACCGAGAAAGCAACGTCGATGAGCCAGGAAGAGAATCAATCTTTGCCATTGGTGTGCGCGGAGCGATTTCAATTATAGTGCTGAAGCAGCCTGGCCGTGCGCCTGGCAGGATCTACCGGAAGCGAACATTTGTTCCTCGTACCGCAAGGCTAGAGAGGGCGGAAAATGAAGCGATTCTCGTGACTCACGATGGCAGCTTCTTTCACGATGACTTCACGACCCAGACAGTTCCATTGGACGGATCTTCCACGGTACAACGAGATCTTGCCACGAAACCATTGATTCACACGCTGCCGTGCTCACGATAAGCTTGGTGAACTCGTAACATCTTGTTTGATATTCCTCTCTCCAACTTATTTGTTCGCTGAACACGGCAATGCTCCATACTCCTTCGATCAAGGTATGGCGATCATCCGGAAATGGCGGGCCCACCAGCCAAATGCCCTCGTCGAACGGTGGATCAATTATCCGGCTCGCGAACGATGCCTGTCTTATGAACAAATGCGTCTCTTCATCGCTCTTTTGAAACATTTTGGACAATTCATGTTTTCCATTTTCTCGAAACTTGTTGCACACATTGTATGATGGCCCCCACAGAAGAGGATTGGAATGTCACGACTCGCAAGCTGGATCGGGAGAGACCGTGCACCTTGAGCTTGGGCGGGAACACCTTCCTCCAATGAATGAACTGGCCTCCCCGGGCCCCGGCTCGCCTTTTCCAGAACAAGTTAGGTCCCGTACAACGGGAGGTCGGTATCTAAATTTATCCCAAAAGGGCTCAAGTTGATTACCACACCACTTCCAAGAGGTCAACTTGCCGCGACCTTGGAAGTTGGAAGTCTTTTCTCTCTTCCCGTGCATCAAAACCTGGTTCTCGAGTTGTTCACCCCTGTCTCGTATTCCGAAGCACCAGCCAGTCGGTTGAGTGTCATCCGAAGGTTTACCTTGAAATGGCATGCATGACTTGTACATTTTTACTTTCTCAAACTCTACTAAGAAGGCATCGATCGTGTCGTGATAATTTGACTGACGGTAACAAAAGGGAAAGATGATCATGATAATGAACCTATTTTTATTCCCAATAATATTACAAAAGAAAAAAAAATTACGCCATCAAGTCCCTAATATCCAGTAAGAAATCAAAGTATATACGTGAACTTCTGCTCCGCAACGTTCTCGGACTTCTCCCGTCCATCACCACCCATCAGCCCTTCCCTCTCTTCTTCCCCTCCCGCTCCCCCTTCCATCTCGATGTCCTCGCCATCCTGCTTCGCTGCAGCATTCGACCGTTGCAGAACGACCCTCAAGACAAACGCCAGAATCGCCACCAAAACCATGAAAAAGGAGCACGTAGCCATCCCACGAACGTACCACGGCCCGTCACTGCTGGGGTACAATCTCGTACCCAACAGCGGTCCGCACTGTCCGATAACATTCATGATTGCGACGCTCGTACCCTTTCCTTCTTTTGCGACGCGGTTGTCCATCGTCCAGGTAATGATCAAGGTGATCGCGGAGAAGAAACCGGAAATCGCAGGATAGACGCAGATATACCGGATGAAGGTGTGGAGGTTCGTGGACATCCGGGAGTGGAAGTGGCCTGCGGCCGCGATCGTGAGGTAGGCGAGGGATGAGAGGAGAGCGTGGATGATGAGGTATGTGCTTCGGGAGCGATTGCGGTCGGAGATATATGCCGTGAAAAGCACTACTGCGAACGCAGCTAGATACGGGGGTGCGGAGAGGGCCTGGGAGGCGAGCGTGGAATAGCCCATGCTGTTGTAGTTTATATTATTGAGCATCGATGACGATGATCGGTGTTTTTGACTGGAGATGAGACTTACTCCTTGATGATTGTAGGCAGAAACACAGGCATCGAACTGAATGCGACATTGCAACTGAAGAACATGAACTATATTGACGATATTAGCATGGCGTCAGAAAGCCAAGGGATTTTCGAGGCTACTTGCCGCTGTGAGATACGATTTGGGGTCAGAGAGGGTCTTTCCAACTTCCCTCCAGTCAAACTTTGCCGGTTTGGGGTCATGAAAGTTGCTTTTGTTCTCTCCCAAACGCAGTTTCGCAACTTTTCTTTGCCGAGCGGTCAAAAACCGGGCGGTTCCCGGCGAATCGGGGATGATGAACCATGCAAATACAGCGACGATCACACTAGGGAAACCCTCAACCAGAAATAAGGTCCGCCATGGTGCAATCGGGCCATCGCTGCTGAGCTTGACGATCACCCATGCCAGACTACTGGCAAAGGACGTTGCCAAGGGTGCTGCCGAGATGAACAGTCCATTCCGAAATGCCAGCTCCTCGCGCTTGTAGAACAACGACAAGTAGAACGGTACACCTGGCCCAAACGCTGCTTCGGTAATGCCCAGAATAGATCTTAACACGACGAGGGCCCAGAATGAAGTGGCCAGAGACTGGAAGGATGCAGCAAGACCCCATCCACAAACGCAAAGGGAAATGTAGATGTGAGGAGGAACCAGTCGGTACATCAGGGTCATCCATTCAAAAAGAATATAAGTGATATAGAACGCCGTAAGTAGCCATTCATATTGCGAAGATGAGAGATGTAGATCGTCAGTAAGCCCAGCTATCTTTGCATTTCCAATATCTGTGTGCTTCGTCAGTGTTCCATGTACCCAGAATCAACTCAATCATTCGACGGCGGTATTTGTGGAAAGCTTACTGGAGCGATCCAAAAACGACAGGAGATAAAGAAGTGCTAAGAATGGCACCAGCTTTCGATCGAACTTCTTCACAACCTGTCGCTCCTCGTCTGCGGTATAGTTTGGAGTGGAATCCATTCTTCTGGAGGGCTTCTTGAGCTCCTCGTTTGAATCATATCCATTTTCATCATCTTCATCGGAGAAACGGCCGGCCTCAGCTCGCGGATACTGGTCCAGGTTAGTTTGCAACTTGAGAGGGCCAGTCCGAGGTCCAGAATTCGATTGCGAGCCTTCTGTATCAGATCCATTGGATTCTGGCGTAAGCTGAGCGTTCGACGGTGTCAAAGAGGAAGAAGAAGAAGAAGCATTCTCCACAGAAGAGTGGGTGGACGACCCATGGCCTGCTGAAAGCTGTGGGTGTAGAGCCATAGAGGAAACAAAGAAAGTAAGAAGCTTGAGCACAGCTGGCTTATGGTTTCATTTCTTGGTCGAATATCGCCAAGACCATCCAGTGGACATCTGGTTTATGGCAGTTTCACAATCTTAGGATATATTGGGAATAGAGCTATGGATTGTAGGATGTAGATAGTACAAGACTTTAGTTTGGATTGAAACGAAGACAATTTAAGTTGATTCTTAGCTACAACAGACTACCAGAGTGTCACAGATTCTCCACCAGAGCTTCACGTGGCGCGCTAGTTGCGATGATTGGGCCAACGCTAAACGCTGTCCGCCCGCATCACCCTTCGTTCTCAAGAGGGAATTCCATTCAACACAAATCACCGAGTCAAACTTGAAGATGATGGCTCAGTCCATGAAAAGAGAAACAGAATTTCATAGGATGCAAAGAGGTAAACAGAAGTGCGAAGGGAAACCATGGCAAGGGAAGTCTTTCGAATCAATGAGCATTTCGAGATAAAAGCGCCGGCAAGGACAACAAAGTCTGATTTGAGATGGATGAGGATAATGTATGAGGCATTGCAGAGGATGCCCAGCATACAATTGATGAATCTTGGGAGCGCCATCCGTCAGAATCGACGTTGCCGTTTCATGGTGTATCCGTATCCGGACTGATACTCATCTTCGAAGCGACGTCGGCGTCCATTCGCAAGCTCGATAGCCTTATCTGCCGCGAGGTCGAAAAGGTACTGCAATTCGGGCATCAGATCATGATCGCGCATACCGTATGAACGGAGATAGTTGATGGTGTTCTCGGTCGTGTCCCGAAGGAATCGAGCAGTTTCCCCGTCCACGCCGTCACGGCTCTGCTCCCGTGTGTAATACTCATCCTTGGCCTGGTAAAAGACATCGAGCATCCTCTGAATCTTCTCATGGACCTGTGGATCATCTCGGCGGAGGTCCTGGTGAGTATCGGTAGGACGGCCTCGACGATAACGGCTTGCTCTTTTTCGTCTGTTGCGTCGGTTGGACTTCCTCGCCTCAATAGCAGCGGTATTCGCGGGAGCCGAAGTCTCACTCGCGCCAATGTCAGACACAGAAGCTGTCATGTGTCAGTGATGTCCTTGAACATTACCATGATTCTGGAACAGAACAGACCCTTAATCAAAATGTTGCGCAGCCGGGTATGGCTCTCTACAATGCCCGGGGCTTCTTCCACCGTGTCTGCATAGACGCCCAAGTATCTGATCAGAAAGAGCTCCAGAGCGCCAAAGTTCGCGGTTGTCTCGGCCTTTTCCGAAAGCACAAGCAAAGCTTTGTCGTAGATCGTGATTTGACAATCTTCAAAGTCCTGGGAACGACTTTTCAGAAGTTCGATTTGTCTTTCGAAGGCATCCAGGAGACCAATCCCCTCAGGCTTGCCGTCAACTTGACTCAACGCAGGACCAGGTTCCTTGAACGCCCCATACATATGGACCAGATCGTCGACCGCATCCTCTGGACGAACCTTCCGCTGGAAAGAGCTCTGGCAGGACGACATAATTGTCACGTCGAGTCTTGGCTCTGTGACTTGTGAAAGCTTGAGAAGCGAGGTCGTTGTGGACTCAGCGGGGAAGATGGTGAGAGACAATCGCTAAGAACTCTGATGCTGAAGAATTGAGAAGCAGATGAGACCCGAATGATTGGAGCTTGCAAAACGTTAATCAAAGTGCATTGAAAAGAAGGCAGATAAACTCTCGACTTGTCTTCTCTATCCTCCGCTCACTGTAGCTAAAACTGCTGGAGGCCTCCCAAAGCACGACCTAGGTACTGACTGCCCTCAATGACTTGAAACATCATGTGCAGGACTGCCTTGAGTCCCCATTCTGTAATATCTTTCTTGCTTCACTTACTTCAAGCATAGCTCTCGCAGCGCAGTGCACTGAGAACTACTAATGTATCTGATTAGTATAGGCTACTCTAGGAGCCTATGACTTCGAACGTATTCAAGCCCATTCCCCTAAAGGAACAACTTATAATCTGTATTAACTATCAGTCTTTTTTTTTTTTTTTTTTTTTTTGCAATGATATGCCCTCCTGTGTTACCATGTGCAAAAACCACCGCCTGATGCTTTTACACACATGCAGCAGTCTTGCAGGTATTTAGTCAGTCACCACTTCGTTCTAGGCATTGAGAAATGTCCGCTCTACATAACTAGTCAACATGCCAGATACATGCCATAAACCAGTCCATTGAGACATATGTATCATGATAACACTATCCAATCATGAAATGGCCAGCATTCCATCGTATTGTGTTTTTGTGCCAAATGACATGCTCAGTTTCTTTCCTTATAGAGCTTCTCAACCTCATCAACGAATACCGACACCTTGCTACCATCTCCGCCCAGTGCGCAATCTTTCCAGACACCGCCGTCCCGCACGCACCAGACCTTTTCATCCAACCGAACTGTACAGCTCGTCTTGACCCCAAGGCCATCACTATATAGCGCGCTTTCTCGCAGCAGCGCGATGCCACTGGGTGTGTCTCCGCCTGCACCGCCATTCCCGTCGTCCTGTTGACTGGCGCATCTGTTCAGAGCCTCGAAATTGATGCCATGTTCCAACGCGCAGCCCTCGACCAATTCGCGTTTTGGAATGAATGAGTATGACTCGATGAGGCAGTTGGCAAAGCCCAGAGACCGGATGGTCGGGGTGCGAGGGTAGGAGGCAGGCTGGATTGCGGCGCTGTTCTCGGAGGGAGGGAATGGGAGATTAGCGGCACAGAGGATGAGTATGTCCCCGATGCATTCGGTGGGACCATGCTTGCATTCTACCTCGGAGGATTTATTGGATACGCTAGAAGCATCCCGACTCCCGTGGTTAGCTTGCGCCGCTCACAGTGAAGCGGGGACGGGGAGAGCTTCCTGCTCACCTTGCAATGAATGACAGCTTGAAATCAACCTTGTCGCTGATCTGCTCCATGGCAGGGACAATAAGCTCTTTCAGGCAGTCGCGAGCATCGGGGCATTTGCTCATGATGTGAGCCTCCAGGGGCACCCGATGTGCTTGCTCCTCAGCAGCAGACCCATGGCTGTCCTGAAGATGATCGACGGCAGAGAAGGCAGCGTCGTCCTCGAAGGCCAACTCCTGTGTGAAGGAGGAGGGGAGACTGGGGCTGTTAATAGACGACCGGCTTACAAAAATATACAAAACGAAGCAAACGAGGATAGCAACCAAGGTGCGACGGAATAGACAAGGAATAAGACGGCCGCGTCGCGAGCAGGCGTTGGTGGGACTGGCAGCATCACGGCCGTCGTGATGACCTTCCCGAGAATGAAGCGGTAGTTTCTCCATCATGTTTGGGCGGTAAGGACGATCGGGACCACGATGGATGCTACTGCGGAGGTTTCTAAGAAAAGGAGGATGGAGCGGTCAGTCATACCTTACCTACTCCGGAGTCCGTACTGCCGCTACTCCACCGGAAGATTATCGCTGATGGGGTAAGCTCCCCAAGTCCCAACAGAACAATATCTCTAGTCTCTACATTGATTTTTTTTTTTTTTTTGTTCTGGTGATGGGTTCTAGCAGCATGCTGTCACCAGTTCAATTTGTCAAATTGTCATAGCTACTCGCCGGATCTAACGTTCACAAGCTTATGCAACGTCCGTTGACATGTCGGCTTCATGCCTGCTATCTATCCCTGTCAATCGAGGGTACCCATCGACGTTGCATCGTCCTACTTTTCTGATACTGATAGACCTCAAGATATAATTAGCATGCATGGCACAGACCGTAACTGTCCTATATATGGCAGAATAAAAGCGTTTCACCTGTATTATTTGGCAGTGTGGCACAGCCCAACGGACGTCTCATCGGAGTCGGACAGAATACTCCGGGGATACCTGGTCACACTACTAAGTACGGAGTACTACTTACAATAAAGCTCCCGCAGTCTCTAAAATAGTCGAACTACATCCTGTCCACGTGCATCACGTCAGCACTTCAAAATGAACAACACCTGCCTTCCCTCGTTTTGGAACATGCAGAAATTGCTGCAATGAGCCAGAGTTTGACTTTGTTGTCACACAGGAAGGCAGTACTCCGTAGTACAGCTGCCCGATAGCCTATACTTCCCGGAGATTTTCTTCTGATCATAGTTCTGGTCTTCCCAGTTCCTGGTCGCCCTTTTATCCGTCCGACCCTGATTCCCCCGTAACGTCTCCGATCTCGGATGGCAGGATGATGACATTAGCTCGAGCGACAGAGCCACGGCACGCGCTATCGATCCCGTGGCGGTGGGAATCGGCTGTCGTACAGTCGTAGTTATCGCGAGATGGCTATCGAAAGTTGAAACTAATCAATGGCCTTCAATTCGTTCGGCATGTCCAACTTTCCCTTGCAGCAACTACCTTTCACGAGGTCAGCGTAGCCGACGTAGGAAACCCCTGGCCTTAAGTCCTGTTAGACTAGTGGCTGGAGAGAAGGATGGTCGGAATTTCCAGCGTTTAGTCGGGTCACAAGAAGTATCCCCCTCGTTGAACAGTATTCTTAGCTACTGTGACCTGGGCGATTGACTTGCAGTATGCACTCAGTCATCACAGGCACATCAGTCGCCATCGCACTCGAGAGCTATGACGTGGTTCAAGGGAGCCCTGGCTGTTTCCAACTCAACAGTCGTCTCTTGTACTCTTAAGAGGTCTGGAGTTCTGGACAAACTCCGACAGAAGCCTTATGGTTTCTTCAGGTGAAATGGGAGCAGCTACAATTTAGCCTACGCCGCCTGAAGCCTCAGGCCCACCGGCATCCTGCCACATGGAGGTGGCACCGGCTGAAAGCCTGAAGGCTGAAACTCGAGTCAGCCTCCGCCCGTGCGTCCGGGATTCTCGCCTAGGGTGGAGCTCTTGTCACTTGAAAGTTGAAAGTTGAAAGTCGAGGGCTTGAAGGCTGATGGGCGTTCGTGTTTTGATTCTCTTGTCGTCCCGCGGTACGAGGTTGACTTATGACTCATCGTCTGATCGGTACGTAGTAGTAGAGTTGTACTCGACCATACAAATGTGCATGATTGACCCGAGGCTTATCCGCATCTGATTGAGCTTCAGTGAGTGCTTGGGAAATAATATGTCGATGAAATTTTGAGTACTCTCTCTTCAGTAGTGAGAAAAGAGGCGTAAAAAAGCAAAATCATCCCAGGAATACACGAGAGTTATTCGGGATGTGGAGATTTTCCATTGGGCGCCTCGAGGCAAATGGAATCAAATGCTTTCCTGGTTACCCTCTTGACGGTCAAGAAATAGTATGCACTGTAGATCTCCCCTCGTCGTCGTACGACGCAGGCAGAGAGGGAAATCATGAATGACTGATAAAGGCCATGAGGAATCTAGAAGTCAGAATGAGGCTCGAATTATTATACTGTACTGTGAATTCTTTTCAGGAGAGAATTTAATTCCCAGTGCGAGGCTTCCATTGAATGATACTTTCGAGGTAACAGTTCAAACTTCAATGACTCCCGGGTATTGTGTCGGTGGAGCAAGTCCAATGTTCAATACAACGCCTGGTTTTTTTTTTTTTTTTTTTGTTTTTTTTTGTTTTTTTTTGCGTTGGAACTATTAAAAAAAAGCAAGGATCAAATTTCTTTCTTTCTCATTTCCATCATACGTTTTACCTCATTGAAAATCACAGTCGACTATGCTCGTTCTGTAGTAAATCGAACATTTTAGCTACTCCTAATAATAACCTCAAAAACAGACCAAATTGAAGAAACAAGGGAGTTTCTGGATCTCCAACATACCCATGGTTAGGCTATGCCACTATGGTGGGTCAACATGCCGGTTACGCCATCAAAGTCAAGCACCGACCAATTCTAATGGCCAAAACAATGAGGAAGACTGCAAATGCCAAAAAGACTTGCAAGTTGCGGGTGTTGACGGGATCCATGCAGGAACTCTTGACAATTGTTGACTGATTTATTAGATTCGACTAAATTCGTAGTCGCAACTGCCGGGGCAAGCGTACTTACCTAGGCAATAATAATAATAGTTTAGGAGAAATCGACAGGGCCCGTAGGTTTCTAGGTGTCTCCAGCACAGCGTCACATCGGGTTCAGGCCTCGTGCCCCGATGGTCGCATTTGCTCCCTTCAACAAGCAACACTGCTTCCTCGTTCCCTCATCGGAGCCCACTAGACTACCACGACTCAACTAACTTCTCCAGTTCTCTTCCTCATCTTCTCTTTTTCTTCTTCCTCTCTTTTCCTGCTAACCGAGCTTCCAACCTCTCTGTCAACGCGGGGAATTGCAATGAATCTGTGCTCACTGGCTGGTTCCGCTCCGTACCCCTGCTTCCTCACGCCCCCAAGCGAAGCTATTTGCACTACTGATCTATTCGATCTATACACCGTACGTACTCTGAATTAATGGCAAATGATGCACTGCCTATCCTTCCAGAACCAATGCCCGTTCAAATGCATCCGAGCTTCCTATGCTTATCTCAAACTTCCTGCTTTCTGGCACTGTTTTCATGGATCGTCATCGGGCGCGTTCCTAATTTCCCCGCAGGCTTTTTCTCCCCAGATACCAAATGCTGCAGACGCGGCAGTGCATTTGACTCACTTTTAACCCTTCATTGCAACCTTCTACTAACCGTTCAGGGAGCAGTAGCTAGACGACTTCAAGATAGCCTCTCTGGTATCCTATTTTCTGCCAGCTTGACAAAAAAGGACCCTGGTCATAGTCACCTTGTCCAGATAATCTCCGCAAGTGACATTGTGTTACGCAGCATTGTCGCCCAAACTGCATCTTGCAGGTTGCAGTTTGATCACCTGTCCTCATTCCGGTCACCTCAATTCTGTCCTACTCTTGAACACCGCGCAGACACGAGCAAATAAACACAGTCCTTCTTGACGGTACTGGGCACTGTTGCACAACAGACCTTGGGAGACGGATCCTATTCACCTTATCGCAAGCCACACCGCCCATCTCTCGCCTTTGTGAGTACAGTCTGTTTTGTGCCTATCATCGACCAGATCCGCAATTACCACGTTCCTACTACCCAACTCTCGAAGAATCGGAGCTCACGATGTTGCCGTCTAACCCCATCAACGGGAACGATCCCGACGATGACAATGACCATATGCCTGAAGAACAGATCGAGGAGGACGTTGTGTCAGACATCGACCCGTTGGAGCAGGAGCACCTGGCGCATAATCAGATGCTTGAAGAGTTCTTGTCACCTATCGCCCTTGATGAGGCAGTCCTATACAAACTTGCACGTCGCTTTTCCGGCGTGTACCGACACTTGGCCCTAACCTCGGATCAGCAATTCCTTCCCACCCCGGTGACTAGACTACCCAACGGACATGAGACTGGTCGCTATCTGGCAATTGATGTTGGAGGAAGCAACCTGAGGGTTGCATTCATCGAATTACTCGGCGAGGCTGCCGATTCCCACACTCCAACCGACGCGTCTGAACGCTCCAGCAATACCATTCGCAAGGCTCAGCGACAGCGCGTGAGACGGACGCTGGAGAAGGCATGGCCGATTGGGGAGCATCTAAAGATGGATAAAGCGGAAGACTTGTTTGCATGGATCGGAGACTGCATTGCAGAAGTGGTGGCAGAGAGCCTGACTTCTGACGCAACGAGAAGCAAAATACCAGAGGAACTAGATATGGGCATCACTTTCAGTTTCCCAATCATGTAAGCTTCCAGTATTCTCTCAACCAGGCGCCATACTTATCCCCGATAAACGATGCAAACGCTTTGGCCGTCGGTTGCTGACTGAGAGTAGGCAAGAGTCGCTAGCAGAGGCTACACTCATGCCCATGGGTAAAGGGTTCGCCATCACGTCTGATCTGAATCTTCGTAAGATTCTGCTCAATGGGTATGAAAAGCACACAAGACGTCCCGATGACGACGACGAGCCATCATCCAAGCGCCGGAAACTCTTCGCTTTACCGAAGCTCAAGATCGCTGCCATCACCAACGATACCGTTGCCACCCTCGCTTCCCTTGCATATTCCGTAAAGTCATTGCCGAACAGTCGAGTTGCAATGGGTATAATTGTGGGGACAGGGTGCAATGCCACGATACCTATGAAGCTGAGTGACCTACATGAGTCGAAGGCTAATAATGTGAGCTCAAAAGACCCCGAAGCCAAGGAGACTATCGTGAACACCGAATGGACTATTTCTGGTGCGGCACCGCCCCTGAAAGAGCTCAACATCATTACAAAATGGGATACCCAATTGGACAGCGCCTGTGCTCGTCCTGGGTTCCAACCTTTTGAGTACATGACCGGTGGTCGATACATTGGTGAACTGATCCGGCTCATCCTATTCGACTATCTCACGAATATTACCGGCCTTGACAGGAAAGACTTGCCTGCTAACTTGATACAAGAATACGCTCTCACAACTACCTTCATTTCAGACAAGGTGGCCCGCGCACGGTCGGATCAAGAACTCGCAGATGAGTTGAGCCACTCTTTGCCTCCACCCGAAAGCAGCGAATGGCACTGGAATGCTACCACCGCAGGGGCTTTCCGGAAGATTGCCAGGACGGTGCAGAGACGGTCTGCCGGGCTGATTGCAGCAGCTGTCGTTGGACTACTCGCCTGCGCACGCGAAATCGAACTGAAAGTAGACAGCAACGGAAACTCTCCACAGGACTCTCACGCAGCTTCGCCTGAATACAACGGCTTTACAGATGCTCAGGTCTTGCCCAACGACACATCAGCCCCACCCGCGGAAAGCCTCAACACGGGGGAGACCAGAAATGTCAACGGGCCCATAGTTCCGGTTCTCTCACCTACCCCGGCCGACTGGCAATCCGGACCCGAGGAATTGGTGGTTGCCTACACTGGTGGAATCATCCAGAACTATCCAAACTTCAAAGAGATGTGCCAGCAGTACATTGATCGCCTCATCATGAGAACCGGGCCTCAGAAAAGTGGAAAATCCGTGTTCCTGCGGGAAGCTTCAGATGGAGGCGTTATTGGTGCAGGTGTCCTGGCCGGTATGGTTGTGTGCCGATAGGACTATGGCGATCGATCACTTTCACGAGGAATGGAGTACTGTAGGAAATTTTGGGAATGCAGTTTTGCGTAATCTTTTATCATTCTGACTAGCCAGCTTGCTCGCACTAGAAGGGCATTTTGCCAAGCAGATGATTTCATGAGCATTTTAGATGGATTTCTATTTCTTTTTTCTTTTCTTTTCTTTTTTTTTTCCGTGTTCTCTGCCGTTTTCTTCATTCTGGGCTGCTCGTCCTATTGAAGGCCTGTCCATGACTTCTAAGAGAGCTTCGTGCCTCGCCCCTCTTAATATTCTGATATCCATATCTCCTATGTACCTAACGCAGCAGGGTCTAATGTCTTTTTATTGTCACAATGCATTCTTCATACTCTGAATGAAAGGGTTTTCACTGCGAACCGAGCAGCTACACTCGCCCAAAGCGACCATGAGAGCACCCAAGAGAGGAAAGGAAGTCAACGTCCAGGGCGACCCGTGGTCCCACATGTGGAAATACTGATGCAGCATGACAAAGGAGGTTGAAGACAAAGGTATGGATTGGCTAACGCTTCAATGATGCTGGTACTGGATACACGGCCGAACCCCAATTCTCCGGTCAGTCTGATTGTTACTTTGCCTTCCGCCTGCTGATGATCCTTCCATTCTGGATTTCGACTTCCAGCTTCTTATGTGGACCATCTGCTGCCTCGATTACGACGGGATCCGTCCTCTGCGACCGATCCTTCCTGGATTCTGCGCCCGCCAGAAGATCTATCAGATCTTCCACGAATCCGCTGTCTTTCTCGTCCTCCAGCATCTTCACGTCCGGTCTCCAGACCCCTTCCATGTACAGTCCCTGCAGCTCATCCAGTTGCCACTGCCTCAACTCGGCTGGATACCGTGCCAAGTCATACAGCGGTTGCCAATTGTCGCGATCGGGCTGTGTGGAGGGTGTAAAGCCTAGCGCATAGATTGTTGTGAGATCCCATAACCCTGGCTGCTCGACATACTCCGTCTTGATCAGCCTTGGATCAGGAAGCGGATCCAGCTCACACGCACGCTTGGCCCCCTGTTCTCTGAGCCGGCGCAGAAGCTCTGGGAAGCCCTTGTGAGCCTCTGCAGCGCGCGAAGGTGGGCCCTGATTCTCGTCATAGACGAGATTGAGAGCCAGGGCATTCTTTTGCGCCGCGCCCGACTTATAGGTCGAAAGCTTCTCCATGTGGATGCGCCGACTCAGCTCAGCCGATTGAAGGGCATGGTCGAGTGCAGTCCGAGGTGGCGATTTGGTCTGATTCAGGTCGTTGACACGGGACGTAAGACCAAGGGAGAGTAGCAGTCCCGTGGTCTTAGCCTTCCCTCTCTCTGCTGAGGCAAAGAGCGCATGCACAGAGCCCGGATTCGCAAGAAAGTTTGATTCATACGCTTCCTGGACGCTCTCATTTTCATGCTTCAAGTGCACAAGAAACTGATGGATCAAATCATGGCTCTCCTGGTCGCTTAGGACTTCATTGTTTGCTATCGAAAAGAACATGTCCTTTCCTTCAGTAGTCATGGAAAGTAAATCTGCGCCCTTTTGAAGAAGGTAGAGTCCTCGTCGCTTGGGATCTCCCTTGGTCTCCAAGGCGATTGACAAGGGTGTGGATCCGCGGACAGTCTTCGCATTGATATCCGCCGGAGGATCGTGAGACAATAAGACCTGGCAAGCCTCCTCAAATTCTGCCTCCGGATGATATATAGTAGCTAGAGAATGCAGCGGTGTATCCTTTTCGAAGGCATTGCGCAGATCGACGTCCACGATTGCACTCGCGATCTTTCCGAAAGTGTGCATGTAGCACCGCGGATAATCAAGCCGTGGCCCGACAATTGATGCCCATGAGTGGAGCACTAGAACTCAGAGTTAGCGACAGTGCAAATACTCAAGGATAAGTGGATGTTTGGGAATCGAGGCGACAATACCAGTGTCTTCCATCGACAGTCGGGCACTTTTCACATCAGCTCCTGATTCCAACAGAGCACAAATAGCTCCACCGTCCCAAACGCCTAGATCTGCTGCTGCTGTGATCGGTGCTAGTGGTGGATAAGCTTTGTCTTTAGCATCAATATCCGCTCCAGCATCCACCAGCAATTTGACCAGATCAGTCATCTGTCTCAGATGCTCCTCGTAGTCTCCGTGCCGGATCCAATAGTGCCAATGATGTGGCAGGTAACCATGCCGATCTGGGAAGTACTTGGTTATGGAATGAAGGGTGTTTCTTCCCATTGAGTCTTTCATTTTGCCATCTGCTCCCTTGGCAATCAAGTGCCTGGCCACGGAGGGCTCACCGAACCAAGCTGCCAGGGCAAGGGGAGTTGTCGACTGATCAGATCCGGCATACATTGCGTTGACATTGGCACCCAGAGTGATAAGCACGTTTATTGCCATAAAATTGCGGAAGAAACAAGCCCAGTGCAAGGGAGTTCCGTGAGGCAATTCGAAAGGGCTAATCTCGAATTAGTGATAGCACAAGAAGATTGTTCATGAAGCGAAATAGACACCTACAAGTGAAGAATTTGAATCTTCTCGGGGAAGCCACCGCTGTTCTCCCCCACCATCGGCACAATAATCGCGTCAACATTTGCTCCGCCTTCCTTAACCAGTCGAGTGGCAACCTGCTGAATGGAACTCTGTGGGACCACGAAAAGCCAATGTAGGGCTGTAACTTTCCCTTGCTTAGTTGTGTGGGAAGCTTTAGCTCCTTGATCCAGAAGGTAGTTGATCACATCAGGGTGACCTGCTTGGCATGCTTTGTACAAAGGTGTCTCGTGGTTGTCGTTCTCAAAGTTTACTGGAAACTTTGCACTCTCAACAAGGGCTCGTACGGCGTAGAGGGCTCCTAGGGCAGCTGCAGCGTGAAGCATTGTGTTGCCTTTGTGGTCAATAATCTTCCCGTTTTTCAGGTGCCACGCCACTGCTTTCTGTCCATCTCTTGCAACCTCGACAACCTCAGGCTTTCGAAGGAACGGATCAGCGCAGAAGCCGCCATTGCGTCGGAACTTGTCCGTTGCGCCTTGAATGCTTTCTTGGCTGATTCGTGGAGGTGGTTTTGCGAAAAGATAACCCTCCGAGATGGCCTCCAGCGTCCATTGATCCAGCAAACTGTCGTCAAACGCTGGCTCCTTGTCATGGGCCTGCATGATTTGGGCGTATACTGCCATTGCGGGCGAGAAGCCTGCTTTTGCTGCGTCGCTTAAATACATGAGCAGACGGTCCAGGTAAGATGGTTTCGCTCCGGTGACTTTCTGCGCCATTCCGAAGAGAACGGCCCCTGGGAAGTCGGACGCTTGTCCCCCATTCGCAGCAAGATATTGTTCCTCTAATTCCGAGAGCACCGTGGGGTCTAGCCTGTACCAGAACAGCGGCCCCTTGTTATACATGGGATCCAGAGTGCCGACATGTGGAGTCGTCTTCGTACTCGTCTGAGACAGAGAGAGCCTTTCCAGGTCAGCATAGCATCCTCAAGATCAAACTTGGAGATTGCACTTACCAAGACGCAAATGTTGAAGTGTCTGTTTTCAGGAGATCTGGGCTGGGAAGGGGTCTCTTCCTAGGGTCTTCAGCCAAAAGCTTTTGAATCGCCTTCCGAAGTTCGAGGCGTATCGCTGATGGAATACCGTCTTGACTGTAGAGCATCTCGAATACCTCGTCAGCAACATCGCTTGGATTTCCGTGAAGAACAGGAAGATCCCCGTGTTGAGTGAATATGGAGAGCAAAACAAGTCCGAAGCTATACGCGTCGAAACGAAGCATCAAGTCCGGCGTGAAGGGAGAAAATCTGGAGAGATTGGCATTGGACACTTCCGGAGCAAGCCAACCAGGTGTTCCTCGGTAGTCGCCCATTGTGAGTTTGTTACCAGGGGTCTCCATGTCAATACATACACCGAAATCACTCAGCTTGGCGCAAAATGGAACTTTGTCACCGCGGCCCTTGAAGATGAGAACGTTATCCGGTTTTACATCACCATGGACTATGCGCAGATGATGCAGTGCCTGCAGACCATTGGCGATATCAAGACCAAGGTGGTACTTGACATCGAATGGTCGATCACCAAGTATTTCGTCATTTTCCGCCTTTAGAAAGTCCGTCAGTGGCATAATCGCTGCCTCCATGAAGAGCACTGGCACCGGTGTATCAGCGAAAGGATAGTCATAGCCCCAGGCCACCAAGTTAACGATGTTCCGATGGCCCCGTAGCAGCGGGTTGCAGAGTGCGAGCACCTCAAGCTCCAGCGTTTTCAGTTGCAGGCGGTAGTCAGTGCCAGAAGCGAAACGCTGGTCCTTTTCGGACGAAAGGGGCACGTTGATGCGCTTGATGACCAGCCCTTCATTGCCAGTGAAACCTTCCCCAGACTTCTCCTTGAACACTGTAAATTGTGCTCCTGCGCCGATTTTCACGGCTCTCGTTCGCAGGTTGAAAGTTTTCAAAAGGCGAGGACCGTGGATGCCGGTCCGGGCTAAGATGCCTGCAAATTGAGACACACTGCTGAGGACTTGGGAATAGCCATTCCGTGTGGCTGTTATCCTTTCTTCGAGGGAGTCAATTGACGGGACTGAGGATAGATGGAGACTGTCGATGTCGATGTCGATGGCCGAAGTGTCTGGGGAGCTCAAAGCCCAGTCGGGGAGTGTGGATGATAGGTCGCCATCTTGGACATAATCATAGTTGTAGTCTTCAGAACGCGAGTCGAGAAACTCGAAGGTATCCATGTCGGACATCAGGTGGCCTTTTTAGGTAGGTACCTGTTCCTGCCTTCAAAGTCAACGGGTATTCTCTGACCAATGGCAATGGATCATGCGCATACGTCGGCAATAATGTATACGGAAAGAGCGATCGTTCAGAGGACCTAACTTGAGTAGGTTGCAGTCGATCGTCTGAGCCTCTATATCTCTTCCTCGGAAGATCTGTTTATTGTGGAATTCTGCGCAAGGCAACATCCACTTTAAAGCATCGATTCTCAGCCCAATTCTTGCAGAGCAGGGATTGAGCTACCTCCTGGCGCCTGAATCAGCTGGATGGCGGGGTTCGTCGCAAAATAAGCCCCCAAGCGCTAATCTATTCAATCATGCCACTCCGCTTCCCCTCTCAGGCTGAGGCTGAGTCTGGGACGGACTAGCATATCAATCCCTCTATGAGTATCAAGGACACATTTTCCTTCCCGCCCCTGCGCCTCCAATGTTGTTATCGCCAGGATTTCTGATTTGACTGGGTCGTGTTCATCCGATATTAACATCATTCTGGATCGATAGGAAAACAGACCTTGATAATCGAAATGGATTTCTACGGGACTGCGTCGACCGCAATAACCCAAATCTACCAAGTCACCGTCTTCATCCAAGGCATCATCTCCGACATCAAATCGTTCGACGACGACAGGGCGCAAATACGCCTGAAGCTCCAAGTCCAACTGGCCACGCTGCATTTCTTCCGAAGTAGCTTCTTCGATTCCCAGCATGGGCTGATGCTTCCGGGCAAGCTCCCGCCATCGGTTTCAGAGACCGTGGGAGAGCTGTTGATGCAGATGAGGAAGGTGTTGGCGGAATACGAACTGTTGGCTGTGAAGTATGGATTGCTTGGTAACGAGGAAGAACCCAAGCCGGAGAAGAAAGAAGATACTGCAGAAAGAGGGTCGCTTCTGGAGCGAGCGAAAAGCAAAGCCAAGTCCTTAAAGCAGAAAGGGTACGACTGGTCGCTTTTCGACAAGAAAAGGCTGCAGAAAATCCTCGACACGTATACGGAGTGGTCAGAGGGCCTGAGGAATTTGATGCAGCACTTGTCGCAGGATTCTCTGGCGAGGTTTATGAAGGAAGGCGATGGTGATGATGGGTTGAAGGTCACCGGCCTTGAACCTGTGCTGAAGAGACAGATGCTCGTGGATGCAAATGCACCTGATGACTTCCAGAGTCTGGAAGGCGAATTGACTGAAGAAGGTGACTCTTCCGGCGGGTTTCGACTGGGACAGTGGTCGCACATGGATAAAAAAGTGCAGGTTATTGTGGAATATCATGAGTACGAGAGTATCCTGAAGAGAGATGATCTCGAAGTCGAAGAGATAGCCGAGTATAAGGCTCCGATACGGAACCTTGCGTGGATGTTGAAAAATTCCACGTTTTCAGAAGGCAAACCTGATATCGAAGCGCTCGATCAGCCGAAGATATACGCGCTGCAATGTCTTGGATTCATTGATCAGCAGGAAGAAGAACGGAGTGTCTTCATTTACAAACTCCCTTCGTTGAGTGGAGATGGAGCAGTGTCTGATCTGACAACGCTGCACGCATTTATCAATGCGATAGATCCCGAGAAGAAGATCCCACTGAGGAAGCCGTCGCTCAACGACCGGTTCAGCATGGCACACTGCCTGGCCTTGACGCTTTTAAACGTTCACGGTTCCCGCTGGGTTCACAAGAACATCTGGAGCAGGGGCATCTTGCTCTTCGTCGAGAAAGATTCGGGAATCGCCCCGTCGGGAATCAAAGACCGCAGAGGTTTAACCCCAAACGAGACTGAGGGTCGCATGCTCGCATATCTCAGCGACTGGGGATACGCACGATCAGTGCAGCAGGGCACAGACATGCGCAGCGACTTTGAAGTCGAGCCGAACCTCTACCGGCATCCGGATCGTCAGGGAAGACCAACCCACCAGTTTGCCAGACGGCATGATATCTATGCCCTGGGTGTGGTTCTACTCGAGATCGGCATTTGGGCAACGGTTTCAAGGTTCCTTGACGCGACAATCAAGGACTCGAAGAAGAGCGGGAGGCTACCCAAGGCAAGGAAAGTGGCGGCGGATCTTGTGGGGTTGGCACGTCAAGGGCTTCCGAAGGAGATGGGCGAGGGGTATGCGACTGCTGTTGTCAATTGTTTGGCAGGGAATTTCCGAAGTGCAAGTGATATGGAGTTGTCGTTGGACTTTAAAAAGAAGGTTGTAGATGTCCTTGCACAGGGGATTAAACTGTGATTTTTGAGTCTTGTTTAAGATTGCTTGTCTATATCTATTGGAACCATATATGTCATCAATATACACTTGCCGAATGAAATTGAACATGACATCCATACCGGTCTTCGCTGCCCTTGATGGCGGAATTGATTAGTCAGTACCTTTCGACAGGAAAAATCAAACTCATCACAGTCAATGTCGGCTTCTCCGGGCTCTTCGAATTGCTCATTGTCTCATACGTTTCCAGCCCGATTCATTCAAATTTCCATCATAGCTTGGTTTAATTGATAAGTTTCTCTCACTCCTTATGGCCAGTCCCGTGGCTGTGGCGAAAAGCCTCATCTAATAAGGCCAGCTCGAGAATCGGCGCCTGCTACCTGACGCCTTTTGCCGGCTCAGATCAACCGAAACATGTTGTTTCTCACACTGCGCTTCATAGCGGTAGGCTTGCCATCCTCATATTCAATGCCAGAGGCTCCACCTTCACCGGACATCCGTTCGAGCCGCTCACGAAGCTCTTCATCTGCTTCCGCCATAGACTTGACTTTGTCAGGCTTCAGTTGCTTGTTGTCCTTATCTGAGGGATCTTTAGACGTGCTCTTCAGCTTCTCCTCGGCGTTTGCTTGGAAGAGACTTAGCATGTGTCGCATAATAAAGCACAAATCCATCATTCAAGTACCAACCTGTCTTAGAGTCCGATAATCGTTGAGCAGTGGCGGATACGAATCGAGTTTGATACGAAGCATTAGGTATTCTATTTAGGCCAACAATCTTGACTGTATTCTGACGTGTAATGTGTAAAGCCATGATCAATGAACGAAGCATCTTGGATATGGAGTTGTTGTTGATGGTCAACTCGAGTGGCTTCATTTTCGACGGTTGACGTAACTGGCATAAGATAGTTAACTAGTTAGTTAGTTAACTAGTTACGTTAGTTAAGTTAACTGAATGCCGCGCTTAGTAAGATGCATAACGAGCGAAGCTTTTCCCTTGTCACGTGACCGTCATGATGCCCCCGCGATCGGCTTCGGCCTAGACTCAGAGTCTATCGAACGCCTTCCCACTTGAGCCTCCATCATCCATCTCCATAAGCTCATTCCACCCGCCAAGATGAGCGCCCAGGCCTACTATGAGCTTTACCGGGGAAGCAGGTACTGACAATCTGGAAGACAAAGCCTTCGGTCCCCTCCCAAACTGACATTCTGATCCAGTATCGGACTCTCCCTTACCGATACGCTCGATGACCTGATCAACGAGGGTCGTATCGAGCCCCAGCTCGCAATGAAGATTCTCTCCACCTTCGATCGCGTTATCACTGAAGTCTTGGCCG
The DNA here is from genome assembly GCA_027569715.1 of Hamigera avellanea. Taxonomy (NCBI): domain Eukaryota; kingdom Fungi; phylum Ascomycota; class Eurotiomycetes; order Eurotiales; family Aspergillaceae; genus Hamigera; species Hamigera avellanea. The sequence continues at coordinate 22,233 of JAPDKU010000016.1, forward strand.
ATAAAGTGCGGGCAAGACTTACATTCAAGGTACTGACAGACCTACCCGGGGACACTTCATTGCGACAAGTTAGCGCTGATTCTCCATGTCCTAGGGCCACTTGGACACATACCGATTCTGTGACGAAGTCTGGACCTTCCTCATCAAAGACGTCACTTTCAAATTGGACAACCAGACCACGGTGCAGGCGGACAAGGTGAAGATCGTCAGCTGCAACAGCAAGCGGCCCGGAGAGGCGTAGCCTGCTTCCCGACCCCCCATGGCGTTTCTTTTCGGTCCTATTTCATGGACAGGCGTTTTTTTGTTTCGATCAATTTAAGTACATGGCCACCCTGGGATACGGTTGATACGGGTTTGATGGGCTCTACGTGAGTCACCGGCGTTTAGGGAACCCAAGGCATCTTTTCTTCTCGTACTACACATTCTTCAAATCGGAAGCAGATACCCAGATAATAAATTTGAGACTTAAATTCCAATCTTGTACAATCATGTGTTAGAGTTATCTAAGACTTTTGCTCTGGAACATATTCACGATGGAAGACTGCGATAGAGTTCCGTCCGACTTATTGCCCTCGAGTACGGGGTACTCCGTATGTTGATAAGGAATCTGGCCGTCGTTCGGAAAGCAGCCGCGGGTCGTTTACTTAAATCACTCCGCGAACTTGCGCAACTCTCACAACACGTTCAACCCACGAGTCTAACAAGACTCAAGAGTGATCATACCTACAGCGAGAATTTCCGCGCGATAAAGATACCAGGTTGCATCGAGCTGAAATCCTTCAACCTTCAACATGCCGCGAACCTTACCCTGGCTCGTCGGAGCGGACAATAACGCCCGAGTGAAGAGAGAATCAACCCCACGGCAAAGGCACGTCAAGCTGGAAAGCGCCACGGACGATGATGATAGCAAAGATAGAATTAAAGAGGACCCTGTTTCCCTTGACGAGAAATGCGACTTTCTGAGATCATGTACGCGCCTCAAAAATCTCTCCGAGCTTCCTTTCGGTGCCGGCTGACCCAAATCTTCTTCTAGCGCAAACCCCTCCAACCTCACCGGTTCAGCGATGCCCATCCGAAGAGTCCGTTGTTCCTCCTATAATCGATACGAGGATAAGGTATTGATGGATATGGTCTAGATTCCTTATCGAAGGCTTCGGTCACGACGACATCTACATGATGGTGGAGGATGAGTTCTACGCGATCGCGCAGACCTTCACGCAGCACCTCCACCATGCAGAATACATACGGCGGATGAAAGAGGCGAAACTACGCAAGGCGAACGATATCAGAAATCTTGAACGGCCTACGGATGGGACGACTCCCATGAGCGAAGAGACCAAGAAGAAAAAAGAAGCCGAAGCACTGGAAGCGCGTCAGAAAGATAGGTTGGGTTTGACGAACGGCAAACGACCCCGAGCAGATTCAGACGATTCCGAGGAGCAAGGAATGGACGACAACGAGGTGGAGGACATGTGGGCGGGAACACATCTGCACGACCTCATGATGAGCCCGAGAAAGGCACGATCTCTAGTGGGATTACAAGGCATCCGATCTTCAACTCGGGCAGCGGCCGGATTTGCCCAAGCACCGAGCTTCATCAGTCGGAATGAGGCCAACGTCACGTCACGTCCGTCGACAAAGGACGAGGAAGTGAGACGAACTCATACCGATGACGAAACGGCTTCGGATGAGGATGACGATCTTGACGCGCAGCCTAGCCAAAGTCTCGCGAAGCTCACCCGGCTGTCTAGCACGCCCCGCAAGATCGATTCAAGCAGCTCGGCGGCATCTACTGCGAGGCTGGATTATTCTGAGAAGAAGCGTGAGACAAAAGCAGTGCCTTCTATTCATTCTAAGTACAGTACACCGTCGCGCTTCAAATCCAAAACAGATATGTTTTTCGATGACCTGGATGAGCTACCAGAGCAAAAGCAGTCAAGAAATTCAGTGCAGGACCGGACAAACAGTCCATTGTCCCGAGGTTCGACTCCACAGAAGAGCTCTCGCGACAAACCTCCGGAGCCCAAAAGATCGCGTCTTAACGAAGTGCCGACATTCTTGGTATGACAAACGCAGTTTTTTGTGTTCAATGAATGATAATTAGAGGGGCGAACGAATGTGTCCGCAAAACTTCGAAGCCAGAAGCCTGTAATACCAGGCGGTGTTTTTCAACACATTCCTCTTCGTAAAAGCAGCCCAGAATTCGATGATCGCAGCTTTGGCTACAATTTCACTGGTGATTGTAGCGACCAAGACGGTCCTAAACACTTTCTGGAACGGGTCGAGCGAGCTTGACGCTCATCCTCCGAACGTGCTGCTTGATTTTCTCCCGGGTCGACGTTTGGCGCCCAAGCGTCTTCGAGTCCTCGTCCTTCTCCGCCATCGGACTACGGCTATCGTGCGATGTCAGCGTGCTGTAATGCAGTGTCAGAATCGATTCTATCATGATAGTCGCTCGAGTATGGGACTGACTCGTCATCGGAGAAGAAGGCCGGCAGTTCCTCCTTGCGGAAGTTGGTGGGAGGCCCCTATGAGAGAACATGTCAGTTTAGTTCGGTTCCACGAAGCAGCCTGCATCTCCGAACTGACAATTTCGAGGGCTTTGGGCGCTGCAGTGCGCTTAAATGGTGACTTGACAAAACGAATGATCTGCCGAAAACAATCCATATCTCCGGTGTTTTTATTTCTGGGATCGATTGAACAATGCGATGCTGACAGAATGAACGTTCGGCGGTCGATATCTACACCACAAGACCGACCGGATGCAGAATGGTAAACGAGAGTGGAATGGAGTCGAAAACGAACGCTTGCTTTTTTGGAAAGAAATGCTATGCAACGATTGTTGAAACGAGAGACAATGATCGGAAAACGCTGAAATCAGAAGAAAAAACGAAGGAGTTGAACAAATGTTCTATGACATTGAGGCATGAGTTAAAGAGAAGGAGAAAAGGGAAGGAAAGGATGGCTTTGACATCGAGGCCACGGCATGCACATATATACGGAATGGAGCACGAGATGGTTTCCTCGAACTCATTCTTCCGATAAACGGTCTCGCCCGTGCAGGGCTTGGCTAGGCGTCAATTGCCGTGGAACGAAGGCTACAGCGGCGGAAATTTGGTGTACAGGGCCACCGCGTTATGTGACACATTCCTTGGGCGACGTTCAATTCTATTCGATCCCCTGGCAGCAGCCGAGCGGTGGGTTTTCCTTCGGGCTTTCTCAGTCGTGCCCATTATTGCCATGCAGGGAAGGAAAATGTTTGGCGTTCGGAGACAACTTCCCCGCGGACGTGGTGGAGAGAAGAAGAAAAAAAAAGTACTTTACATGCTTGTCATGGGCTAACTATTTACACTTTCCCCATGCTTGGGAATTATGTGAGAAAAAGATTGTTTTCTTTGTTCAGACCCTTGGGCATTCAAGGCTCTTTGCCAGATCTGGCACATGCCTGGTGCAATCAAAGTTCTGATTCGGAATCGCCCTGCCGCGAGACCTCGCTTCTGGATCATATTGGAACGATCCTTCCATGCATGTTCCCTAGGCTCTGTCTTGCTGTGCCCTATTTTTGACTCCCGGTTTGCCAAAATGGTTGGACTGCGTTTAAGATTTCTGTCCTCCATGTCTCGGGAAAACGGCAGCATGCATCTCCCCCCTCCCTTTCGCGCGGTACCGTGCAGGTCGGTTCCTAATAATGGGTCATGAAGGGTATCAACTATCAACCTTCAAGTTGAGTTGTCCTACAGGGGAGCTTGTCTAGGGTGGCAGTGCAAGCATACATGGCGCTTAATTCGGCATCTCTAGAATAACACCTACTTGGTCTTTGTTCAACTTCGAACTATATGACTTCAATGGTTCATACAGACATTCCTCTCTTTTTCCTTGTCCCTCCCTTGTCCCAAGGATCCTGCCAATTTCTGTTATTACTCCGGCGACGCCACAGGACAAGGGGAGTGAGGTACGACGCTCTCCCCCCATCCCTTGCATGCGGAACAATGCTGTCGACGCATTCCACAACGGGCCTTGTTCCTTCCATCTCCTCCTTTCGCCTGGGCCCTTCAAAAGTACCTACGCCGTACGGGAAGCAGGTAGCCGTAGTCTAGACTAATGATTCGTTTCAGATCCAGTCGACCATTGAGAGAAAAAAGACGAAGAGTTGTGGATCTCCCCTCCCCATGTCGCCAGACAATGGAATGAAATTAATTTGGCGTCCCTTTGTCCCCAGAAAAACCTCTCCCCTCCCTAACTAATTATGGCCCTGGTTCCCCTGCTTCGTCAGAATATTTTTTTTTTTTTTTTGCGATAATCTGCGCGGTCTTGATGGTGATTCTCCCATCGTCGTCTTAGTCTTACACTATGTCCTCTCAGTCGGGGCTAAACTAAGTTGACTGGAATGTGCTGAAGGGATCCATTAAGCTATCTTCTCCCAACTCCCCAATGAGCTGTCATCGATCGAATGCTGGGAAGCTTGGACCGCATTGCTGCGAAGTTATCGTGACGCCGGTGCGCCGTCGTTATTTCTACATCCGTCGTACAAGGAGACCAGAGACAATGCACCTTGCCGGGTTTAACCGTCCTAGCGACTCCCTTTAGTTATATCCGTTGCTCATTAGTTTGATTAGATGCCTAGCATATATATTCTATTTCGAAGTTGTCGTTCGATCGACCGTGCGAACCATTCTGAAAAAAGGGGGAAATTGACCATGTCGCTTTATTTGGGGTAGTCCTTGACGTGGAAGCTCTTCAACTTGACGAACTGCTCGAATCCGAACTTGCTCAGGGTTACACCCCGTCCAGAGTTCTTCCAGCCGGTCCATGCGAGGTCCTGAAATACCACGACATGTCAGCATCTGCGAACTTCGCGGTGGATATGACTTCGTGATATCACTTACCGGGCTGGGGTAATCTGCCCTGTTGATGAACACTGTTCCTGCTTCGACCTTCTCAATGATCTGCTCTGCGGTAGGTATGTCCTTAGTCCAGACGCTGGCAGTCAGGCCAAACTCGCTATCGTTCATCAATCTGATGGCCTCCTCGTCGCTGTCAACCTTCATCACCGGAATCACTGGGCCGAAGGTCTCCTCGGTCATGACCTGCATGTCGTGGTTGACACCAGTCAACAAGGTGGGCTTGACATAGTTGCCATCCGTTGGGAAGTTCTCGAACGTCTCGTTGGGAGGAGTGTCGTCTTTGGCCCCCTTCCTCACAGCATCCTCGATGTGTGCCAGGATAGTCTCCTTCGCACGCTTGGAGATGACCGGACCAACCTGTGTCTTCTGGTCGAAAGGATCACCGACGCGGTACTTGCTCAAGACCTTCTTGACCTCCTCGACAAAGGTATCGTAGATATTCTTGTGCACGTAGACACGCTCGATGGCGCAGCAGCTCTGGCCACTGTTGAACACAGCACCGTCCACGATTTCCTCGGCTGCCCAAGCCGCATCAACGTCATCCCGAACATACGCCGGATCCTTGCCACCCAGTTCAAGTCCAACATTCACGATTCTGTCAGCAGCAGCTTTCTGGACGGCCAATCCACCGGCCACGGATCCCGTGAAGCAAATATGGTTCACCAGAGGCGATCGGACGATTGTCTCCATCAGCGTGAAGGATCCGCAGTGGAAGTATTGAATAACGTTCTCGGGAAGTCCAGCCTCCACGAAGGCAGCAGCGACTTGCTCCACGATGGTCGGGGTTTGAGGGGAAGGCTTCAGAATCACGGCGTTGCCAGCCAAGATGGCGGGGATCAAGCTGTTAACCAGGATAAGGTACGGATACTATGTTGTGCAACATGTCAGTGAATGAATTGAGACCGCCAACACGAATAGATCGCAAAGAACTTACGTTCCAGGCGAAGATGATCAAGGCCACTCCGACAGGCTGGCGCTTGATGTAACGTCTGAATCCCTTCTCCTCCTCTCCAGGAACAATGCCGTCTTCTCCCAAGACAGATGAGCTCACGCGGTTCAGGTAATGACCGCGCTTGATGGCCGTTGCGATCTCAACACCGGTATAGGCGATGGGCCGGCCCATCTGCTCCGTAATCTCTCGCGCAAGCACATCCTTCTTCTTTTCCAAGATACCCAATGCACGAGCGACAATCTGCTGACGCTGCTCAAGAGTAGTCGACTGCGAGAAAGATCGGAATGCGGCCTGGGCAACTTCTGGGATGCGCTGCAGTTCCTCCGGCGAAACGCCAGTCCGGGTGACAACTGGCTGGTTGGTCGTGGGGGAAATGGTAGTGATGGTTTCAAGAGACATGATGATGAATCAACGAAACAAGTACAAGTCAATTAATGGATTCCAAGGCAGTATACTACACAACGACAAGGGTATCACAGGAAGAAGGGATTGTGTAAGGTGAGTGTCTCTTGAGTCCACTTCATCGATCGAGGGGCAAACCCCTCGGTCACGTTACGTAAAAGGCGGGAGCCTTATCGGTCGATGCTTCCCCGCCGTGGGGCTGCCTTGACTCAAATAGCCGTTATCTTAAGGCAGTAAGGCATCGAACTCCACTCCTTCTGAAGCTTAGGTATAAGGACACCTCAGTCAGTGACGCTTTCCAAGTCTGGGAGGTCTCTATTTGGAACAATTGCGCCGGGCTGATCACGCAGCTCACGCAGCTCACGCCGTAGATAGATTCTGATTGTTAACGATCCATGCAACAAGATATCGAATGTGACCCTACAAGGTCTTCAAGGAGAACTAAGTGACTCCGATGCGACTGGTATAAGACTAACAGCTGCTCGCATATCTATCTCAAAGAATCAATCGCTGGTTGGGTCGAAGATAAAAGACTTCGTATCAAGTCTTGGGAAGACTGATAGACGGGGAAGAGACATGACACGTCAGCGTTCACGAAATTGGTCGAAACAGCCCGAAAATTTGATCCCCGACAAGATTGACATGATCACATAGCTCGGGACATGGATAGTCCAGAAGTATTAGAGCGAATGAGCTCCTGACATGTATGATAATTTCGAACGAAATTGAGGAATGGCTCACGAGAGCCTGTCTCCAATTCACAATAAACAACCTACAACATCCTACTTCAGTACTATTACCGAATAGAAGTTGTTGGTATTTGAAACCCCGGCATTCAGAGATCACGCACCAAGCGTGCTCCTGCCCAGGCGTACGGATAGTTGTGCTGATACCAATTGACACTTTAGATGGATCTGTTAGCAGCGCACTAGATGATCGAAAGATTGTTGAAGACTTACAAAGTCGTCCTGCCAGCAATCCGGGGGTGAGTTGCCCAGGAACCACCCTGAATGATATTGTGCTTTCCATCGAAGAAGTCCGCTATTGTGGGTCAGCTGAGTAGTTCAAAGGCTCAGCTATATATGGCTCGCTTACATGTGTATCCTGGGTAAATCTCCATGGCCTTGAAGCCGTCATGTGGCAGAAGTGGCGTGCTGGTCCATTCCCAGACGCCTCCCAGCTCACTCAAACCAGCTAGTTTGTCGCCGCTTTGAATGACTGGGGTAGGATGCCAGTGTTTAAACCCAACGTTGCAGTCGTTAAGGTCAATAAACACCGGCAGACTGCCGAGAGAAGGAGGCTGGACTGGCTGGTGGTTCGGAGTACGGGGCTTGTCAGGGTTGGTGTCCGAGACACCATGCCCATTTCCCCCAAAAGAGCCACCATTGACACCGTTCACTCCGTTGCTAGAGCTTTGTCAGATTGAGAAAACATATCAACCGTGAGGAGCCGAGTATCGTTGGCACTAACCTATGACCATTTGCCCCGTTCCTCGCTGTGTGCTTGAGCCGAGCAGAGTGCTCATATATGCTTCGGACTTCTTCGTACGTGGGGATTCTGCAGCTCGTCCACTTGGCATAGCCCGCCAATTCATCATAAGATGCAATTACAGGCCAATCTTGGGCCAATTCAAGCGATACTGGGCCAAAGACAGTTCTGACAGCAAAGTGGGACAGAAAATTGTCCGAGCTGTTGGTACCGTGAGAAGAGTTGGCCCCGTTGACGGTTGAAAGGTCCCCGTTTGAATAGGCCGGGATCCAAGATGCTGGTCTTGTTTCGAGATGATTGGCTTGCAAATACTCCGCATATTCGCCATTCGTTATAGCTCGAGCTTGCGCTTCAAAAGTATGCACAGTAACAGTTCGTCGCGGCTTCTCGTTATCCCAGCCGAAGGAGGCTTTGGGAACAGTTGTGCTATCCGTGTCATCAAGTCCGATCGAAAGCGTCTGTTCCGGAATTGCAAACCACCCGTTTGGTTTGGCGTTTTCTCTTGCACGGTGGAATATTTCCTCAAAGTCCGGTGAGTCGACCCCTGAAGGTGGAAGAATGCTTGGGCTCTGAAGAAGCATGTAGAGGAAAGTTTCCAGATGCATCACCTCATGCTCGAACGCGACCCAGAGGGCCTCCGCAAGGGTTCGGTCTTGCACTTGTCCATGCGTCTGAAAAATCGATTTCACTCTGTTTCTTACTCTCTCTTGATATTCAAGAATCTCACCAAGAGGTGGCCATTCATCTGGAATCTCACTATGGGAGTGGCACTGTTCCGGGTTTTCTACATCGGGGTCGATCCCACGCTCAAAAATTAGCTGGTAACCCTTCGGCTCCGTTGGTTTTCCACGTAGCGCTCGAGTTAGATGAATATCTTGTGTAATGTTAATCCAAACTGATGACACTCTGCACTTGCGGCAAAGACTGACCTGAGAAGGTAGGAATATGTCCCAAGTAGAAGATCAAAGCATTCCTTAGTTTAATCGGCTTCGACAGCAACTCTTCACGAGGAACCATTCCCTTGGTGGCAATATCCCACGCGGTCCAGAGCGATTGGAAATCTTCCAGACTGGGAGCCGAATGAGCTGCATATTGTGCAGCACGAGTGGGCAACTTGAGGGTCGCGGAAGAAAGCATGTGAATATCTATTTGAAAGATTCGACTCTGTGTAAGCCCAACCAAAGTATATAATGACTCGGAATGCTGTAGGAACACGAAGAAATAGGTTTATGATGTGATCTGTAGATAAGAAAAAAAAGGCGGAAGGGCCACTTACGGTAATCACCGGAGCTATTTGCGAACTCGTTGACAGGGATCAACCCCGCATTACGCCATAGCACCTCCCGCTCCTCGGGACCGTACTTGATAGCTTCTTCGAATATAAGCTTCTCCCCTTTGCAAATATCGATTCCGTTGATGGTCACATCCTTATTCGGGGCAAAAAACGCCTGATGCCGTCCCCCCTCCACATCATAGCGAGTTACAAGCTCCCAGTCAGAAGGCTTGAACGCTTCGTACCCGAGGACCGTGTTCGCATGTGACAGTCCGTTCTCATAGAACTGCTGTGTGATGCCTCTTTCATCATTGTAAGCCTTATACACCTTTTCTGGGTTCTTACAGGCGTCGAGACCGAGAACCATAAAATCAGATGGACCCAGAAGCCTGGCAAAGCCACGAAGGAAATTCGCTGCATCGGGACGACTGAAATTACCGAGTGAAGAGCCCATTGACATGACTCCCGTGGGCCGCGCTCGATTCTCTGGATTGCTCAACCAAGTGAGAGCATCATCGTAGGTCCCATGCAGGCCATGGAATCCAACATACTCGAAACTCTCGACGGATATCTCAGAGAAAGTACGCTGCAGCTCAGGCAACGACAAGTCCAATGCATAGTAGTCCACGTGCTTTTCAGTTCTCTCGAACTCCTTCAACAGTATTTCAATCTTCCGAAGGTTCCTAAAAGGCTGTTAAAAGTCTGAAGAGCACCTGGCGTCTACTCGGTGTAGTCCACTCGGTCATTGCGTTCGAGTGGAAGGACAACACACCCACTACCCAGCTCCACCAATTGTGAATTGTTAGGGATTCGTTCAACAATTTGCTTCGCATACGTCGTCAAAACCTCGATCTCCGTGTTCGTCAGGTAATATTCGTCGACATAGGTGATTTCTTCGAAGAGCTTGAGTCCTTCGGTATCGTACAGTAGGATTGTGGGTAGCGATCGCATCTTGCCCTCCGGCGGGTTTATACTGCCATAAATCTCGTCCACGAGGGAAAATTCCAAGTCGCTTTGACGGATGTCGACGATCTCGAGATTGTTCGCGGGGCATGCCGATGGAGACATGATGTGTTTTCTCTCTCAAACAGAACCGGCAAAAACGAAACAGAAAGAAACAGCGGGGAGAAAGGAAGCAGATGAAATGCAATATAGTTCTTGGTTCAAACTCTACCGAGCACTCGGACAGATGATCTCACACCAGACAAACAGAGAACAAAATGCTTTCTTTATATAGAGGAACAACAGATCAGAGAAAATTCTCGGGGGAAATCCACAAGTAGCGAGTATGCCAATCCTTGCAGCTCCAGGGGGCGGGGATCTGCTATTTCTCACGGTCAGCCGGCTGGGGAAGCTTTCCCCTCGAATAGAGTTCTTGCTTGCCGTGGACTGTTGCAGGGCAATTGAGGGTACCATGTCGAACGATCCGGTTTGTCCCTGAATGAACATCGCAAAGCCCCGCACCAAAGATCCAGAACAGCCGCGAGGTGCGGCGGGAAATTCATGCTGGATGGTGACTGGTAGATAGGAGTCCGAGCATGCCGTCTGACGTCGAGGTATCCCACTCTGTTTGCAATAACATCAGAGTAACTTAATTGCTGAGAGTGGGGTACGGCCGTGCTGCGGAGAGGTTAGCAGCCTTGATTCCTCAGCACCATCTGAGATTCCAAGGAACGACGATCCAATCAAGATAAACTCTAGACCCGATGAAGCCACGGGTCCAGTTGTTAATGACGCACATGAGCGAGCTTCGGCCTAGAATTTAATAGACTGATAATGGAGTCCAACCAGGAGGGAAGTTCAGAACCCGAGACTGAGAGATTCGGCGCTAATTGTTTGCATCATTTGCACTGTTTGCTGCGGTCCCTCAGCGCTCTGGTCTTGCCAATTTTAGCTGAGCTCCATCAGGACCTCACCTGACACCACCAATAGCGATCCAATGCAAACACCTCATTCCAAATCAACAATCGAGGTTATTATTTATCACAACGATCGGAAATCATAATCCCTCTTGTGTCTCACTGTCTTTGCTGCAAGCTAAGGGAAATGGTGGGTCGTCTCTTTTATCTCTGACTCATTTCTTCACGACTCTCCACTTTGTTCCACCGATTTCACTCATACAAAGACAGTGTTCTGGAACAAATACAATGCTCAAAGCAAACCTTGAAAACACAAAGGGGATAATCATTACTCCTTGTCAATGCTCAGTATCCTTCCAGTTTCGGATTATTGTAATGTATTTATGGCTGACTCCCTCTTAAATGTATATGACAAGAACCAGCCATTCAAGGCCACGTTGATGTAATCCTTTCCAGGTTTATCATACTGGAACTCAACTTTCAGTTTACCGCTAACTCACCATGCTCCCTTCAACCCTACAGCGCCTGGTCCCTGAGAGAAAGGAGCCTCAACTTTCTCCCGAGGGCAGGCAGCAGCTGCTCACCTTGTTCAATGACACGGCTCACGAAAGAGACAGACTTCGCCAGGACTTGTCATACGCCCTCGACACCATCACAACACTGCAGACCCAGCTCGAAGAATACGATTGCCTTCTGATGCAGGCTCAGGCCCAGCTGGCCAAGCGCAAGGAAGTGACGGATAGATGGCAAGGTGGTCCATCTCGCAAACCTCGGGTGGATGTCAATCCGCATCAGGCATGGATCGAGGACACTTGGCTCTGTTCCACTAACAATGCGAAATTGCTCGGCGCGGCTGAGGAGGAATGGAAGGAAGGGCGTCCGCAACGAGCGTTGATCGCTGCTTTTCGGGTGCTCACGAGCCCCGAAACAGTTGACGTGGTGGACCAGCTGAACTGCCGTCTGTTCATTGCCAGTGTGTTCACCTGCAGCGAGAAGTACGACGATTCCGATAAACACCTGAACATGGTCCTGGAAGCCGTCCAAGGCCGTCACTTTCCCACCTACACCGTCGCCCGGCACATTGGTGGCATTGCCCGATTTCTTCAGGGAAAGAATCTCATCGCTCGTGGACAGTGGCAAGCAGCTTACTGGGCCCTCTGCCGCGCCCTGCACACACCTGGCTACCACGCAAAGGCCCGAGCTCTTCAGGGGGAGGCTATGGACAACTGCGTGCGGGAAAGGAATATCATGTCGAGACCTCCCTCATCTCGTTCCATTGCATCGTCAGCTGGTCGTACAGAATCCACCATTTTGGTCTCTACTCAGGCGCCTGCGGACCCTTGTTCGGCCTCCGACCACATCTCTGGCACCTGAAAGAGCCTGGCACAGGCATATCACATTTATCTTTGTTGTTGCTTCAGTAGCCTTTGTTCGTGTGTTCTTTTTTTTATTTGGCTCAGGAGTTCAGGATACGCTTTGATTTATCGGTAAGTACTGGTTATGATCCGAATCAATACCACACAAGTTCAATGTCACAAAACATTCTCTATCTTCCGTATTTATTTTGCGACAACGATATCGTATATCCGATCATGTCTCTTTGTAAAATCCCACTCAAAAGACACTTGATATGATACATAAAAACAACAGTGGAAACCCCTGCATCGAAACCGAACAATGACCCTAGGAACACAAAGAAAAGGCCATTCAAGCCATGCGCCACCCGCAGACAAAGCCGCGAATAAGGCCATTGTCCTCACAACAATGGCATTGTCGCGGACGTCGCTATTGTATTCCGACTTATTCACGAGAAAATTTGTGTTGCTACTTCTCTATACCTGCGGTCCTTCTTTTTCCTCTCTTCTTTCTCGGAATTCCTCGTCTCATCTTACCTCACCAGCCCCCTTACCTTCTTCACCTGCTTCGATCGTGTCGTGTCTTTTCTTTTCCGGCTCTATCTGGTATAGCAGCCGTACAGCAGCTCGATTCACTTTCGCATACAGTCTTCCAGCTCTCTCTCTCTCTCTCTCTTTTTTTTTCTTTTTTTTTATCGGTCGCAGAGAGAGCTCAAAATGGAGTGCGATTCACCTGATGAGTATCGCGAGTGCCCTCCCACCCCGAACGCGCGGACACTTATCCTACCTATACGCACTCGGCATGCGCTACCCTTCCCAGAACAGCGTGAGCAAGATGTCTCCGACGACGACAGTGACGACGAATTGGAAGAGGGGGAAATCAGAGAAGAAGAAGTCGTCCATTCTTGGAGCAGTGATGACATGCTTGAGGAAGAAATCCCGGCTTCCATTCCACCCTCCCACGCCTGGGACAATCTGCCCCCATGCCCCAGCAGTGAGAGCACAAACGACATGCTGCGCACCTTCACGGACACCATGGACAAACAAGACGTCATCTTATCCCTGGTACGAGTCATGACGTTCCTGCGTCTCAGGAACCTCTACGAAGCGGAACGCGAAGCCCGGGACGCGCTGGACCTCTCCCGGGAGATAAACCATGCGCCTCTCATCGCGAGATGCTATTTCTGGATGGGCCGAGTTGAATTCGCGCGCGAGAACTTCGACATGGCGTATCGGTATTTCCTTGGCGCGAGGGCGTGTTTCGATTTTTGTCCCGAGGGCGACGATATCCCGCGGTGGATCACTCTGAGTAGGCCGGGGCTCACGAAGAAGCAGCGGGATTGGCTTATTCTCAAGCAGTTGTGTGAGAGGTTTGGAAGGGGGCCTGTCGAAGACTTGACCGAGGACGCGAAAGCAAAGAGACCCTGGAAGGAGCAGGGTTCGAAAGGACCTGGCGCGTCTTCGGAGTCCCAGAAGACAACGAAATCGATAGGCCCCGATGATGACAAAGGGACAAGACGCAAGAAACGATGCATTGACGCCGTCGAGCCTATTGTGCGCGTTGCCCCTCCCACTCGACTTACCATCTGGCTGCGCCCAGATTCCAAGGACCTCAAATCAAAGTGTTCAAGGATCACGGAAAAGTTGCGCCGCCGGTCTCGCTTTGGTATCAAAAAGGCTAACGCAGACATGGCCTGGCTTGCTGCGTCAACAAACTCCAATTGCCGGCCTCCACAGTGTGAATTTACTTTCCGGGTGTATCCCAAGGGGCTGGCGACGAGGACTCGCTCCACCAATATCTTCTCGGAGCAAAGGAATGAGGTTATCATACCTGTGGCGGAGTGGAGGGCGTTCAAGGAAGGGACAAATCACAAATTTGTCACGATGCCCTTTCTCTCTCGAGAGATGGAGATAGTGCAACAGAGAATCTTGAAGAGGGCATCCAGTGAGGTGGACATGTCCGGCTGCTGATGGTTCTCAAGCATCGAATTGGTCGCCAAATGCTCGTCGAAAACCCAAGTACTTTTCCTTTTCCTTCATTTTTCCTTTGTCTCTCCGTCTTTGTTCATTCAGTTCTCTGTGTTCTGTTTCTTTCTGTTTTTCTCGCCACATCATGCAGTTGGAACTGTGCATATGCCTCTGAATTCCGTCGAGTCCAATACTTCTTGTGCGATATAGTTTGAGCGAATACGATGAACGCAACATTTATATTTCTGACACCCAAGATTGAGCTGCAACATGCCACTTACTCAAAACAGTAACTTCGTGACTTCTATCATTCCGTCTAGGCCCTGGTAGGTCATTAGCCCATAAATCTGCAATGAAATGATAATTCCCGTCCTCCATGTTGTACGATGTTGCCATGGAAGTTAGGGTTAGTTCCCGAGCCGATCTCGGGTTCAACAGCCACCAATCTCCACGTGATCCACAACAAGTGGCCGGATGGTGTAGTTGGTTATCACGTATCGTTAACATCAGAAATCATCTTCTGCGTTCCGATAAGGTCCTGGGATCGAACCCCAGTCTGGTCAAGCTTTTTGTCTCGGCCGCTGAGGATGAAATCGGAATTTTCTTTTTGTTTCTTTTCCGTCTTGGTTGCATGGGCTTTTCTCATCTCCAATTCTCTGATCGGGAAGAGAACGACAATGGATAAATTAGCCGAATAGATTGAATTCATTCCGTTTAATTAGTCTGTGTCATATATTATCAGTATCATTGTCCTGTCAGTAGAGAATGAAATATGAGTGTACCTATATGTAAGTGTTCTCTTCATCACCTGCAAGCTTCGTGCCAGAAGCAGAGCACTGCCGGGAAAAGAGAAGGAGTGCCTTTGGTAGAAGGAAAGCCGGTACATATCCTGGCACACCTCGTAGTAATTTTGCTCAACATCAAGCAAAGATCCCGTTAATTGGCACACCCCACAGCCAGCTGGCGACTCCCATAGCCCCAAAGGTCATGATAGCTGCCATCAAGACATTCACCGCATTATTATCCAGTAGATCCCACCCATTTTCGACACGGCGACTCTCATGCGCCGGGTCATGGGGCCGGCCAGGCTGTGTGCCAGTCGAGGTGCCGGAGAGTCTGGTGCCCTTCAAGGCCGCCGTGTTAGCGACTGCTTCCGTGGTGCGCAGCTGAGAGCTACCGGTAGTTTCGGCGGCATCGGTTGTGCTGGTAGGTTTGGTAGAAGAAGGATGGACGAGGACCTATCCCAGTCAAACGATTAGTCCACCATTCTGACACTTGAAAGACTGATTGGAGAAAGTTTGTGGGCATACCTTCTTGCCACCGCTTCCTTCAACGATCTTCCCTGTTCTTTTATCCACAACGCTAGCCTGCAGTAATCCGCCCAGGACGCTGTCCAGCACACTGCCCAAAGCGCCCCAAGCCGTCATGGCAAGGATCCATTGTGCGCGGTTTTTGGCGTTGTATCCGCCCTCGCGATCGGAGCAAAAGGGTAGAAGAATCGAGGAGGTCAAGGCAATGGTGAAAGCCCCGAACACACCGGCCAAGAGACCCGTAGCTGTAACACCGCCGTTGGTGCCGGGTGGAACGACGCGGAGGGTAGGAGAGGTAATGAGGCGCGGTTTGGATTTGGATAGTATACCGAGTTCCGAAGAGAAGGTGTCGGCGGCGACAGCGGCGTAGTTACTGCATCCATTGCAGAGATGTCAGTATGCGTGCCTCAGATTCTGGATATGCTTCACTCATAGAGAGAATAGAATCAGAGAGAAAAAGAAAAAGATTTATCCATACGCAACAATTCCGACAACAAGCAAGTCGGAAGCGTCATTTCCGAATGAGAAGCAATCGGGGGTCTGTTGTTTCGTTGCCAGCAGCCAAGTATGCAACAAGGTCAACACGGACGCAACAATCGAGTTCGCCAGCACCTGAATGGAGGTTCGTGCACCTTCGCCGCCTTCTGCACCGGTCGCAGACAGGGTTAATCGAGATTTTATATCATGCTTGACCTATGGAGAACAAAATTAAGAGGATTAGCACACTGTAAGACGTGATCCAAGAGCTCCGCATGCTGGCTCATACCTTAGTCACCTTCGTCCCACCCAGATAGAACACAACCAGCAGGGCGAAGGGAGTCGACCATGGGTGGACAGCATGAGCGATAGCCGTGAGAGCTGCGGCTCCGATTCCCAGAGGAGTCAAGGATTTGCGAGACCAAGCGCGGTGGACGAGTGCCAGAATGGCGGGGACGGCGATGATGGGTTTCATCGTGGAAAGTGATTATTAGTGCCGACCTGAGTTTAGCAAAAATCTGTGTGTGGGCGAAACAGAGGAATTTTAGAACACGGCTATGATAGAAAAAAGCCCAGCATGGTCGGTTAGCAACGTTGGAGCTGAAGATAGGGAAGGTCTGGTGATGATGATGGCTGCTGATGTTCTCGTTGTTCCAATGTTACCTAGGTATGCTATCTAGCTGGCCGTTCTGATTGGTCGCATGAGCTTCCCCACTGCCCCAGAGCTCCGGTGGGAAGCTAACCTCAACAGGCATCATGGGAGGGCCCAGGCCGCAGTCGCTCTATTGAATATTCCAATGTCCTTTGAAGCTTTCAGTGTGTCTTCGCCGGTCCACTTTCTCCATGAAGCCAACGATCATCTTCCCTTCTATGACTGGTGCTTGATGCAGCAGCTCCTGGAGAAGAATGCCCGCCTGCCCCATGAGTCTCAACAGGGATCTGGGAAGGACTTTCATAGCCAGTTTCCTGCCGAGGAAAGCTGTCTCCGCGAGCGCAAGTAACTGCACATTTGAGACCGAGACCCATATATGTGTCTCTTGTCGAATTAAGTCCCCGACGCCTTTCGGCTTGGAATCAACGAGGACGCTTTGAGCTCATAAGTGGAAAGCACTCTTCTCGTTGGCTTCGCAGAACCTCCACAGTCCAGCCTCCATGGCAGCAGCCTTGACGCTCCCGACCTCCTCGTCACGAACCGCGCGATTGATTTCCGCATACCTCACCTCCCCTTGCTCCCCACCATCCACGGCCTTGACCACTCGTTTCTTCTTGCCGACATGCGCATCCGGATGGTACTGCTCCATAATATGCACGTACAGATCCTTCGAAACGTTCTCCGCTAACCAACGCATGATCTCTCGGCCTTCGTCTTCCTTACCCGGCATGACGAGATGTCGCAGTAAGACTCCCTTCTTCGCGATACCGTCGGATGTAAAGCTCAGATCTCCCACTTGTTTGTGCATGGCTTTGATGCTTTCCATGGCCGTCTCGGTGTAATTGTCTGCTTTCAGCAACCGCTTGGATGTGCTGTTCTTCCACACTTTGAAGTCGGGGAGGTAGATATCAACCAGACCATCCAATAGTTCGAGCGATTCGAGGGAGTCAAACGAGGAAGTGTTGTAGACGATGGGGATCGTGAGACCCATATCCCGCGCGGCCAGGATGGAGAGGACCACTTGCGGGACCACATGTTCCGGTGTCACGAGGTTGATGTTATGCACGCGGCCGACTTGTTGGAGTTTAATGTACCACTCGGCTAGTTCCTCGGGCGTCAGATCGAATCCATTCCGTTGGTGGGCGATGTCCTAAATTCAGATGCACTGGTTAGTTCCGAAGTACAACGCCAACGGGCGAATGGAACGAATCGAGATTGCTAAGAAGACTATCGCAAACCATGTCATACATGATTCTGGCAAAAGACACATCGCAGATTGCATCCCGAGAAGAACACCGATCCACTCCCATGATGTCCCTGAATGCACGGTTCCTCACCACGGTGCGGCGCAATCACATTGACTTTGGCCGTTTCGGCTCCGATCATACAGACCCCCGTCTTCTCGTAGCGATTGACTCCACAAAGGCGCGGACAAAGATTGCAATTTCGAAGATGAGCGTAGGCTAGGGAACGCTTCTTCGAGGCATCGATAGATGAGAGTAATTGATACCGAGGAAGATAATCGTCGAGTAAATACGCCGGCGGAATGCCTCCCGCATTGCGCCTGATGATCCGAGGTGTGAAGGAGATCGTGGATTGACGAGGCCTCGGGAAGGAGGATATTAAAGGTCTAAACACGCGGATCATGATGTATACCGCCTTTGTCGCAGATAATCATTGAAGAAAGCCGTACCCTTGGTGGCGAACGAGAAAAGCGAAGTTGTCAACAGAAACAACCGATAACGCTTTATCACAAGCACTGATAGAAAACGCTTATCTAAGCGGTGGCGTCATATCCCCTGATTATCGCTGTGAATTCTTCGGTCCTCATTGGTCGGCAGATCATCACGACGATGACTCGATCGTACTCACTGCATCCATATAATGGAATCTTCATCACCAAGATGGATATGGAGATTCAAGAAGCATTGGATAAATGCGAATGCATCTCAAAGGGTTATACGTCCATATTACATACCAGACTTTATCCTGATGATAGTAACTAACATTATATACATTGCTAGTGAATAACTTACAAGCCTTTTATATCGATAAGCGATACTCAGGGTTTATCATTCCACATATAGATTATATCAAGCCAAACATTCGAGAACAGCAATGGCAGTTTCCAAAGCCGATCTTTAATCCTTGGTCTCTTGACATCCACCACATATGACCATAGGGTGTGGAAAACAGGGCTGCCTGCTCACTCAGCCTTACTTGAGCCATATATCAAGCTCAGTCAGTAGCAATTCTGCCTTTACTTATCAGCATTTCAAGGATCATGGTCACGCAAGTATCAAGTGAAGGATTTGAAGAAAATCAGGGTGAACAGGGTGTCAAGTAGGGCAAGGTGGAAAATTTAGGGGTAAATACAAGGATCCACTTACGCCAATGATCTTCTTTACAGGGTTCCCTTTAGAACTTGCTGCATATAGGCCATGCTCAGTGAGCAATAACGCGTGCTCGAGATTGCTCACTGAGCAAGACACTGAGCGCCCTCATTAAAGCGGCGGCATCCAGAAGAGACAAGTTCCACTCACTCGCTAAAATCCGGTACATATAAGGTAGGCACATACATATACCAGACTTTTAGATCACAGTGCGAGGCCACTGCCATCCCCAGACCAGCGGTAGAGAGCCAGCACTTCCCGTCTGCGTTGCTGCTGTTCGCCAAAGTCTTCAGGTACGCGCCCACGAACTTGGGCGAGTGCCGAGCGCATAACCTTTCGGAAATTCCTCTGTAGGGGAGGAATCATTAGCCTCGTGATATGGATAGCCCTGGCCACTAAGGAGAAAAACAAAAAAAATAAAAAAAATAAAAAAATAAAAGGCCTACCTGATATTCGGTATTTAAAGTCACAACGCAAGCTTCGTGCGCCCGAACAATAGTCTCGCAAGCGCGGACGACGCTGGGACTGGCATCACCTTGCAGTTTGTCGGCAGTCAACAACAGTAAAAAGCTGCCTTGCAGAAGATAGATTCCGAAGAAGAATGGCATAAAGCTGAGGTCGGGATCATATTCCAGGATGTCGGCAGCAGCCTCGGCTGCGCTAACTGCATGACCCATAGCAGTAATAAATGATTCCGAGGAGATCCAAAGGTCATTGTCATCCAGCAAGCTGATCGGATCCCACTTGCCGGTTAAAAGGATATGCAGAACGTGCATGATGTGCGTGCCGTAAGCGACCACCATCTTCGTATGCACGATGGATTCGCTCACTCGCGATCCGACAGTGCTACTCGATCGCCCAGATGGGCTCACATGGTCTAAGCGTGACCCTTCCATGACTGCCTCATTCTCTGCGAGGGCAAGGCTGCTGGTGTAACGGGCTTCAAACTCCTTCAAGCTTTGGCCGTACACGTCCAATTGGCGGGTGATCTCCATGGCCTGGTTGTCCCATTCACCGCTGTTTCTGAACGCAAGGCCAAACCGAGGATGATTTCTCGCGTGATGCAAGTCCACGATCTCTCCGAGTATTGCCATCAAAGGCAAGAAGTACCCAAACATGCTATGACCGGTACATTCAAAACCAGGGCCGGCTCGTCGATAGCCGGCATTGGGGAAATCGCCCGCCTGCCACAGATCGTCATTCATGGGCTGCAATAATCCCTCGCATTCCTTGTCTAACAGATTCAATGGGCGGTTGTAGCACAGTGCCAGATGGCGGTCCATCACATACAACAGCCACCAAATGCGCCGGCGCTCCTCTCGTTCCTCCTCAGTGACGTTCACGCCTGTGCTGCCTGGGCTGTGGCCCATGGACGTCATGATCGAAGGCGGATGTTGATGGCGTTTGGAGATATCGATCTCCGTGTCACCCTCCCGCTCTGCGTCCGGTCGGGAATGAGTGACGTTCGGCGGCAGTTCACGGCCCAGTTTCAATTCTCGTGCCAATGACCATGCAGCTGCCCACCAGCGAAGGCTCGCGGCCTTGTATTCGCTGGCGGAGACAACGGTAGCTAGATGAACGTAGGTTGCCACGTCATCCACTGCTCCTGTCGCACTGCTTTGGGCGCCCAGCTGGTCCATGGAGACACCGAAACCTCCCAATGCCACTCCATTAATGACCATATTCGCCGCATAATTAGGAGACGTCTCTCCTGGAGCAGGGCCATGGATCAAGGGACGCAGTAGCCCGACGGTCACCTCCAAAAGCTTCTGGCACACCCGTCCGCGAGCTGATGGGGGCGAGGTTAGAAATGCGGCGTCGCTGGTTTGTGCCGCGACCCAGAGCATGCTGGCAAGGAGCCCGGGACTGCACACCCTAGGCTTCGTTGGATGAAGGAATGATTGTTTCCGGAATACATACCCAACAACATATGGAGACTGGGGCGAAAGATGAGAAGAGGAGGAGCTGGTGAAGTAAAGATCCAGAAGATCGCAAGCTAGCGACTGAGGAATAATTGATGCGATGTGTGGCAGGACGGGCTGCAAAACGGGGTATCTTAAAGAACTGGAAAATAGAGGCATGCTGAACGAAGGAAAATTGGCGGGAGAGGGAGAGGGAAGTGGCAGCCAACCCGGCGATTGTGCCGGAGGGGAAAGCCCTAGAAAAGGGGCCGGAGGGTTATCTGAAGAGCTCCCAAGCCGATACTGGCCGATGGACGGTGGATTCGCGTCTTGGGGGTTCATCAGCGGATACCCATTGTCATTATATCCAGGATTAAACCCGTGCGAAGGCAGAATGGACGGGGGCGAGCGAGGATTCGTATTCGAGGAGTGTAGCATCTGCAACGATCGAAGTTCTGGAACGGATATCGACTGGCGGTTCGACTCGGACAACGCTCCATAATTATTCATTGGTACCCCCTCCATGTTGGATCCCATCTGATGTTGAGCTTGGGCATTTGGAATGCCGACCATGTTTGAAACCTCCGGATGTCGTAACTGTGCCTGCATCGAACCAGCCAAACTCCTCGGAGCTTCGTATGTCGGATCATATCTGGCCCCATTCATTTCCTGTGACGACGTCCGATCCGGAGGAGGTTGTCCTACCGTGGGCGATGCGCCCTCTTTGCCGGAATTATCGCCCGACGTTGTTGCTGCTGCCGCAGCGGCCGCCGCTGCAATGTCCTTTTTGGATGCCTTTCCACGCTTCTTTCGTTCTCGAGCATACTCACATGTCAAACCGAATTCTGCGGGGTTGTTAGTACATAGACGAGGCCGCACTGGATCAGTTCTGAGGGCACCGTGTACCTATACAATGCGCGCACGGGTTTTGCCCGTCGCACTTGGTCCGTAACTGATTGCATTGGTCACAGGCTCGACTGATTCTGCGCCGAATTGGAGCGGATGATGAATTTTTGCGAATAACGGATCGTGCTTCCGCCAAAGAGTCCCGATGGGAGGCGGTCTTGAACCCATTATGGTTATGTTCGTGGTCCGACGACTCTGCGACGGGATCCGTCACTGTTCTCGATGCGCCGGTCGCTTCTCGTGCCAACTGCAATTGCTCTAAAGCATATTGAGAACCCTCTGCGAGCGTATCGAGGCCCGAAGTCTGCGATTGTGACATGCGACTGGACTGAGGCGAAAAGGTAGGATACGAGCTGGCGAATTGCTGCAGCGAAGTCGACATCGTCACCGAAATAATGAGGGAAAATCCGCCGACATGGAGGGAAACACAGGTAGATCGCGGACAGAGGGCCCTCAGGCCACGGAGTCTTGAAAATGAAACCCAGAGGCAGCAGTCCAGTCCAAGCAGAAGGAGAAAAAGAAAGTATGCGGGTCAGTGCAGCGATGACATTGCAGAAAGGAACGGCGCAACGGGTCGGGGGTAGAGCGGGAAAAGAGAGACGAGAGACGACTGGGGCTTTAGGCGAGCACGATTCGGTACCAGAAGTTGCGCCGTTCCAATCGTGGTGATGGAGACGGGGTGCCACTGCCAGGTGGAGGGGGAGGACCGAGCGCAGGATTGATGAGTCTTTCCCTGGATGGTAGGGGAGAAGTACCTACCTCCTAGTATGGAAGGAAAGATGGGGAAGACTTGGAAGTTGGGACAAATGGTGGAGATGGGGGAGAGGAGCATGGCATTGCTAATTTGCTATCCTTCATCAGCCCACCGATCTGTCCTCTTGGAAAAGAAATCAATCGCATTTAGATCGAAGCTTTGAATTTCGGGGGATTATCCGAGGCGAAGAAGAAGTTGGAACAGAAAAATCTGGAGACGACAAACAGCCAATGATTCGGGGAATTCTCGTGTGGAGAAAGCAAAGAAGGCAGCACGAGGCGCAAAAAGGCGGGGGAGAGCCGAGACAAAAAGACCCTGACAGGCTTACAGGCTGACAGCCTCTCTATCGCTTTTCTAGTATTCTACACATTGGGATAACCTTAAATACTTTGAATCTTCGACCTTCTTAAAAAAAAATATCAATACATAATTGTTCCGGCCCGACTGGATTCTTTTAGTTTGCCAGCGAAATTGGGTCTGCCCAGTCCCAGGACATGTATTTGCCGCCGGAATTCCCTGTCGGGCTCCATCCCGTAAGTTCCAACAAGGACTCCACCAAAAAAGAAGAGGAGGAGCAGGAAACATAAACTACTGTGGACTCACGACTGTGACCGACCGACGATTGTTCGCATCGGCTGAGCGCCACAGAGTTGGTCTCGGGAAATGGATGGGCAGATGACTAACTCGAAGGTTTCCTCGCAGCTCCTTCCTTCTTCCTCGCCTGCTGACCTTGCCCCAGCCCTGTCCTTTTGCAACGCCTCCGATTCGGAAGCCTCGGGAGCGAAGTTACAAATCCATTGTCAAACCATGGTCATGGTCAAAGTCAAAGGCAACTCGCTTACGGAGAGATAGGTAGATTGGTTTAAGCTACAACTTGAGGACTGAGCCCAACAGAGGCTGGCGGACCGGGGCCACGATCACATCCACCCGCTGTGGGTTTTAACTTCTTGCAATCTGCACGGCTGCAGCATGCCAGCAGAAGGACGCGTTATTGACTATCTGCCCCTTAAGCTGGTCAGGGATTCCGTATTTTGCCTGAATGCACTCGGTCCAGGTCAGCGGAGATCGATCATTTGTAATTATAGTTTATCCTCTTCGAATAGGTCGAGCTAAATGCGTATGACCCGAATCCCCGTAACCCTCAGACCCAATCTAATACTGTACAAGCTATATACACAAGACACCGAGGAATCGACCAGAACGGGTCCCGTAAAAAGGGAGATAAGGGGTTGTCACAGGCGATATACATCTCATGACGAATTATCCCGTGTGTAGCTTCATGCAACGCCAAATGAACACATCAAAATCGTACAGTTTCCTTTTTGATCGCCGATAACAGACCAAAGAGGATCAACAAATCAAAGACGCCGAAGGACTGAAAACGCCGTAGAATCGTACAACGCCTAATTCTCGGTAAGAAGGACAGAAAGTGCCGTTGGCCACTTACGAGAAGAAATATTCACTCTCCTTGATTCGGGTAACATCCCAATCACCCTTGGCAGGGACATCCCGGAACCGCAACGGAAGCCAGAACCTCACGTACGTCTCTCGCTTCCGTTTCCGTTTCTTCTCACCTGGGCGATCCATCAGGCTGTCCGGATCCATGTCCTCGGCGTCAGCTTCGGCGCCCAAGTCGGAGAACATGCTCTGCAGGACAGGATCCTCCGAGTCGACTAATACGGGCTGGCGTTCAGCGGCCTCAACGTCTTCAGGGACATGTGCTAACTCCATGGTGCCAAGAGACTTGGTAAGCAAGAGATCGTCATCGGTGCCACCTATCGCCTCAAAGATACTGGCTGGGGTTTCCATGGCGCGGCCCTGAGCCTGCAGCTCGGGATCGTCGGAGTTCAGAAGCTTTTGCCTCTTTTGTTCATCGAGAAGCTCTTGCAGTCTCGATAGCTTGCCGTTCTTTTCCCGGAAAGCTCGGATCGCCTTGCCGATAGGGTTCCTGTCCTTGACCTTAGCAAACCACAGATGATTGCCGTAACGGGCCTTGAATTCGGCTGCCAATCTTCTGACAATGTCATCGGAATGGATACGGACGAACGCATCCCGGAGAATGCGGTTCATGGCATCGACATCACAGGCGTGCGTCCAGAACGAATCGTGAACGGCCGAGAATGTCAGGCCCTGGCGATTGCATTCATTGGCAGACAACAACATGTGAGTGGCATCGAGAGAATGGATGAAGTTCGGTGGGAAGGCCTGAAGCTGTCTGCGCCGGTTGACGACGTCCTCGCTAGAGGAGTCGGCGATACTGATGTCCTGCAGGGTGGTGGTGATACGTCGAGTTTTCCGAGTCCTGTAGGGCTGAACCACCGGCAGACCTAGGGGAGTAGTCCAAATCACGGTCGATCTGAACTTCTCGTTGGGGTCTTTCTGTTTGCGAGACTTTGTCTCTGTCTTGTCGGGTGTCAGGGCTTCTTTCGCGATTTCGTCGATCTGGTCTGGGGATAGCGACTGGGTAATCCGACTTGCGCAGTCACCGAGCCAGAATTGGATATCGTGGGCTCCGTTGAACATTGACCCTAAAGCCTCGAAAATTTTCCTCGCGACGTAGATGGCGCCATCCCTTGCCTCGTCGAAGGTGAACTCGGGGTAATGGCTGACAAGTTGTCTACGAACTTGTCTCATTGCTCCTATGAAGGTAACACCGTAGACGTTGGTCATGACAGTCTGCTTGACAACCTTTCGGGTAATCTTGCCGTTGAGCATCTGGGCTACTGGATCGCCCCGAGCGGCATCTTGTGCAACGTTTTCCCTGACGAACTCGGCAACACCAGTGTATACGTCAGATGGTCGGTCTGAAGGTTCAAGGTTGACTTGCTTGGCGCCAACGATATCACCACCCAGCGCTGCATAGTGCTGCAATCCGTTACAGGAACCATCCTGATGAACAGGTAGGCGAGAAGCATACTGAGTTGGGTCTGGCAGGCGAAGCGCGTTTCTCAGTTCAAAGCAGGCCGCGAGACACTGCCATGGATCTTCTGCTTTGAGCCACCAGCGTCTACCGTGAAGGCCGTTGTTCGCTGAGTCCAGGACATCGTCGAGATGGTCCATCGTAAACTTTTCACGTTCAGAAAAGCTCGCTTTGTCATAACCAAATACGTTGGCAAGCTGAATTTTCAGCCACCTCAAGCCGCTTTCACCGAGGGGCTTGGCTTCGCTGAACAGAAGAAGACCTCTGCAATTGTCTGCCCCCATTTGGTTCAAATAGGGGGGAAGAGGGTAGGCTCGGCCGCGGAAGTCAATGTTATGCGGTAAGTAAAAGGTTTCGTTCTTAAAGGCTCTGGCGACTTCCATCTGGAAATTCTGGAAACAACGGTTCGAGTGATAACCCGCCCTCTGGTTCTCGAGTTCGCGGATTTTGTGTAACCAGAATCTCTCGGCTTCAGGGCCTTCCTCGGGAGCTGGTTTTGGCGGAAGTGGGAGGTCTGGATCGGCTGGAGGCAAGTTCGCAATACTTTCTCCAGAATTCCACGCCTCAAGCATGACATCAAAGACATCCTGGTTGATAACCCATCCTGTCCTGCCCAGAACGTCTAGACCTGCACGGAGATGCTCGAGCCCGTGAGTTTCTAATGCAGCCTGGATGTACTGCGGCTGCAGAGTCTCACCAGGGGTCAAACGCAAGAGGTTGGTTTCGTAGACGTAGTAGCCGCCATCGTTCATGGCCTTCCACGGCCTGGGCTCGCATACCATGGGTAGATGCCGACACATAAGGTCAGCAGCAGGCTCCTTGGCGACTATCTTCACAATTTCGGGATGCACGTGAATCACACCCGAACGTTTTCCCCAATTGAGCTGATAGGCATGGTAAAACGCTTGTTGCTCAGTGACAATTCGCTGGTTTGTTTCGGGATGCTTTGCCACGATAGTAACTTTTGCAACCTCGTAGAGCAAGCTCATGAGAACAGCTCCGACCTTGGCGATGACTCTCGGCGGCCAAGCGACTGTCGGATCTTTCTCCTCCAGCCTTTGAACAAGAGCCTGCCATTTCCCTCGACCATCCCTTTGCTTGCGTCCTGCAAGAATCTGCTTCAGAACACTCACACGTCGATCGATCGCTCCGGCATCCTGTTTGAGAGCAGTCTCTGCAATTAGTTCATCGCGCAAGTCCCTGCCGATGCTGGTGGCCAAAAGGGACATCTTGACGCCTTGGTCCATTCCTACTCGGCTGAACAACATCCAGACATTGAGAATGGTAAGTGCGGCCACCTTCTCTGGATCAAGAGCTCGTAGATACACACCGTACTCGGAGCGCTCTCTCCGGTCCTCAGTACGAACCGAATGGGCCTCTGCTTCTGCAACAAGCTCTAGTTCTTCCTTGATCCGAGCTACAAGACCAGTATGCCACTCGTGCATCATGGCGCTGATTCGTTTTCCGCCGGCACTCATGTCAAGTCCCATCTTTTGCCGTTCGGCGAATTCGTGGTGCCAACGTTCCATTGCCGATTCCAATGCATCTTGTTCAAGTCGCCGCTGTCTCATTTCCTTATACTTTTGGACTTGTTCCTCCGGTGTAGCATCCTCATCCAAGGGCGGCTTAAATTCAGCGTCCCCTGTGAATAATGAGAGCGATCGTCTCAGAGACAAAAGACCTTGACCTTTCTGATCAACTGCCCGAACGGCAATGTCATTTTCTTCGGGAAGAGGGGCACGCCGCTGCACTGTGTCTGATTCCATATTGACTGCCACTTGCTGTAAGTCATCAGAGCAAATCTGACCGCAACCAGTTAGCATACTCCTGAAGGTTTGCTAGCAAGGAGACCGAAACGAAAACCAACAAATCCTTACCTGAGACAGCTCACCAAGCTCCAACTCCGAAAGAACCGGCGTAGCAAGAACATCTTCTTCGATCTCCTGCCTTTTTGCAAGCTCCCAATATCTCCGCACAGTTCGATCCCTCTTTGGGCCGTGTAGCATGCGCAGGGCCATTTTGATCATGATTGCAAATGTTTTAGCATTCGGGACCACACCGCCGTTGGGCATATCGACTTCAAACCATTTCTGTAGCGGCAAAATCATCTGGTGTTGTCTCGTTACTATAATGTGCGACACCACTGCTTCGACATAGCGGTTGTTAAGGTCGAGGTACCGAGGTGAGCCTTGTGGGTGGTAGTGACCCAGCCGCTGAACCAGAGAAGCTGCTCGATCAAACCTTCCCACTCTCAACGAAATGTCGAAATTTGCCATCATCTCCTCCTCGTCTCCTCCGATACCTTTGATCTTCCTGAGGATTCTTGGTTTTGTCTGAACCAATTCATCGATGATGACCAGGGACGAGGAATCGTACTCGTTAGCGGGCACATTGGATAAGGGGCCCCATGGCTTGGATTGCTCATGGTCGGTTGAGTAGGATGAATGCTCGAATGGAACATAGGAACCCTGGTCGATGACGGGCTGGTCGGTAGTCGTTGCGAGACTCCGATTAGACTGAAATGATGGACGTCGAGGATGCTCTTGCGAGGAGGCAGAGTTATGGCCTAGGGTTGTCGGACGAATTGAGTGGGAATGAAGCCGCAAAGTTGTTGCAGAAAGCAAAATCGGCTTCGAGGTCGGCCGTCGCAAGGGAAGAAAAGCATTTTTTCGGCAAGCCACCCGAGACAACATAGCGTATAAACCTCGAGGGAATCAATGTATATCTGAATGATGGGAGAAAAGAGAAAGTGGAATTATTAGAACATGTGCAATGACGGAAAAAAGAAGAAAAAAAAAAAAAAAAAAACCGACGACAAGTACTCCGTAGAAGAAGCCGAGTAGACACTGCAATATGGACGAAAAGATTGGAGAAGACGAGAACCTCAGAAAAGTTATCGCCTTGACAGACAGAAAGATGGAAATCTGTACCGTCACGCCGTCCTGCAGCCCTCTGCCAACTTGAAGGGAAATCAAACAGGAAAGGATGACTCTTCTGCGAGATGGCAAAACGGAAGTCTCTCCACGGTTCACGGAGATGCCGGGGAAGAAAAAAAGATCTAAAAGCCAGGGGCCGATAAGGCACGTGATGGCACGTGAGAGCGATCCTCGAATTGGCTTTTCACGTCTTATGATTGGCTGGGATGTATGAAGTATGTGGGTATCTCTGCCACCTACTTATCATCTCATGTTTTGTTGAATTGGACAAGATTGTGGTGTTGACCCAGCAGAAAGAGCGTCACATTTTCAGCGACGTTCTCTTATATTCTACAAGTGGAATCGCAAGCAAAGCGCTTGAATGGTTCGGTAAGAGATCAACTGGCCATGCTCACTCCACTGTATCTATCCGGGTGGCAATTCTAGACGGGGCTCTGCTTTCTGAATTCCCGAAGCTCGCGTGCTCGCCTTCTTCTTTAGGTCTATTCAAGCAGAATGACTTGCCATCCTGCAAGTGTACTTACTGCCTTGAAAAAAAAATAGACTGTTGGATTGCCCTATGCCCGTGCGAGAGACCTCCGTAATGCGGTAAGGCGTTGGCAGGGGAATGTAGTCTTTCGAGGCTGTAGCCTGTCGCATATCTAGAGAAAGGGCAAATTTCGTCTAGTGTTGCAGGCTGTCATTAAGAGTTCGTAAAATTTCTGTTCCTTTTTTTGCTTTTTTGATTGACATTATCAGTCATCCTTCCTCAGTCTCGCTGTCAGGCACACCGGTCCGTTCTCTCTGTTTCTGTCGATTCTGCTTCATCGCCCAACCAGTCAAATCCGGTCGCGCGGGATCGATACGCGGTGCACTCATTTCATCAAGATAATCTTCGACATTAATCGCCGACTCGAGTTGCGGCAACTCTTCCGGATGCTGATGCATCATGTAGTTCTCGTACGTTTCCCATGATTCGTGGGTCTAATGGTTACAAATGAATCAGTAAACGTTCCTCACACTTTGACTGGCAACCGAGGGGATTTCTTTACCTCTGCATCAACCCATTCATATGTTTCCCACTTCTCCTCCTGCATTTTCTTCAGCAGTTCCAGGTTTCCAGCGATTACGGCCTCGCCATCCTCAGCTGCCTTGATCTTGACGTCAATGGCACGGGCTTCGGTCTCAGCAGGTCGCTCTTCGTCACCGTCTTTCCTGGCCTTGCCGCCTCTTCCTTTCGGCAGCTCTTCCAGGGCGTCAAGATGGTGGAGTTGAGGATGTAATTGCACGACCGCCGAAACGGGGGAGAGATGTAAGTTATCTGCGCAGCCGTTAGGTTAGCACGATACACATTCAGCAAAATGAGTAAACCCATCCCCATCGGAAAACCACCAAGAACTCACTTCCTCGAAAAGCAGCCAGCATATAAACCGGATCTCCGTCTTCCGGAACCTTAATCCGCCCTCCAAGCGTCTGCACCCGTAGCAGCGAGACCGTCTCGGCCTTCTTGGGATCCATGCCTCCCATCTCCACGTCACCATTCCCTTCCATCTTCACCCTGCCGCCTCCCGCGCCCCCGGTGCTGAACCCTCCGGCCATGCCGTAGGCTCCGCCATCTCGAGATGCTCGGCTCTTCTTCAAAGCCTCACCGTACCGTGATCCTTTGGCGACATCGTAGTTTACTCGGGTGTTGATGGGCACGTCCACTTCGACAAGACCGCTCTCTGGCTTCAATCGGAATTCGGTCGGCTTTTGGCCATGACGGTCATCGTAGGCCTGTCCGGTCGGTCGGTCTAGGTATTGCAGGACATAACGGGAGATTTCGGAGTCTGTAAGGAAGACATGGAAGGAGGAGACGATGGGGTCATTGGAGGAATCCATGGAGGCGCGCGTGTGTGTTGGGGGGGAAGAGACGAGAAATCGGGTTAGATTTTTATAACCATAAACATTGAGAGCTAGATTTCAATCTGAAAAGAGAATTCGAATCATGAAATGCGTGAAAGAGTAATATTAATCAAGAGTCAGTCAAGCGGACTCCGTTGCGCAACGCCGAAAGCCTGGAATAGTTTTTGAGACTGTGGTTCACACCGCCTGCCTCTAAGGGCCCTCGAGGTCCACCAGTGAAGCGCATGTGAACCGTCCAAAGTTGCCTCAGTGCCTCAGACCATAGATTTCGGTATTACCATACCACGTAATGGGCGCTAACCGGATTAGGCCGTTTTTTGCATCAACGTTCATATATGGTCTGAGCCAACATTTCATCTCCCACATATATAGCCCCAAGTTTTTTCATCAACTCCACCATCTACAGTCAGTACGCTCTTATTTTGCGATATAATTATAAGCTGACTCTGCAGATTATTATGGACCGCTTAGAACACGAAAATCGAGCACCTGGCACGAGAAAACGCGCACTTGATTCTGTCGGCGCGGATCCGCAACCCACCTCTTCTATCGGCGCAGCCCATCATAATGAGCAACCCACCAACAAAAGGCGTATGCATAATAATCGACAACCCGAAAGCTATATCAAGGGACTGTGTCCACGAGAAAGGGTTGATATGATACTATCCGAGCTCCAAGACAAGCACAGGTGGACCTTCAAAGACCTCGTTTACCATATGGCGACGGCGGAGCCAACCAAATCGCATACACCATCAACCAAGTTACGCAAACGGATTATCGGAGATGGCATATTAAATGACCATAATCTATTCCTCCAGTTCATACAAAGCGCGTCTACTGGGGGATGGGAAGCAGTCAGTTCAGTACTGACAAGCCGCATTCATTCCGAGCTTGACTCTCTATGTAAACCCGGTGCTGGTCTAGGTCAATATGATCCAGAGTTTAATATTGAGCAACTTGATATTCCTCAGACAGTGCAGCAAGTGCGGCAAACAGCTCCAGCACTTTGGACTTTATTAGGTTCATTCATGGAGGCGAAGCGGCCAAGCACATCTCGCGTCTCTGATCCGAAATTCGAAGGCTATATAATGATGATATGCGCTATCCTGGCATACGGTCGTTTTCCAAAGACTACACTGACAGTACCGACACTTCTTGGACTACACCTGCACTCAATGGGTGTGAAACGTCGAACTCTCCAGATGCTCAGTGGGCTTGGTCTTATACCGAGCTACCCAACCATCATGACGCGGATTAAAGAGATAGCGACACGCGGAGAGGTAAAGTCAGTGATTTACAGGTTTACAGAAAGTGTCATTTTACTAAACTAATTCTATATAGGAACGACTCCGCCAATTAGCTCGTAGCTCTCACACTCAGCTTGTTATCTCCTGGGATAACTTTGACTACAGCCAGACTGTGCTGCATCAAACACTCCGAGACCCTGGTAAACATATATCTGCAACTACTGGAAAGCTCTGTATCGGTTATTCTATTCCTGATACAGGTTTACACCGTTCCATGTTACATCCTACGCACAAGCTCAGCCCATATGACATAACTCGTGCACCTGGGAATTCGGATGATGAGGTTCACTGTCAGTGCCAACGATATTGGATCCTTGAAGCTCTCCGGTATACGCATCGTGAGGCAATTGATACTCTATATCGAACCGGCAACCTTTCTGAACAATGGCCTCGGTTTCCTACTATACAACGTCTCCCCCGACGAAAAACACCCCATCACGGCCTCGGTCCTATCCTAGAAAACGAGGGCACTATCAGCGGTACATATAAGGTCATTGATAACCTCTTTACAAAGCAACTTGGCCTTGATCCAGCCCAGGAGTTCAACGGGCCGTTATACTTAGTATATGGGGATCAGAAGACCGTCTCTCTTATCCGCACTGTACAGAAAGAACGACAGGAAGCCGCACTTCCATATGACAGGTTCAACTGGTTACTAGCTATCCCTGGTCTATTCCACTGGCGTACCAATTATATTGATATGGTGTACGAACTGTATAGCGGATTCGAACACCTTACTGAGGAAACAACGCTTTATCACAATCAAACATTTCTCGGCCGCCCACATACACAAAGCAGCCCTTTTCATCAGAAAGAAGAGACAGCTCTACGAGCCTTTGATGCTAGAGTCACTGCCATGTTTTACCAGCTTCTGCCTGATAGCGTGGCACCAGTGGATAAGACCCAAATCGACACATATATTAAGAGGCAAGGACCCCAGAGCTTCTTAAACCTCATCAATCGAATACAGAGCTCTCTCTTCGCAACACTAGAACAAACACCAGATAGCTCAGTTCCTGTGGATGATGTGTTCACTGCACATGCAAAGTTTGTTCAACAAATGGAGACCTATAAATCCTTTAAATATGCTATCAAACACGCTGATATAGGTATTCTGCGGCGACTATTTGCTCGGTGTGCACTTCTCTTCCATGGCACTGGTAAAGCAAAGTATGCCTTCCTG
The DNA here is from genome assembly GCA_027569715.1 of Hamigera avellanea. NCBI lineage: Eukaryota > Fungi > Ascomycota > Eurotiomycetes > Eurotiales > Aspergillaceae > Hamigera > Hamigera avellanea. The sequence goes on from JAPDKU010000016.1 coordinate 55,057, forward strand.
TCATTATATATGACATGGCTTACACAGACTGCTGCGGCCGACACTGAGCTCCAGGAGGCTATACTAGCTAATGGTCTAGTAAACCTCCGCGGCGCTGAGGATAGTTGGTTCGAGATGGATAGATTAAATGAGTTCTTCAACCTGCAAATGAAAGAGATTCTGGTTACGCGGCGAACCTCTACGCTTGATATTGCAGATCTATTCCAGCGTACCGCATTAACCGCGAGCTTCTCAACAGAACTAAAGGTCTCGTTCGAAGCCGCCTTTGGCCAATATTCCAATGGACGGCACCAAGTCAAAGATGCAAGCGATGATGTCCGGAATCTTGCATATCAGATATGGAAATCGCGTTCGATCCGGAAATATAACCAGGGACGCGCTTCAAAGTTCCAGCCAGATGATATCATCCATCAGGGAATGAAGCAGCTCAACCGGTCTGTCCAGAGGTTTAATGAGAGCATGGTAGACGGAGTCTGGAACCCGGAAGAAGACCTTGATAACACAGACCCTACACCAATTGCTGCACTTGACGATATCATATCTTTTGATGATGATGATATAGAGGATTAGGTGCGTGGTGACGTATATATGATACACGAAAATACACTGTACTAGTCCTCTCTTACCCGCCATGATGGTTTTCGTACCCGTCCACACCTTGATACTGATAAACTGCTCTGTACAGACCCAGATCCCGTTTCCGTCTCCTCCACAATCGCCTCCTTACGCGTTTTCTTATCATCCCGGCGTTTTGGAACAAGATTGTTAGATATCTCCGCGAGTGGCTTGCGTTTTCGAATGAGATTTTCCATCGGTTGGCGTGTCAGTGTGGATACTAAAGGTGTTGGTAATACCATATCATCCTCAATATAGGTAGACTCTTGCACCTGCAGCGGTGCTGGTTGACTCATTGATAATGGGGTGATTGGTGTTATCCAGCTAATATTCTCCTGCACAGGTTGACTCGCGCTTTGCGATAGGTGGTTCTGGTTCACTCTTCGTGCAGGCGTTTTGATACACTCATAGTGCGCGTCTCGAAGCTTCTTGAAAAGCTCTTCACCATATGTATCAAAGAAGGGCCATGGGTCTAGACATCCATGCACTTGCTCCACGGTGGATATCTCACGGGCATTCTTTGCTAACATTGTTATCTGATCCTCCGGAAGGAAGCAGAAGAAGACTGGCCTGAATAATGAGTTAGGATATGCAATTGAACACCTCTCCTGCGCCCAGCTTTTTATAGCATTAAAGACACGTTTGTTCACTGCATTCCCTCGCTCATTATAGACATACTCCGCTTCTAATATGCCGATCTGATAGGTGATGGTGCAGTTACTGCAACAGCGCTGTCCTATAATCTCATTTCGATATTGGAGCGGCTCGTTGAAGTGGTCCAGGAACTGATCTCGGAGACAACTATCATTATTTGATAGCTTATACCAGAAATTTGGTAGTCTTCCCCGACGCTGCGCCAGTATAAGCTTTTTATTTTGGCGTGGCTTCGGTTCACTGTCGGCTTCGGGATCATCTGATTGATCTTCATCTTCACTTCCATCTTGATATTCATCTTCATCCATTGAGCTCCTTTGCTTCCGAGATGGTTCAATACGATCCCCTTGCACCCATTGATCCATGAGGATTATCATCTCACCATTGTGCCCATCCCGACAAGCTCGACCACCGCGCTGCCAGAAAATCGCAGGCTCAAGACTCTTTGGTAATCCATATTGGACTACACGCCGGATATCAGGTAGATTGACTCCAACACCTAGTGCTTCTGTCGCGAATATCACGCGAATCACAGAGTTTTCTCCTAAGCGGCGGAGCTCCTGAAGATATCTTCCTTTATCCATCTCTGCTGTGTCACGATGGAAGATTATAATCATCTCCCGAGTCTGGGGAGCTGAATACCCAAATTCCTCATTAGTCTGCAGCCATTCACGACATTTTTATCTGATGGTATAAGCTTCTTTCTTGGAATCAAAGAATACGATTGTCTTCGGGATCCGGTGAGCCTCTTGCTTCTTGCCTTCGTTGAAAATGAACTGTAGCGCTGAACCTTTTGAACGACATTTAGATGGTATAATACCTGTCCTGATCAGGAGTTCCGGCCGGTTGATAGAGGTGCGTTGAATCTCCACGTCTTCATCAAAGCTCACGCCTTTTCGTAATGCGATGAGGGTCTTGGGATCCAGAGTGGCAGAACAAGCAAACCAAGGTATATCTGCACCTAGCAGACAACGTAACTGACTGAGCTTTGCATAATCAGTTCGGAATGACTTGCCCCATTGCGAGACAAGGTGCGCCTCATCTATAACAACCATACATAAGTGTTGTTTGAAAGCAGGGTGTATAGCAACATCTCGGAAACGCTTGCCTACAGCCAATTCCGGACTGAGCAACACATGAGTGAATCTCTGTTGTTTAAGCTTATCAAGTAAGCCTTCGCTAATGGTCTCCGCGTTAAGAAGACAGGGCCTTCCTCATATCCGTGTGATATACATCGCTTGTTCCTTGCCGATTTCATTGAGAGGAAGAATAACAATGGTGATAGACTTCCGGATAAGGATGGATACCGCCTGGAGGATCATGCTTTTGCCAAATGAGGTCTTAGCAATTAATATAAGGTCCTTCCGGGTGTATATCAAGTGACGCAGTGCACTCCGCTGCCCATCACGAGGTGCGTATGGGTATAGCTTCCTGATAGCTTCATCAATAGCGGTATCCTGCGCTTCTTGCGTACCTCCCTGCGCGTCAGAAATGAGCTTCTGAGCATTCGCGACATCCTCCATTGGTATGACAGGTTCGGACTCGTTCCCTGGCTTCTCCTCGCTACTGCCCTTATCATCATGCTTCTCCTTACTGCGCCTATTGTCCTGTTCAGTACTAACAGTCTCTGTTTCAGGTATACCAGGTGCACTTCTTGCCTTCCTTCCTGCATCAGATCTATTTAACACCCCGTGCGCACGTATAACCGACACACGATTGGCTTTTGGTGTCTTCATTTTGCGGAGATGCGCCATACTTAGGAGGTCGATTACTCCACAACTATCCGATAGAACGCTAAAAGCTCGCATACAACGAAAGTTTAGGGTGCCTAGACAGTGTATACCAAGTAATTAGAAAATCGTTCGAGTGGTTCAGGTGTCCAACTTGCATGAAGTTTTGATGGGAAGAATCTTGAATTCTTGCGGCTACAAATTCTCATCCAGCTCAACACCTATCATCAAAATGTTACTATCAATCGAACTGGAATGGCCAGGCGCACCGCACCTCAGGGCCGGATTTTTAAATTAGGCGTTGTGTGGTTGGCAATTGAATATCGTTGAACATGCAAATCGGGGCCATAAAGTGGGAATCAGGCCAAATTCCCGGGGCGACGGCCGACCCGTAAGAAATGTTTGCTCAGACGTTTCGCGTAAAAGCTGATGTAAGCAGTCCATGTTCGGTATAGTGCTCGCCCTAAAGTAGAATAGCGTAGTTTACCCTAGCGCCTTTACAAAGCGGAACGGCTGAGATTCTGAGGTAAGTCCAAAGGTAATGGCAATCCTCCTTGCTTTTATTGTCAACTTTTCCGTATCTTTACCCTCCTCTCTCTAAGGTTGCCTTTTTTATTGCCTAGCCTAGATAGTTGGCAAAACTCTATGCCAAGCGAAATATACTGCCAGGTGCATGATATACAAGGATGCAATAAATCGATAAACCGTGGTTAGGCAAATGCTGCTTTGATGCGACAATATGTACATGTAGATTTCCTCATGGTCATCGCGAGGTGTACAAAAGGAAAAGGAAACAAAATTTTTTGGTCAAAAAATCAAAGGCGGAACGAATCAAAACAGTCAAGGAAGTTTCTACGAGATGGTACTCAGTACATCATTATGAATTCATCTGACTTCGTATGGGAGAATTTTTGTTGAAACATGCACAACGGCAATATGTCGTAATATGAAATATGTAAAGAAAAGACAATGAGATCGTGGCAGAATGATTATGTTCGTCCTTTACTCATCACCTTCTTCTTCTTCTTCTTCGGCAACCTGGGTCAAACCGTTAGCTTCAAGTCTAGATTTGGAGAGTGGAAAGGGTACAACATACTCCTTCGTGGAAGTTACGTCCGTCAGTAGTCTCCTTGATCACACCGGCACGGATACACCAGTCTCCGAATCTCTCGGGCTCGGGACCGTCGGTGTTCCGCTCAAGAGCGTAGCGCTTGAGCAGGCCCGTCATGATCTCAAGGATCTCATCCTCCTTGATGGAAGAACGGTACAGCTTGTTCAAACGCTGTCCGTGGTAGCCACCACCAAGGTACATGTTGTAAGCACCGTAGGCCTTGCCAACGAAAGCAGCCTCGGCCAACCAAGGACGGGCGCAACCGTTGGGGCAACCAGTCATACGCATGACAATGCTGTCTCTGGCCAGGCCAACTTCTTCGAGGGTAGACTCAAGCTTGGAGATAAGGACAGGCAGGTAACGCTCGGACTCGGCCATGGCCAAACCACAGGTGGGGAATGCCACACAAGCAGAGGACGAGAGACGCAAGCCAGAGAAGTTGGTGTTGTCAAGCTTGTACTTAGCCAACAGCTCCTTGATCTCAGGGAGCTCTTCGTCAGTGACGCTCGACATAATCAAGTGCTGGTTACCAGTCAGACGGAACTCGCCCTTGTTAAGCTTGGCCAGCTCTCGAAGACCGGTACGCATGGGGAAGTCAGCAGTGTCCTCGACACGTCCGTTCTCGATGAAGAAGGTGAAGTGGTTCAAGCCCTTCTCATCCTTCTGCCAGCCGAAGGTATCGACGTTGGAGGCAAACTTGAAGGGACGGGGCTCGGCGAACCGCAAGCCCTCTGGGAGAAGGTCCTCAACCTTGCCCTTGAAGACATCGACACCCATGTCGTCGATAGTGTACTTCAGACGAGCATGTTTGCGGTTCTTGCGGTCACCGAAGTCACGCTGAACAAGCATGATCTTCTCGCAAACGATGTGAGCCTGGGCAGCAGGGACGTAACCGAGCATACGGCCAGTTTGAGGGTAGGTCTTCTTGTTGTTGTGAGTGGCACCCATACCACCACCAGCGAGGATGTTGAAGCCCTCCAAGCGTCCATCCTCTCCCTTGATGGCAATGAGACCGATGTCGTGAGCGTAGACGTCAGTGTCGTTGTGAGGAGGAATGGCGATGGTGACCTTGAACTTGCGAGGAAGATAGGTAGGACCATAGAGAGGCTCGTGGTCAACAACAGCATCACCAGCAACTTGGACGTTCTTGTCGTTATCATCCTTCAACCAAATCTCATGGTAGGCGGTGGTGGAAGGGAGGAGATGGTCACTGATCCTCTTCGCAACGGCGTGTGTTTCACGGTGGAAGGAGGACAGCTCGGGGAGAGAACTGCACATGACGTTACGGTTGACATCACCACAGGCAGCGATAGTGGTCATCAACGCCTTGTTGATAGCACGCATAGCGCCACGAAGGTTGCGCTTCACGACACCATGGAACTGGAAGGTTTGTCTGGTGGTGAGCTTCATGGTCTCGTTACCGTAGGCGCTACTGATGGCATCCATCTGCAGCCATTGGGACGGGGTAGCCACACCACCAGGAAGGCGGCAACGAATCATGAAGCTGTAGGCAGGCTCGAGTCCCTGGGCCTTGCGCTCGTCACGGACATCACGATCATCCTGCATGTACGTGCCGTGGAATTTAGTCAACTGCGAGTCGCTTGCGGAGATAGCACCGGTGCTCTCATCGAGGAGACCCTCTGCGATGGTTCCACGCAAGAAGTTCGACTGGATCTTGATGTCCTCGTTGGTGAGTGGTGGGGGCTCATCAGCCAACCCCTCGACCTTGTCCACTCCCAAAGCTTGCCAGAGACGTGGCTCCCATTCAGAATAGCCAGTCTGGTAAGCGTCAGGGTCCTGGTCGTCTCCAAGGCCAAGGTCGGTAAGCTTGCGGCCGCCGAGGAAAGTAATGCGAGCGTCAAGATCCTTGGCAGGCTTGTTGTAGTAGATCTTGTCCTCCTTGCGAGGCCAGTAGTGGCTATCACCAAGACCGAAGACGGAGTAGTTGATGGAAGACAGATCCAAATCACCGGAGTTCTTGACAACCTCCCAAAGGCTACGACCGTTCACGGGGAATTCTCCTTGACCAGCAGTGCTGGTGATGAAGACAACGTTCTCCTCAGTGGCCAGATCCTCAAGGGGGTAGTCATCCATCGCCATAACCATGGTCTTCAACCCTCTGGCACGACCACGGTTTCCAAGGCGCTTGGCCAAGTTCTGGGCATTGCCGCCGTCAGAGGCAAAGAGAATGGTCAAGGGTGCCCCAAAGAGACCCTCGAGGAGCTTCTCATAAGAGTCCTTAGCCTTGCGCTTCTGCAGAGCTCGGACTTCAGTGCCATAAGATTCGGAGAGGGCAGAGGAGAACTTAGGGTGACGGTTCATCAACTGGGTGAGCTGGTTATCTCTGCGAAGGAACTCCTCAAGCTCGCGCTTAATGCGCTCCGAATCAAGAGAGAACTTAGGCTCGCCCTTCTCCTCGTTTCCGGGGTTCCAGCGGTACAAAGGCCAGTATCCAAGGTCAACAGCCTTCTTGGTTTCCTGGAGGACGGTAAGAGCGGAGTCATTCTCCTGGTTGTAAGGCAGGTAGGCGACGACAACGGAGGGGCCCTTGAACTGTTCAGCCTCAGCCATAGCTTGGAGAACCTGGGTGTAAGAGCTGTAGACCGCAACGGAGGCGACGTATGCGTTTCCGTAATTCATGGCATACAGTCCGATGTCCTTCTTTCTCCGAGTGGGGTCAGCGGCGGCGCGCTCCGAGTAGGGCTGCGAGTCGATGATGAGCATGTTGACATTGGCACCAGAGGCAAGGACGTGGTGAACACCAGAGTTTCCGAGGTCATAAGCCCAGGCATCCGAGCCGATGAGCCACTGAGACTCATCGAAGAAAAGTTTCTTGGATTCAAGAAGCTGTCTAGCCAACTGAGAGCCATCATTGGAAAGACGAGCAATGACCTCTGGAGCTAGCTTGTTTGCCTTAGTGGCGTCCCTGGCATTCAAAGCCCATCTTGAGAGCCAAGTCTTGGGGATCTCAGTAGCAAAGCTGGTGGCCTTGGACGCCTCCTCAACCTCACGGATGAAACGTTCACGGTGCTCCTTTCTGGCGATCAAAGATCCAAATCCGTATTCAGGGCTAGCGGCGATAGTAGAGGAGATACCGGCGTGCTTCGATCCCAGCTGGTTAGCGATGTGCAAACGGTCACCGAAGAGTTGGGTGAGGATTTTCTGGTAAGCGTTCTCGATGTGAGGTTTTTCGAGCTTTGCTTCGGGGGCTGGAGCGCTGGGACTGCCGATCTCGAGGTTTTGAATTGGAGAGTCGGAGTTCAGGTTTTGAACAATGCCACGGAGAGCCTGGACGGCAGTAGAGGGCTCGACATATCCAAGTCTGTATCCAACGATCTGCAGGGAGCGACCAGAGGTAGCCGGGGTCACGCTAGATAGGAGATCCATGAACGAGGGACCCCACTTGGTCGTCTTGCGAACCTGCTCAAGCACGGCAATCTTCTCGACTGTGCTGGGAATGGAGTTCACGATTTGGCTTCCAACCCAGGGCCTGTACAAGCGGGCAGTAATGAGTCCAATGTTCTCAAGCTCGCTGTTACCACTGGCGTTTGCCAGAACATCGGCAAACACTCCGGTCGAGCCGAAGACGAAAACGGCAGATTTGGCATTGGTTGGACCAGTGTATTCAATGGCTCGGTAACTGCGTCCGGCAACCTTAGAGAGGACTTCCCAGATCTGGGCGGTGAATTCGAAGATGTCAGACGCGTTAACTGGGCGCACATTCGGGGTGTCCACGGTAGTAGCGGAGGAGCTAAGAGCATGGCTGTCGGCGCTGCTGTCCCTCCTCGAGGAACCCACAGAAGAGGTGTCAACGTTAACGCTTGAAGGAGCTTGGGGGTTAGCAACACCAGTCAAAGACGCAGTCTGTCCATGGGACGTGCGCTCCAGTCTGTCCTCGTTGATGGTGGCCACACGGCCGGACTCGGCATACAGAGTCTGCGACTCAGTTCCAGTGTGGGAGGCACTGTTTCCGGCCAAGCTCAAAACTTTCCTGACGACCTCAACATCCTCCGCAGGGATCGCATCATCGTTCGCGGAGTTGGAGGGGTCGAAGAAATGTATGACACCCTTTCCAGACCCGAGTGCCAAAGCATGCGCAGTAATGGCAATGTCCTGGGCCTCTTGAAGAGTCTCGGAATGCAAGAATGTGAAACCGCACTGGCGTATCGAGCTGATGACCGAGTAATCTGCGAAGGAAGAGGGCTCCAAAGCGACGTGGAGAACGAGGGGATAGTTGGCAAGACGGTAAAGGTGGGGGATAGAGGAGAGCACAACAGAGGAAGCGGTGACAACGGAGACAGCGTTGCCAGTCTCCAAAGGATGGAATGCGGAAAGTAGAGGATCCTCGTTTTGCCTCACAGGAAGCACCTATACTTCATCAGATGGTGGTTGCAAGGAAGAGAGCAAGTCACAAAATTGCTCACCTCGGGGGTTCCTCTAGACACAATGCCCTTAGCCTTGCTAGCCTTCAAAGCCTGAAGAGACTTGGAGAACAGAGAATCTGTCTGAAGAGAAGGCTGGACAGAGAGAACAAGATCGCTGAGAAGATAGGCGATCCTCGCCACTAATCATACAAAGTTGAGAATTAGAATTGTATAAAGCCTTGTAGCCAATGCGGCAAAAAAAAAAAGAAGAATTGGACACAGGATGGACCAGAAACAACATAGTGTAAGGAGGAAGACGTACCGGCTTCTCCAGCATTTGAAACGGACGCCATAGTGACAATTACTGGCTGTAATTCTCACAGCACGGCAGGGCGGGGAGATAAAATGTATGTGAAGAACTGGGTATCACCGCATACGGTGATCTGCACCCAGAACAATGAGATGGGAGGACAGAAGCAAATAAAGGAGAGGGAAAAAAAGAAAAAAAAGAGAGACAAAAGAGTCAATCTTCTTAGATTCTGTCTCTTCCTCCAGCACAGTCACTCAGAGGAGAAAAAAAAGGTCTGTCACTGCCGTTTTCTTTCCTTCGCCCTCGTCCATCGGGGTTAGATCAGCAACTTTTTGATTGGTCTGTGATCACGACATCGATGCAAACTCAGAATGCGGGAGGGTGCAAACATACCGCTTCGGCAAAAGTGCGGGGTCCCGTGACATTCCTCGAGCACGTCAGCGCTTCGGGAACTGCTGCAGCACGTTTTGTTCATGCCCGGGATTTGCTCGGATTTCGACAAGGCAGTTGAAGAACAACTATCAGATCGGATATTGGTGAGAGAGGATGGGCATCCGAATACATGACCCTACATGACCCCTCGCTTACAATAACAACATCCAATGACAATTCCCAAAGTAATTCACTCGTTGATCTTACTGCATTGTCTTCCATCCCTCCATACTCTATCCCATATATATTCTCGAACCTCTTTGCAAACCTCTGTTTGATTCTATCCTAGAAGATTCATGTTAGCCTCTCTGAACATATATCAGGAAATCGTATCACTGTCGTTCTGCCGGATCCCGCTGTGCTGAGATCCTAGGTCCAGATTTAATCGAGGTCCCTCTCGGACGAGAAGCGGTAACTCTAAAGCACTTCGATGCCGCAGTCCTCCCATCAAGCACTAGTAGTATTAACACACAAAACATGAGAGTATTTTAGACGGCGGGATTTGGTTTATGTATTCAATGATACTAACAGATATGAGAGAGAACCCCCCGTAAATCATGTAATAGAATGGAAACCCTCCTCAAGACGCCTGAAAATAGCCGACCAGTATTGAATCCATGTACATGTCCCTGACGCCAGGACCACACAATTCTCAACGAGCTTCTCGCAGAAGCACTGAGCCTTTTCTTTCTGTTCTTTTCCCTTCGCAATACTTCCCGCTGGACCCGTATCCATTGCACTGATCCTAGAACCAACGCCCAAAATACCAAGGTATTCACCGAAAATAAAGAAAAGATATATAAGACATTAATTGGTCATCCAAAGCCTTCTAGCCCGCCCGATTCATCACCAGGTATGTAGATCATCTCGGCATATATAGCAACAAGAAAGGAAAGAAAACATGATGAAAAGGGTCGGGGTGCAAGGGCCGTGAGCGAAAATATTCGCACTAGAGCCCTGTACCTGTATAGGTTATAGTAAGGGCACGATCCTCGTTGATGCTTCCTCCTAAAAAGGAAGGGCCACCCATCGGCTTTGACGAGGAAACAAAAACCTCTGCGGCCTTCGCAAGATTATATTCGCGGTGTGCCGCCTGGACGTTCCAGTTGGCGGACAAGTCGGTATAGAGCAGCTGTCATCCAAACTCGTCGTTAATCGATCATCTACCATCGGTCCAAGGTTGCATCTTGACGTTCATTCCCGGGGCCTCTTCAGGGATTGGCTGTTGCAGGATAGCGGCCTGCACGAGAGATCGCGAGGGCTGGGGAGGACCAGTACCGGAGCGACGTCTTCGTTCCCTCTCGATTGGACCGGAGAGCTCAGCAGCATCTCCACGGCTGCGGAATCTGCGACCAATGTTGGCCATCCAATTCTCGTTGTTGTCATCTTCACCGAGCCAGTAGCTGCGACCGACGCTGATCATCGCACGACCAAGCTTGCCTTTCCAGCCCTGACCATCTGGGCTGAATGGGGAGAAGGGCTCACGGTCGATGTCGGCCACGCTGGCGATGGAGGTGTTGCGACTGTGAGTGGGAAGCTGAGTGTGGCGAGGCACCGCGACGTATAGGCGCAGAGTCTGTCGGGCGAAGGCAAGCATGACAAAGACGAAGTAGAAGCGCATGATCCATAGTGAGCAGATAAAGATGATGCTCTGGAAACTTTCCGGTTGATACACGACATTGCCGATGCCCGAATCATTGCTCCTCACGGAACGCATGGCAGCAGAGCCACCTTGCTCAACGGAAAAACCATTGCTTTCCGAGGCAGCATTGCTGTCTCCATATGGGACCTCGTACTTGGGGCTTGTAAATCCGGCCGTCTGCTCAATGGTTTCCCTGCCAGGCCCCGACGTACTTCCATTGTCGTAATTCTGAGAGATCACCAGGAACCATGTCACACCAAAGGCGGCGGTGTATGCAGCGTTGATAAGACTGTCAAGAAGGTAAAGCCAAGCGAGTGCCAGGCATTGCAGCGGAGATTGTTTTCGAATATGCGGGAAGAGGTATGTTGTAAGGCCGAGAGCAATGAGAGAGTAGAGGTACATGGACAGTTGAACCGGTGAGAGGTGGTAACCGGTTAACAACGCAAGCAAGCCATAAAGGCCACTGATTTTGTTCAATAGTAGCGATAACGTGATTAACGAGGCGCCTGTCTCGAGGCTCATGACATAGAGGAATGTCTGGAGGCAAGGAGATAAGAGATTAGCTCACGACGCCGACCGCCCAACGAACCCTCGAAAAGGCGAGCTAAAACGTACCTCTGGCCGCGGGATGCGGAAGAAACGGGTTGCAAACCCCATCTTGATGCCGTGGATGAGATCGAGCACGAGCAGTCTCTCGGTGGCTTCAAGGACGGATTCGACCCAGGCGGGAAATGAAATGGGGAAAAGGAATGGAAAGAAAGAACACGATGTCAGACGAGAGGTTAGAAAGAAAAAGGCTGGTTCTTCTGAAGACCAATTGCAGCCGCAGGGGTGCAAAATTCCGGGCGATCCGCCCGCCGATCGCTTGCCGCTTTGTTGATGAAAGGTTTCTCTACGCCAAGATCCCAAGTTGCCTCGTATGACGTTGAGGCTTGAGCAAATTGAGCATTTATGTTGGACGATTGCAGCTCCGGCTGTGAACATAATTCTACCATTTAGTAGCTCAGAAATTGGTTTTTATGTTTTTTATGCCGGGATGGAGTCCAGCTCATTTGGAGTAACTCCGACGCCGGAAATGCCATGAAAGCTCGTGGCTTTTGGTATTTACTTTTATGGCATTTCAGTCCTGCTACTGCTGCTTTAGAACTGCTTGAATGTCGACTCGAAAAAGGCTTGAAAGTCGACTTTCATGAATTTTCATGAAAAGCATCAAAATGCTCACAAGCCTACTAGGGTTTATATTGAGAAAAAAAGGTGGGAGAAGAAAGGGAATGGACTCGAGGGGGATTGAACCCCTGACCTCTCGCAAACTAGATGACACAAGATAATAGATCACATGCAAAGCGAGCGCTCTACCACTGAGCTACGAGCCCATTTGTTGACGAGAACATATGTATAAGACTTTTACTAGCCAGGACATCTGAAATAATATGCGGAGCACAGCGAGGGATTCTGATTTCGCTCCGAAATAACTTGCATCCTTGCGCCACGGTGTATTTTCTTTTTTTCCTTTTTTTCTCCAAAAAAAAGGTGTAGGAAAAAAAGAGAATGGACTCAAGGGGGATTGAACCCCTGACCTCTCGCAGACTACTTGACTCAAGATACAGTCATTATAACTCGGTCACATGCAAAGCGAGCGCTACTACCACTGAGCTACAAGCCCATTTTTGGATACAACAAGACGTTAATACAATTTCACAAGGCAAAATCATTACAGACCTAAGTCATATCCTTATAAACTCTAAGATTTGCATCAGAATCCATGCTGAGCGCCACAACCATGCAATTCGTCCTGCTTAAAATGACAGAGAATTCCATTGATCAACTCGAAGTGACGATCCCGATTGACTTAATTTGAAATTCAACTTAAGTAGCGAGGTATTCTGGGAAATTATTGAAGTTGCCTCATTGAGTCACAAAAGTTGAGATGACCCGGTTATCATTCGATTGAACCCTGAAATATATAAATGACCCGTACGTCGTATCGTGACGGCGGTCTCTATTGTATAGCTCTGCGAGGGGAGAAAACTACCTAAACCGATCCGTAGCCAAACAAGTAGTTATATCCTGTGCAGAGAGCCATACAACGAATGCAAGCAAGTCGGGATCAAGTAGCATTCCCGGGGGGTACTAACCCATTGATTGGTATGATGCTGATCAAATGGCAAGCAGAAACGCCCATCTTCCCTTCAAGACTCGATAAAACTTCTGACGCAATCAAGTTCAATGGGATGTAATCTAGATACACGCTGTACATCAAAAAGCCAAGCAAAGAAAAATGTACACCTTAAGAATAGTAAAGCATTACTAAGTTGACCTCAAGTCTCATGATTGAGCTCAATGGACATGAAAAATTCGGGAGTGGCATAATCAATTGGTTTGGAGTATTTAGCAGGCGCATCCGTCGTTGGTCGTAGTCTCCTTTGGAGTTATGTTGACATCAATCACTGTGGCAGAGAAAAACATCAAAGTCAGTAAAAGATATCAAAAGGACAAACGGGGATGTAAATTGGATCGGAGGACGGACTTTGGCTCTCTCCTCTGTTGGCTTCACCCTCCATGCCTGGCAACGCCTGGGCTATTCTCCGGAACAACTGCTTGACATTGTGGCCGACCTTGGCACTGGTTTCGATGAACATCAGACCGCTCTTCTTCGCCTCCTCTTCGCCTTGCGCAGTTGTGACTTCCCGCTTATCGTTCAAGTCGGTCTTGTTGCCGACCAATACAATGATCACGTCGTTTCCACGTTCGCCCCGCACGTCATCAATCCATTTCCGGGTATTCTGGAAGGATTTGGCATTCGAGATATCGTACACAACAACAGCAACACTGGAATCGCGAATGTAGGATGGAATAAGGGATCGGAATCGCTCCTGGCCGGCAGTGTCCCAAAGTTGTAGTCGAACGGTTCTGTCCTCGAGGTACATGGTCTGGAGAAGCTTTGTTAGTACATATTCAAGCCACCGGAAACGCGCAGTATCCCGAGATGTTGTCCCAGCAAAAGACTCGTATGTCCCGAACGGGCGGTGAAGTGAGCGATGCACCGCGTACCTTTGAGAGAAAATCGATTCCGATGGTTGCCTGATATGTATTGTCGAACGAATCATACATAAACCGTGTGATCAAGGACGTCTTTCCCACTGTACGATAGGCGTCAGAAATCGAGCAATCGGTAACCCCGCACAGGTGATGATGGTTAAAAGGATCGAATCTCGAGCGGGCATAGCGTACCACTTTGTTCTCCAAGAAACACCAACCTGTACATTTCGTTAACAAACAATATTCTCGGCGAAGAACTGAACGAGGGGCAAATATACTTGAATTTCTTTAAAGGGTTCGAGTACGACCCTACCCCAGAAGTGGAGGCCATGGTGATAGAATCAGGGGTAGTAAATAGTAGATGTGCGCCGAAAGACGACCAAGAACAAAAAGGTCGAGACGAAGGAAATACTAAGATGACTGGTCGTCACGAAAGAGAGATGGAATCCGTGTCTATTAGTCGGGTCTGGTAAATGAGAAGCGGAGACTGACCGACCGGCCAGGCAACTGTTGCAAAGTTGTTCTTGTCGATTAAACGTGAGCTATCCATGGATCCATCCGGGGAACGATTGACACTCGCCGCCCACGGGCAACTCGCCGGTGGATTAATCCGGTCCGACCGAGCGGCACCGACCAACTTGCGAGTTGCCCAAGTAGATACTAACTAACAGAGAGAGCTTTCCCGCTGTCACCACTTCTCTCCGGCTTCCCCTCCACTCGCTTTCTTCTTTTCTTTTCTGTGACCTGTTGTATCTTTTATCCTCCAGCTTAAGGTGGTCGCCCCTCAAACCGGTTGGAGGTAGCCATGGGTCTCTACTATCCAGCTGGTGCTGTGACCGTGTCTCTCCTCGTGATTGGAGGCTGTGAGTTCACCAAACAAGCAAGCCGGACCGTAATCGCGAGCTAACGTTTCGTCCAGATATGCTCTTTCATGGGGAGGGTGAAGCATTCAATGTATAATGGATCTTAATCATCTACCTGCAAATGTCTCTGGTTAACGTCATGCTAGGTCGGCCAATTCCTCGAAGATGTTTCTCCCTATGCCTGGGCAAATATCGGCATTGCGATGTGCATAGGATTGTCCGTTGTCGGGGCAGCATGGTAGGGCAACTGCTACAGCTTCGAAATCTCACCGGGTTGGCAACAGTCACTGACACCGCGACCTCCTTTAGGGGTATCTTCCTCACGGGCTCCTCGATCGTCGGTGGAGGTGTGAAAGCACCTAGAATCCGGACAAAGAACCTCATCTCCATTATCTTCTGTGAAGTCGTGGCGATTTACGGTGTTATTATGGCCATTGTCTTTTCCTCGAAGCTCAACCTTGTTGCGGACCGCGACGAGATCTTCTCCGGCAGCAACTACTACACGGGATATGCGCTCTTCTGGGGAGGAATTACCGTCGGAATGTGCAACTTGATCTGTGGTATTTCCGTTGGTATCAACGGAAGTGGTGCAGCCCTGGCCGATGCGGCTGACCCAAGCCTGTCCGTTCCCCCGATCTCGTCACGCCTTCTGCAATTTCAACTGACCGTGCACCCGATAGGTTCGTGAAAATTCTCGTGATCGAAATCTTCAGCTCGGTTCTCGGTCTCTTTGGCCTTATTGTTGGACTATTGGTTGCAGGAAAGGCGAATGATTTCGGAGCTTAATGACTTTGTCTGATATCGGAGGAGAGGTTGAAGGCCGGAGACACGCACAGTGGGCAGAGCAGGACATGCCTGAATGACTTTTTGACTTCCATTTCTGTTCTTTTTTTTCTTCTTTGGTTCCTATATACAGCATTGAGGCGTATGGATTCGATGTGATTGTAGAGCTTTTTTTTTCTTTGGATTCGCTCGATGATCCCGCTGGTTTGTCGTGATCATGTTGCGAAGTTGGTGTACAGTAATGGGCGCCGGAAATGAAAATGGAAAACCATGGTCCATGGAAATTCAATAATTTATACGCACTTGAAGCTTTGTAGGAAATATTCATAATAGGTAGGTAGCTTAGATTGCATCCAATGTACCCATGAGCTCCGTCATCGGATGGGATCCTCTCAAGCTCCGATAGCCTATTAGGTCCGGTGCCTTCTTATCAGTAGCGCAATCATGTCCAGAACACCCCTCCCTTTCATCGACAATACCGAATTAATTTCATCATGGCAGACGCCAAATTGAAGCCAGCAATCTTGATCATTTCGGACACTGCATCTCAGGATCCTTCAACCGACAAGGTTGCAGATGCTCTCTCTGCTTTATTTGAAACAGAGGGGTCGAGTAAATGGGAAGCTCCCGTCACCAAGATAGTGCCTGATAATGTGCTCGATATTCAACGAGCAATCTGTGACTGGGCAGATGGCCCGGATTGGTTCAATCTCATCATAACGAGCGGTGGGACAGGCTTTGCTGTCAAGGATAATACCCCCGAGGTTCGTTGATATTCTATACAGTTTACGGGTCTTCCAGAAGACATCGAAGTGGGGGAGGGGACAGTACATTGCAATGAATTAATTAATTGCCTAGTTGTTCCCGCTTATGGGCGCATATCTATTTTCTACGCTTTTCCTGTTCTGACAATATCTATCAGGCAGTATCTCCCCTCATCCATCGCCATGCGCCTGGCCTTGTGTGAGTCGACTTCTCGCCCCTCCGCTTCGAGCAACTGTAAGAAACTGACCACAGGCTAGGCATGGCATGCTTGCCGCTTCTTTGAATGTTACACCATGTAAGACGTTTTTCGAACCCTCCGTCGGAGACTTTCGCTAAGTCTCCCAGTTGCGATGATGTCTCGACCTGTTGCAGGGACACGGAATAAGTCGCTGATAATCACGTTGCCTGGATCACCAAAGGGTGCCAAGGAGAATCTTGAAGCTGTCATCAAGCTCCTACCACACGCCTGTATCCAATCGGCAGGAGCTAATTCAAGAGCTATACACGAGGGAGGTGTAAAAAAACTGGAATCCGATGCCGGTATCGTCCAAGGTAATGGCCAGGCCAAGCCCCAGGGAGGACAACGAAACGAGCATCATCATCATCATCACCACCATGACCATTTGCACAGCCACGGACATGTTATTCCACGAGCGCATACTTTGCCCTCAGAAAGACCACAATCAAATGACCCCAATGCAGGACCCAACCGACGATACCGCTCATCGCCTTACCCGATGCTTTCTGTCGAGGAGGCACTGAAGTTGATTGGCGAGCACACCCCAGAACCAACGGTTATCGAAGTCCCAGTGAACCATGCTCTTGTGGGCTCCGTCATTGCTGAAGATGTCTATGCCGCGGAGGCTGTTCCAGCTTATCACGCCAGTATTGTCGATGGCTACGCAGTGATTGCTCCCGAGTCTTCCACTGCGAGCCCAAGCACAAAGGGCATCTTCCCTGTGGCCTCGATCACTCATGCAAAAGCCGAAGGAGAATTGTTGCCCCTCGAACCCGGAACTATCGCAAGAATCACCACTGGAGCTCCACTCCCTCCCAATGCCAATGCTGTGGTCATGGTCGAGGATACCGTCTTGGCTTCCTCAACGCCGGACGGAAAAGAAGAAGCAACAGTAGAAATTCTAACGGGGAACGTCAAGCCAGGAGAGAATGTGCGTGAACCCGGCAGTGATGTTGCCTTAGGTTCGAAGATTCTCCAGAAAGGTGATCTCATCACTCCCGTCGGAGGCGAGGTTGGTCTCCTGGCATCGACCGGAACGAAGACAGTCAAGGTCTTCCAAAGGCCCTGTGTGGGCGTGTTGAGCACAGGCGACGAGCTGGTCGAACATGACGACCCCACGCCGCTTCGCGGCGGCCAGATCCGCGACTCCAACCGTCCCTCTCTCATCTCATGTCTGAAATCGTGGGGCTTCCCGACAGTCGATCTAGGCATCGCTCGAGACACACCCGTTGGTCAAATCGAACACAGCCTCCGAGACGCCCTCCGAGGCGTAGGAAACGCCGACTCCAAGGCCGTGGATATCATCGTCACCACAGGCGGTGTATCGATGGGCGAACTCGACCTCCTGAAACCGACAATCGAACGCTCGCTGGGCGGAACAATCCACTTTGGCCGCGTCTCCATGAAGCCGGGCAAACCGACGACCTTCGCGACCGTCCCTTTCAAAGCTGCGACTTCGTCGACGGCGGACCCGTCCGCGCAGCAAGAACGCGAGAAGAAACTGATCTTCTCCCTGCCCGGGAACCCTGCTTCAGCACTCGTGACTTTGAACTTATTCGTCCTTCCCTCCCTGCATAAGCTGATGGGGCTGGGTCAGCGAGTTGGCGTCTCGGCCATCCAGCCTGCGCTTGGCCTTCCCTTGGTCTCCGTGACGTTGGCGCATGCAGTTCCACTGGATCCCAAGCGTACCGAGTATCACCGGGCTATTGTCACGGCGTCGCGCTCGGACGGGCGATTGTATGCCTCCAGTACGGGGCTTGGAGGGGTCGGACAGCGCAGCTCACGAGTCGGTAGTCTTGCGAGCGCGAACGCGCTTTTGGTATTTCCGCCGGGTAATGGGAAGGCCAGCGAGGGCCAGTTGGTGGAGGCTCTGATGTTGGGTGGGGTTGTTTCTGGACAGTAGGGTGACTGTTTGCATGAAGAGAAAAAAAGATTGGGTAGATAAACATTGTCAAGCCAGCAAAGATATTCATCGCAAATGAGAAAGAAAAAAAAAACCAAAAAAAAAAAAAAAAAAAAAAAAAAAAAAACAAAAAAATAAACGACCGGTTTTTGGCTCTCGATGACTCCGATATCTGAAGAACAAGTTTGAAAGAAACGCTATCTAAAACATCTAACCTCTCTGAACAGAGAGCCACTGAGCATTCAAAACATTGTAGTCCGTCGTAAATCATACTTGGGCATAAAACTCGAAAACAATTGACCGAGTTGGAGTTGGAGTGCCAGATCATTCACCAGGTACGTCCTCTGCTGTCACCCTTTATGTACCTTGTACACCTTCTTCTTCTCCGCCCGAAGAGCCAACAAGGTCGCATCCTTGCCTTGCTTCCGCGCAATTTCGACCACGAAGAATCTCACAAAGTCCGAAAGGGTCCAGTAGCTGCTATGTGCGCTTAGCATGTTGAGATATTGAATGTTCAAGGGTCCACCGCCGCCAGAGAGGAAATAGTCGATCTGACCGTTATCGTTGAGCAGAAACATGCGCTTTTCGGCGATTTCTTCGCGGGTGAAGTCATGAGTCTCGAGTTCGACATTGGATGGAAGCTTGGCCATCGCAGCGGGGCGAGAGGGTGGAGGGACAGGCGCCGCTGATGAGCCCCAGCGGAAGACGCTGCCGAATGACTGCAAGAAGGATGCGGAAGAGGTTGGTATCGAAGCGAGTTTAAGAGAATGGGCCAGGTCACTGTCGACCGCCGCATTGACGCGGTATGCAATGGCTGCTTTCGGTCAGCAAGAAAGTCTCACCTCAGTTGATTAAGTCTGGAGATAGACACTTACGATCAGTTGTGTGCATAATGTTATAGAGGTTGTCAACAGCCAAGCAGCCATAAGTGTCAGCTTCCCCTGCAACTCCACGCTGCCGGTCTTCGCCTTCGCTGCCAGGTTTATCCCTGCCTCTTCGAGGAAGGAGGTTCGCTGCATGATCGTCAGATGCTGCTATGAATCTCCACTGTTTGTGAAGTCAGGAGTTACGTACCTCTATTTAGAAGCAGAAAGAAGCCTGCCGGGCTGCCGCAGAAGAACAGATTGTGCGTATCGAATTCAAAGATATCGTTGTGAAGACGCGTATTCGTGAAGTCAAAGTGCGGTACTCGAGTTGGTTGGTGGCTGAGAATATCAAGCGCCATCACGCTTCCAAGAGAGTGGGCAATCAGATGCACATTACCATTCTCCCGAAACCCAGGGTTATGTTTACACCAAAGTCGGTAAATACGATTTGCCTCTCTGACCACAGCCTGGGTCATCTTGGGCTTGTGATGGGAAAGGTAGTAGGGGATATCGAGCATGACATCGCTAATCAAGGACCTTATAGCAGGTATGGTCTGCGGAGTGATGTCTTTCAGCGAGAATTGATTGGCACCTGGATCGTCGGTTGTTGGAGACTCCAGGTTCGCATCTGCCAACGCCAGGGTTGATCGCCAATTCACGGGCAAAACCATGATTCCCCCATGGTCGGGCCTCACATGCCGCCAAACAGGCTCGCTGTTGAGTTCCATGTTGACTTCTCTTCGGAAGGCGTTGATTGCATGGGTGAAGTGGAAGCTCTCCATTCTCTCAGACAGCTTCTGTCCGATTCCATGAATGACGAGCACCAAATCAGTGGGGTTGGGCCTGGACTCCTCCATCGCGCAGGCATAGCAGACCTGCCCTCCGTTCGCTCTCGGCATGTTGAGGGACTGAGTACGTCTGAGGTAATGTCTGACATCAATAGGATTTGGTTTCGATGGATGCAACTGATCCCAAAGCCGCCGACTGAAGCCGCGTACTACGGGGATACCGATTTGTCGCCCTTTGCGAATCGCACTAAGGGGTCTTCTTCCTCTCGACACTGATGGCAACAAGCTAGGCCGCAAGATCTGAGCATCCGTCGCATCCACATAAATGACGCTGGAGTTTAGGTAAGGCTTCACAGCCTCAGTATGTGCAGCGATTCCGCCAGCAGCTCGATTCTCATCGAAAGTCAGAGTTTCAGCGACTGGACAAGAAGCTCCTTCAAGACCATCAGATGCCGGGTTGGCCAATTCTTCTTGCGATGTTGTCAGTCTACTGAAGGTCTTCAAGTTATCTTTCGGCCAGAGTTGGTGCACTATCTTCATTTCGGCATCCGCGCCATTCTCCACGCAGCTGTTGAGCTCATCCTGCCACGTCTCTGTCCATGGCTTTAAGTAAGCGTAACCCTCCTCAAGCTTGTTCGCAAGCTCGGTCTCGACAGGCAGCATAGTAGTCTTGTAAAACCACGTGGCTCGCAGGACGTTGGAAATATCATGGAGAGGGCTCCAATATATGGGTTTCATCTAACGCAATATTAATGACTACTTCTTTCAAGTCTTATATAAGGTATTGGAATGCGAAGAATGGGAAGGTCAGAGTAACTCATACCTTCAAACTAGGCAATTCAACCAGATGTAGTCGTGACACGCCCACCGGAATCGCTGCCTGAACATCATCATCTTCGTCTTCGTCGTCTTCTTCCTCTTCTTCTTCCAGCTGTGCTTGTGGTCGATTTGTGGACTCTTCTCCCTGAATGTAGTTTGTTCTCAATCCAGAGGGTCTCGAAACGACGTGGTTAAGACCAGCGGTCCGCGGTTCTGGCTGTGACTCTTGACCGTCATCCTTCAACGAAAAAGCCTCAGTAGAACGCCCTAATTGGCTATGAGATGATGCTCCGGTGGCCCTTATGAAGGGCGAGCCACTGATACTCGCATCACGAGAAGGATTGCCATGCAAGCTTCCACTTTCTGCATCTTCCAGAATTGTATTTTCATTCTCCGGGAACGATGTAGAGTTTCGTTTGGGGGATTCGAAGTCGCGACTGCAAGGGGATCTTTCTGGTTTCCAAGAACTGGGGGAACTCTGCGGTTCGCGTTCTCTCGTTTCACTGTCCGGTGTAGGGCGAACGCGTTGCCTCTCCACGACCCCTTTTGCGTGCGGTTCGGTACTGCCAGCTTCGTCACTGGGCCGAGCTCGAGAATTTTGTGGTGCAAGGTCATCCGGGATAGACGGGGAGGCACTTGATGAGATCCCCTGGCTGCCCATCGAACTTACATCAGGCACACTCTTTGCTTTTTTTCTGCGTCCACCGTCCCGATCCGGCTGACGCTTGGGGACAGTTATCCTCAGGCTCCTTTTCGGAATACTTCCACGAGTAATAGGTCGCTCTGGTAGCTTTGCGTCTCGATTGCGTCGCAGTGTCCGCCAGACATCCTCCAATGCAATGTTATCCCTGGCTGAGAATGGCTGGGGTGGAACTTTCTCATATGCGGAGCTGGAACTGCTCGAAAGAGGAGGGAGAGGAGTTAAAGGATCGTCAATCGGTAGGGAAGATGTATAAAAGAATTGTGCGCGAATCTTGGGCGGTGTGGGCGAGGATTGCAAGGTAGCCAGGTCGGGCTCGTCGTCGGCGAGAAGACATGTCGGGCCGTAGGTGTGAATTGGGCCCGCCATTATGGGCGATATTGTCTGTTCTTGTCGAGAAGGGTAAGATCCAAAGCTCTACAACGAGAAATGAAGCTAGGTGGGGTTGATAGAAGCTGGCATTGTCAAGACCGATCGTCACTGGATGGACCAGGCAGACTTGGTCTAGACCGTGTTGGGGTTGCCTGGAGCTTCAGCAAGGGAGATAAGATAAAAGGATATCGATAGGAGAACGAAGCAAAACGACTGGAGAATCGACGACAGAGGCTGGCAGAGGATTTCCTCTCTCACAGAACTGAGAGAGAAGGGGTGAGGAGCATCTTCTGAAAAGGCGGCCAAGAAACAGCTTGCCTTGTGCAACAAGGAAAGAAGCAGTCTTTTTTTGTCTTGCTCGTGATTCTGCGCGTGGCCGAAAGGGAAACAGCCTATGACGTCGCCCCACGTGCTTGGCCTTGAACCTTGTCTCGAGTCTCCCACAACTAGTTAGTCTACCAGTACGAGTCAACAAAAACTACATCCAACCGCCTAAGTTGCATCGGTCTTTACTGTCTGGACAGAACGTTCTTGCTTGAACAATTGTTAAATTAGTGACTATCTCGCTAAGTCACAGGGTATCACTGCAATCAAAACACCATTTCGTCGATGAATAACGACCAGATGAACCTTCTGGCGCAAAAGTCATGAGGGGGGATCAACAAAAGCACGTCTCTGATTCGAGACACAGGGTATAAGACATATGACAAAAAAAACAAAAGGAAAAATCCAAGTTGCTGCAGGTAACAGTAGAAGCATTCAACATCAGCATGTGAACGAAAGCTTCTTGCTAACAGCCCGATTACTGAGCACAACAACCTCAATCAAAACATTGTAGATGCGCTTCCGCGGCTGGGGATCGAAGACAAGCGCGAAGACATGTCTGACAGACTTTCACCGTTTTCTGGATAGTAACTCTTCCGAGTCTGCTCCTTCATCAGGTCCAAGGCTTGCACATGTAGTTCCTGGAAATGGACAAATGTCAAGAGAGACGCGCCAAGCATCTCAAGGATTTTGTGGATGTCATGCATGTGCTTGCGGATGACGCTGTCAGGCAGACAAAATGTGCGCACACTCATCTCCTTGCCAATGACTTTCCAGTTCTGCAAGTTTGAATGCAGAAGAATGGGGTTTGTCGAGCACTCTCCGTTGAATCTCAGTGTGCGGATGTTAGACTGGAGCAGCTCGCGCTGGGTTGCTTGGTCGAACTGGAATTCCACAACCTGAGGGCGACCTTTCGAACACCAGAAATTGGTCACTTTCTTGATGGATTCGGCTGAGAGTCGACCTTCGTAGTATTGCTGAACAAGGAATTTGCTGGCAGTGATGACCATCATGACCTCCATGTCAGAGTAGAGTTTCGCCTGCTCAATAGGGCCCAAGGAAGTTGGGAGACTCGAGTGCTTCACAATGCTTGGGCGCTTAGAGCCTTTAGCAAATTGAATGGGATAAGCTCTCGCAACGTCGACAGCCTAGCAAAATGTTAGAACAGCAACAACCAACAGACGAACTCAAAGATGTACTCACAATGTCTTCCACGCCCTGCTGGATCTTCTTGCGAATGGTTCCAAAGACGTTCTTCTTGTTCTTCTTGGACACTCCTTCCAGGTCCGCAGTGGAACCCAGCCAACCGTTCTCACCGAAAAGCTTCTTGCGATTGACAGTCTTCTCCTCAAAAAGGGTCTCAGCGATAGTGACAGTTTCCGCGCCAACGATCTGCTTGGGAGAAGCAACGGGAATTGGCAGCTTGTGGCTGTCATCATGTTCGAAGGGGATAGCTTGATAGCTTCCCGAAGACGAGCCACTTTCGGAGGCCTCGTCGATGGGGAAACGACGGCGCTCTGGTTCGACACAAGCACTGTACACATCGATAGTAGACTCGGGAGCAGCCGAGTGCTCATTGGTGGACATGAATGGCATTCTGACACCCATGTGGTAGGAAGAGGTGCTAGATGAATCGACGGTAGAGTTGCTGGAATAAGCACTCGGAGAAGTAGTAGTGCTCTCAGGGGTACGGTTCCAGAAGGCACGCAATTCCTCGTAGAACGGATTGAGCTTCATGATGTCTTCGTCATCAAGGAACCTGTTCTAATTGTTAGTAGGTGTGTTTGGATTGGCAATGGTCATCGAGACACTTACTCGGGGCCGAGTATGATGGGAACGTCCTCGTAGATAGTCATGGTGAAGTATGGTCAAAGGTAGATTTGTTGAAATAATGGGAACTATGGATTGAAGCTTTCGGATAGCTGTAAAAGGTCAATGTGTCTTGGAGATAGTAGACGAGTCTTGTATCGAGCAAGAGGAACGAGATGATAGAGAAGGTTGACGAAGGAGAAAAGAAAAAGACCAGGAAGAACAGAAAGATCTCATCTTGGGGACATTATAATAGATGCTTCCTATTGTCAATTAGTGTAAAAATTCTCGCTATTCGCAACAATAGAATGTGTTCCCAGCGAATTCAACTATAATAGCCGGAGTCCACCAGCTGGGGGAAGCGGGGGCAGGATGCAGTGAATACTCCCACCCTCACTCTGGATGTAATAGGCTCCTTCGCAAGACAATAGGCAGAGGCAGGACAAGCTCCAACTGCAGGATTTTCTCCTATTGAACACTACAACACAACAACTTCTGCCGTATTGAGCTCTGGTACTTGAATAAGAGGCCCTGCGTCCCACAACAGGACATGACATCTCGAGCCACTGGCCTGCAGACTTGATAGGAGTCAGTAAATGTAAATCAGCACAAAGCCCTGATCAATAGACGACTCCAAGTTAGCCAAGATGTAGTTAGTCCTTTCATGATACAGAAAAGCAAAGATACTGGATGAATGCTTCCTATCCGAATCCCCATTGATCTTAATCGAAGCTCGAGCGAAGTACAGAGGACTCTGGCTGCAATTCACGCTTCTCTATTTCCGCTGCCGCTGTCGGATTCAATCGTTCAAGGTTCGGGAGATTGATCAACAGATGAGAGTAGAAAATGAAGTGGCCCTCAATTAGGTACTGCCTACCTAGGCAGGTAAACAAACCGTGAAAAAAATCTACGAGCAGTTCACTCCTGCCTCACTCGGACAGTACTGCTTTTACGGTCTCATAAACCCCTCGTGCATACCAGTAGCAATTCTCAGCAAGAGGATGGTAATATAGCGCTTTTCGACTGATTTGGTGAATGATGAAACAAAGGTCAATCAGTATCAGTTGATCAATTAATTTCAAGGAAAGTAGAGAACAATGAAGTATCTCGTTCAATTCCATATGTAGCTGCAGCCAATCGCGAATTTTATTGGCAAGATAAGGTTGATCAGGACTGAAGTAAGTTGATTTGCACATCCGCCCTAGAAGTCCGTACTTACTACCTAGCCTAAGGCACTACAGACTCTTCTTGACTAGGTTCCTGGGCAAATGTATGGTACCACCAGGGAAGACAGTCATTAGCCAACTGCAGTTAGCCATGACCCTAGTGCTCTAACTTGATTTTCCAACGTCGGGCGCACAGAAATCTGCAACAGGCTGAAGTCTCAGAAGATGCTGACCGTAGGCTGTCGGCGAGCGCAGACTAGTGATTGAAGATTGAATGAAATTGGAGTTCTGCCTCAGGCATGAAGAAGGCAGATCCACAAGTGACAAGTGACAAGTCACAGATCGCGACGGACTCGACGGAAATGTGCATCGGTAGGGAAAAAAAAAAGCGCAACAACCAATGGACAAGTGCGTAGTAATTCCCGTCAGCTCTACCGATGGGCAACTCGGGGGTTTTTCCAGGGCAGTTTAATCCTCCCCCTCGAGATCACGTGCACCCACACTCCACTTGCCGAGTTTCTATCCGCTGTGGAGGAGGCCCGTTCTGCCAGTCTGTGATACGCCAACGTCCGCTCCAGAATCTCGGTATGAACGACGGCATTCTCCCAATCCCCGCACCTCTCTTTATTTGCTGCTGGAACAGCTGAGAGCTATGCTTTCTACGGAGTATGGACCTCTGACCCAAAAATTACTTGCTTCGCCCCAGAATCCAGCCGAAAATGAATGCCGTTGTCTCTCCGTCTGCAAATTATTGCAGTCCGTCCAGCCCGCGACCCCAGTTTCCGCCATCATATATGAGGTCGTAATGTCCCACCTCAACAGTCCGTTCTTTTGTTTCCCTCTTCGTGATACATACGAGACTGACTGGGTGATGTCCTACACCATTTAACGGTGTTCTTATTTCTTTTTATTCGCTTTTATATAGAGGCAGTTCCTTGTCCCGCCTCGTCGCAGAATCTCATCATCCAAGCTTTTGGATCCTCTATATTCCACTGAGCTAAGATGGTTCAACATTCGGAAGAGAAATATGACATTGTCATTGTGGGTGCAGGACCCGTCGGTCTTCTCCTGTCCCTTTGCATGTCTCGGTGGGGATACAAGGTGAAGCACATTGATAACCGCCCTGTTCCTACCGCCACTGGCCGTGCCGACGGAATCCAGCCGCGTTCCACTGAGATCCTACGCAACCTCGGTCTCAAGCGCGCAATTATGGCTTATCATCCCGCGAAAGTCTACGATGTGGCATTTTGGGATCCTCTCCCCGATGGAAAGGGAATTCATAGGACAGGGAGCTGGCCTAGTTGCCCTCGGTTCATCGACACCAGATATCCCTTCACCACTCTTGTTCACCAAGGAAAGATCGAGAGGGTCTTCCTGGACGAAATTCAGAAGGCTGGAACCACTGTTGAGCGTCCCTGGACCATTGTTGGTTTCCAGAATGACGGCAAGGACGAGACATATCCCGTGGAGGTGAACCTCAAGTGCATTGACACCAATGTTATCGAGACAGTCCGCACGAAGTACCTGTTTAGTGGTGAAGGTGCCCGCAGTTTTGTCAGAGAACAGCTTGGTATCAAGATTCATCACAAGGATCCCATCGCTTACGTCTGGGGTGTCATGGATGGTGTTGTGCGGACCGACTTCCCCGATATCGAGGTAAGGATCCAGTCTCTCCCCGTTGTACTGAAGACACGCTCTGACAATGAGACTAGACGAAATGCACCATCCACTCAGATGCCGGCTCCATCATGGTTATTCCCCGTGAGGACAACATGGTCCGTCTCTACGTTCAAATCGCATCGTCCACAGACCCTGACTGGAACCCCCGGAAAACGGCAACTGCGGAGGAGGTACAGGCGACTGCAAAGAAAATCCTTCAACCGTACTACCTAGAATGGGATCGCGTGGAGTGGTATTCTGTGTACCCCATTGGACAGGGTATCTCGGAGAAGTACACCTTGGATGAGCGCGTCTTCATGGGTGGTGATGCCTGTCATACCCACAGCCCCAAGGCCGGTCAGGGAATGAACACTGCTTTCCACGATGCGTTGAACATGGCGTGGAAGATCCACGCTGTCGAGACCGGACTGGCAAATCGCTCGATCCTGAGCACGTACGAAAGCGAGCGTAAGGATGTCGCCGAGACCCTGTTGAGCTTTGACAACAAGTACGCCGCTCTCTTTTCCAAGCGCCGTCCCAGTGCCGGTGAGGTTGGATCCGCCAGCCACACTACCGTTGCTGCTGGTGGAGAGGAGGATGAATTCGTCAAGACTTTCAAGTCGTCTTGCGAGTTTACCAGTGGCTATGGAGTTTTCTACAAACCCAACGTCTTCAACTGGGATCCCAGCCATCCTGCACAGTCGCCATTGTTCGGTGTTCCTGGCGTGAGACTGACACCGGGACGTGCCTTCACACCCACCACTGTCACACGACTTGCCGATTCCAACTTTGTGCACCTGGAACAAGAGGTGCCAGCCAACGGATCGTTCCGTATCTTCGTCTTTGCGGGCAAGCAGTGCAAGACCAAGCAAGCCATCACGGACTTTGCTGCCAACTTGGAGAAGGAGCGGTCGTTCCTTTCTGTTTACCGCAGATCTGATATCTCCGAGGTCTCGTTCTTCGAGCGCCACCACCCCCACTCCAAGCTGTTCACACTCTGCCTGATCTATGCCTCTGATAAGAACGGGGTCGACATGCAGGAAGTGCCGAAGATCCTCAAGGATTACCACCACCACATCTATGCCGACGATATCCCCGACGTCAGAGTGCCCACTGCCAAGTTCGCTGCTCACGAGAAGCTTGGATTCGACCCTGAAAAAGGCGGTATCGTTGTCACCCGCCCTGACAGCCATGTGGCCTGTACCATCCAGCTCGTCGAGGGCAGCGGTAGTGTTGATGCATTGAACGCCTACTTTGGCGCTTTCTCGACAAAGCCATTGGGACAGGATGCCCAGCAAAGCCGACTCTGAAGGAGGGCAGCACAGTCAGGTTTCTGTCTTGTACTTTACGGTTCATATCTTAGCGGCATGATGTATATACGTTTCTTTTTTGTCTCATCTCCAGTTGGACGTGTTCTTACGAGTCCTAGCATAACTGGCGTTGCATAGCTACAAATAAATATGTTTATTGAATCAAAGAATGTCTCTTGCGTACAGTCACTCCCCTTATAAATCTTTCAGACAGCTCTTCAGAAACAATGAGTAGTTGTTGTTGCTGTGTTGTGAGTACTGGGCTAGATGCATGCTGATTTGTCCGCTGCCTTTCTTACTAAATCCGTCCCCTCAAAGGTTTGGGACCTTCCAATACATTCACCCCGCACTCGGAACTAACTGTCAACGCTTCCATTTATTCCACTGAGGTCCTCACAATAACCAAGACATAAGCAGCCAGGCAAGATGCTTTCTCTTAGACTCTCTGCAGAACTCCAAGGGTGAGAATACTTTTCTTGGAATCGAATTTCCACCGTTACAAACCTTTTCACTGTTGACTGCTACCCCGCACGTGCCTTTTCTTTGCAGCTCCCCACCACCTGCACGTTGATCAAAGGCTGCAGTGCATATCATCATATTTGACGATAGACATTGACTAAATCTACGTAGGGTCACTGAGCTTCGTCCCAAGGACACCGGGGAGAACCCATACTACTATACTTTCAAAGTACAATGCACCGCTTGTCGCGAGACGCACCCGAACTGGGTCAGCTTCACCCGCTTCGTAGGTATTCCCTGACGTCCAGAGTTACATTTCGAAGTATCTCAAGCTGTCTTTGAATGCTTACATGAAAAAAAAAAATACAGGAGCAGCATGAGATTCCAGGAAGCCGCGGAGAAGCCAACTTTGTCTGGAAGTGCAGACTCTGCACGGTGCGTTCACCCCATCTTTCCCTACCGCCCTGCTGAAGGTCCAAACTTTTGGTTCTGGGGCTGATTTGACTAGAAAACCCATTCTGCCTCCATAGTCGCAGGGCCCAACGCTTACGAGCCAGAGGACAAGCGTAGGGCCCGCAGGATCATCGACATTGACTGCCGTGGACTGGAGTTCACAGAATTCAAGCCCGATGTAAGCTCTTTATACGTCACTTCTCCACAGGACACAAGCTGATTTTTGAAATAATAGGGCGAGTGGGAAGCCAAGGGACTTGAGTCTGGCACACCATTCACCAGCATTGACCTGTCCGAGGACGAGTGGTATGACTACGATGAGAAGGCTGGCGAAGAGGTCAGTATCAAGGAATTGAACTGGGAGGTTGGAAGAGCTTAAATGAAACGCTCCGACAAATATCAAGCGAAGTCACCATACGATGGTATAAATCGGGATTGACATTGCTTTAGTGCATGTTTTGTAATACTAAGTGAGAAAATTATCGAAAGCGACGGGCATCACCATTTCTTCGGGCAAGATGGTCAGGACATCAATGGCATTGAATGTAATTTGTAAACACGGCTACATCGATTGAAAGCTTAAGCGAATTTCAGAGTTAGTTATCTATGGGAGGGTTTTTTTTTTTTTTCCCCTGCGATTATTCGCCTTGCGGAATATCCTTTCAGTGCCTTGAGAAACCATCAACTGGCATCCATCGTGGGCGGTAGTCGAATTCTGCCGCTGATAGGTCAGGACCACCGCGTCAGGCGAGCTCAGCACCTGCATCTGGACATTTTCGCCGTGAACCTCGCGACTCCCCGGCCTCATCAGCGAAGCCGCTTTCACGAACTGTACACCACGACTTTCTTTTGGCGGGACAATCTTTACAGCTGGCCGGTCACTTTATTGCTCATTTGGAATCCTTGGAACTCGACCACAATTTTCTCCAGCCAGCTGATCTGCCGACGATAGAAAAGAGAACGGTGTAACGATGAGTGTCCGTTGTCTCCTTCCCCAACCACGTCCTTTTGAAGCCTACTCATTATTATATACGCCGAGTAAATCTCAAGTACTGACTCGCATCTCTACAGTTCCAACCCGTGAACCCCCGGCCTTTCTTGCAGGCTAGGTACGCTACCCGTGTGATTCTGCGACAAGCCCAGCCATCCACTCCTCGAAGGGGATGCATTCGAAACCATCCTGCCTATCTCGAGCTTGGTGCTAGTTCTTTTTTCTTGCGACTGACGTTTTTTTTTCTTGCAGAGTCGGTACCGAACTTGTCATCCGTCTCAAATGGGGCCAGACAGAGTACAAGGGCAAGCTCGAGAGCATCGATTCATACATGAACGTGTTGTTGAGGGATACGGAGGAATTCATTGATGGAAAGAACACAGGGGCTCTGGGTCTGGTTATGATCAGGTGCGTTATTAGGTTATTCTTTTGATGGGAAGGCGCTTTCGAGTTGATACTGGGACGTTTGGTCGAGTCGCAATGCGCCATTGCGACGGAACCAGCCTTTAACCGCTGTACATGCATGCTGACAGCTTTGTGTCTACTTAGGTGCAACAACATCCTCTGGATGGGATCAGCGGAGAGCGTCGAGATGACAGATATGGGGCTGAAATAGAGAAAATGATCGTTAATATTCCTTTTGAGCAACGAATACGAGATACCATTGAAAGTGGCAGCAAAGACCAAGAACATCGACGAGAACCCGGTTCTTCTCGACACATGTTCTACTGTGCTTGGGGGGGATTGCTTGACAGGCCTACTGCCGCCCTCCCAATTATTTTCCTTTGAATCCGGCCACGCGGCGTTTCATGATGGCTTCTAAAAATGGACCTTCGGGAGGGGCGATGCGAATTCACCGAGCATTGCGGACAATGTGGTTTTGCGCAATCCCTGAGAGAAAGAAGCGATTTGCTTTTCGCGTTTTATGATCACGAGTTCAATGCTACGCAGCAGATGGGCACGTTTACGCCTCTTCTCCAGGGCTTACTTGGCCGACTCTTGTTACGGTAGTCAATGAAGATAAGCGTGCCGATTTTGGTTGTGGGACCAGCCAAGCGTCCTCCCATCACCTCTGAAGCTATCATATCTCGAGTAACTTCACATATCTTGCGCCTTTTTTATTTCCAGTTCGTTACGTTGATCTTCCTTATTATTGTGTATACCATTCCCTCTGGCCTGCCAATCGCAAGGAGCATGGAGACATCGGAGAAGGAAGAACTACGTCCAGTTCGGATAGTACTTTCCTTCCGCAGTATCCTTTTCTTGGTCTTGCGTAAATCGGATGGGGCTCTCGCTGTAGGCAGCCCAGATGAGCACGTCCTTCGAGAATTCTCATCAAGTTGAATGATTTTTTATCAGTTGGGGTCGAAGACGTTGAACTACTAATGAATACATCAGAGTACACGTAGACAGTTCATTCTAAGCCCGTTCTCGGCAACAGGCATGGCCACCAGATAGTGATGGAGTCTGTCTGAAGACGTCACGTCACGGTTTGAGTGGACATGGTGTACGGTACATATCTCGGAAGATATTGTGTTGCAGGGATATAGTGGGGGTCCATAAGTAATTAACACGCAAGAATACGCTAAGCCTTATTAGGGAGCGCTAGTCTCACCGCCTATAATACTGCCGGGCAAAATAATATGAATGCGCTCGGCTTTAAATATTATAAGTACTAAATAGGAAGCGGTGAAGCTAGCGTCCCCTTAGCGTCTTTTTGCGTGTTAATTACTTATGGACCCCCACTGTAGATCGTTAATGGTGGTTTTTTATAGGAACCGGGAATGGGCCGATCACCCGTTCGGAAAACGCGTTTGGGGGGGAAGTCCGTTTGGATTCTTGGAATGAACAGGGCCGATCTCCAGGATGATCCCTCGAAGCTTCTGTAATCTGTACAACAATGACAGAGGCAAAATAATCTGTGACTGCTATTACTCCGTTGTCGTTTCGTCCACAGCCACATGCGCGACAGGTATGGGGCGCACTTTGATCTGGATCTCAAAATGCAAAAGAAAAAAAGTGCGACCAGCCTACACCTCCGACGTCATGGCCTCACGTGAGTGGTTTGCTGCCCAGTGCCCACGGCCCAGTGCGGTTAGGTACACTCAGTACAGTAGTAACTGTACTCGGTACTGACCACTAAGTGTAAGCCCACCCCCGTCACAAACCCCCCGATGGACGCCGACGAACCATCGACGATCGTCTACCTTCCATATCTCATGATTCTCATCCACCTGTCACAGTCTCGCGCCTCTCGACGCCATGGCCCTTCAGATTCCTCGAGCATTTGACAATTGACATGTCTTACTGCCCACTGATCGTGCATTGTCTTTCTGGCCCTTGCGCCGGGTAATTCCACTCGCAATCCACCTTTCTTTTCTGTCTGACGAGCCGCGGCACACTGCACACTGCACAGAGGCATCAGCAGATCATCGTCTGCAAGTCGGTGTCAACCCCACAAAACTGATTTCACGGAGGGGCATTGATATCACCGGCGCTGAAGCCACCCCGACTCTAGTTCCTATTCCAGTATGCGGATATGCAGCCGTCTAACCCCTGTGTGGAGCGTCAATGTGAAAGTCGATGAAAAATACGTCAAATGGCACGAAATTACGAATATCAGTCTGGTCACTCATAGGTCGAAGGTCGATGGCGAACCATGGTCGCTGGGCCCCTTGTATATATTAGGTAGATACATAGAGGCCGGGCTTCCTTCCCCCTCTCCGTCGTCATCTAGCGTTTCTTAAAAGTCCCTCACACACAGGTTGTTTCGATGCGGAAATAGACTCCGGATCAAATACTGAAATATACCCCTCTCCTCTCGTTGATCTTGTTCGCCTCATTCATTCACTGCTGTCGTCCTCACTCGTTCTACTGTCCATTACCTGGACGCTCTTCTACATATCACCAATCCATGACACTCGTCTTGGGCTATTCTCCCGAACTATACAAACGACACCATCACTTCTCACCACCTTTGCACCCTCGCTCCTCGATTACACCCAGAACTTCATACTACAATCGGAGCTACTTGAAACTCGCAATCCCATCGCTTGGCACCGTTCGAAAATGCGCGACATGCCTTCCAGATTCATTGAGATCCTCGATCCAGCAGACACCCACCTGAGGATGTCGGACGCGGACGTCCGCCTCGAGGATGTCCTAGCTGACCACGAAGCTATCGTCCGCCGACCGCGCTCTTCAACACAATCGTCGAGCAAAGCCAGCATCGACAAAGACCGGTCTGATCGCGACGCCTCCTCGACATCTCCCTCGCAGCGGTGGAAGAGACTGAGCAACATCCTCATCCAAACAAGGCGCCAAGGGTGATACCTGCATGTGACGACCTTTCCTGCGCCATGGGCTGAGTAACCGGATTGTTTTCCCCGGGGCAACGAATAGAAGGGCGTCTGCGACAGACAGGTTCTGTCGTTTTCGGCATCGAGAAGGAGTTTGTTCTTTAAAGTTCGATCGTTCATTTTCCAGGCTGCGCGAAACAAATAGTCTCGACTTCGATGGAAAGAAAACAAGGCTGTGGCACATCTACGCCCGGTTGATACTCGGCCTTCGAATTCCCGAGGCATGCGAATATGACTTTGAAAAGACGACAAGGGAAAATGATGGGACTACGACGGAATGATTTCTGCTCTGATGGATTATCACGATATATGCTAGCGTTCCTTTCGATACCCCTTTGCGCTGCAGAAAATCCACTGTTTTCAAGTGGAATGTTTCTTTGCTGAGTACAGAGTGTTTGATGGCAATTTTTCTTGGGCCAGAATCTCTTACCGAGACAGCTCCTCTTTTGGATGGGTCGACGAAGAAGGCGACTTTGCTTTTTCTTCTCTCTTTCCTTCCGAACTTAAACTTTCCTGTTGTTTTATTTTTGTTTTCTATCCACATGGGCTACCAAGTGGGAATCTGCAAGCGAGTTTGAGCATGAGGGATCTGCATCGATTATTGATACCGGATACTGGTTTCTTCTCTCGGTTTTGGGGTACTCGTGTGCTGTGTACTATGTACTGGTTCTTGGAAAATTCGAAAGAGGCACAGGCTTGGTTTTGTTTTTTTTTTTTAGAAATCACCAATAAAAAGGTAGATGATTTCTGAAAATTGCGCATCCCACCTGCAGGATGGATTCCCTACCAAAGATGGAGATGTAGGTAGGTCTCCGACTCATGCCGCCAATGATGGTCCGCCTTTCTCCACTTATTCGCGACCTAAGGCCATTGCTTCTCCGTTAGACTCCGGCTAGCGATCGCATGGACCAAGTGAGAAAAGGCTATGCCGCTATGGTTCGAAGCTTGCTGAGCTTTGGATGTTTTCGGTCCCGTGGCTTTTTTTTCCTGTGGCTTTTTTTCCCTTTCTCTACTTGACGGGGGTAAGTGGTCACCCGAGTGTCCGAGACTTTCACGAGCTTCTTAACTGCTACCTAGTACCTACCAGCACTAGAAGAGAAAATTTCGAAGCAGATCTGCGTGGAATAGATGACCTCGGTACTCTGTACACGCGTACAGTAGTAGTATGCGCAGCTGCACCTTCAACAAGTGGCGCGAGATCTGCATACATACTTGGTACAACGAAC
The DNA here is from genome assembly GCA_027569715.1 of Hamigera avellanea. Taxonomy (NCBI): domain Eukaryota; kingdom Fungi; phylum Ascomycota; class Eurotiomycetes; order Eurotiales; family Aspergillaceae; genus Hamigera; species Hamigera avellanea. The sequence continues at coordinate 89,807 of JAPDKU010000016.1, forward strand.
CCAAGAAAAAGATGGAGCAAATGTTAGGTACATATAAATATGGACTATTACGTCGTGGGTATCCACGGCACCTTCCCCTAGGAACCTAAGCACTTACTTAGTACTCCGTGCAGAAAGCCAATCATACGGCGCAGCAAAGTGTGTCCGATAACTAGGTAACCTCTAGGCTCTCAGCTCTCACAGCAACTGCCTGCGTTTAGTGGATGGGTAGAAACGGAGGTGGGTAAATGGCCTCGTGAGCGGCGGTACATTTTCATCGTACACCGCATCGGACATCGTACAGTAACCCTATGGGTTCAAGGTTGCCTTTTTTTTTAAAATCAAGATCTCCCACTGCCCCGGGATGATGAGAGCAGAAAACCGGGTTTATCTTACACAAGCTGACTGCCGAATCCAGATCTCCTGATTTAGGTCGGCTTACGGTGCTTACACCGCTTGCAGGTTGCCTCGTACTCGTAGCAAAGAAGAAGCCGAGTTTTCGGCGTTCGCAGCTGCTTCCATGATCCTTGTAGCCTTTCTGGGCTCTACCTTGGTTATTTGCCATGCTTCGGATCGTGGATACGCCAGAGGTTCCTCCCTCCCTCCTTACAACTAGCAGAACATGATGGCCCCGGAGAGCCTTGAAATAATAACTCGTCCCGTAGGTCGTAGTGTCCGCTTCGATGGAGGAGTCTCCCATTCACTTTCCTGTGCGGTCCAGAAAGGGATAAAAACGACAAGGACATTGAGTCGACAAAGTAGATTTGAATTCGTGTTGAAACTTGAAACTATTCTCATCTGATATCAACCAAGGCATGCCAAAGTCCCGTCCCGAATCCCGATAAGCGCTTTATCGCGATCCCGTGCCCCGCAGTTTCTCACGGTTGAAACCTTAGGCCGCCACGCCAGGCCCGGAGCTAAATCGTAAACTTACTTAAACAATGTCAACAAAACCAAACCGCCGCATCTCGATCGGATTTGGGTTTCAGAAACACCAACCAGCACGTGGAAAACGTAACAGCTTCCGGGGTCTTTCTCTAGTGACAGAGTAACCTTACCACGAATCGATCAAGTGGTTTTCCTGTTTCTTGCGCTCGGATTGCCTGGTTCATCATGGCCCACGCGTGGGCGACGCCGGGCTCGGGCGGGCGAGAGACCCCGACGGTGTTTGAGCAGCAGAGAGAGGAACTCGTTCGAGAGATCGCAGTGGTGAGTTTGATCAAGCGCTGAAGCGCCAAGTGCGAGTGAAACCTTTGGTGTCCTCTTGATGGAAAATGCGTATTTTTATTTGAATCGAAAGCTCTGGATTCAACCGCTCTCTCCATCCTTCCTGACTGGTCAACTACAGGGCATGGAACAAGTTCTGCAGAACATCAATCGTCTGAATCGGAACCTGGAGAGCATCATTGCCGTGAGACAAATCCGTCTGGTCTAGCGGTATACTCAATTCGTCAGACTAACACGCAACCATAATAGGTCGGCAACGAATTCGGCTCCGTCGAGGCTCTGTGGTCCCAGTTCGAGAACTTCATGGGTCCCCGTGACGAGGAAGCGGAAAACAGTGCCGGGCAGAAAGAGGGCGACGATCCGCAGGACCACGGTGAGGTCGAAGGTCGAGAAGAGGAGGAAGGCGACGCGTCTGCTATTCAGCAGCGATGATCTGATCAAATGCTACCTTTTTTGGGGCTTTCATGTTTACGGCTGGATGTTCTCTTGTGCTTTCTACTTTGATATATGACTGTTGATACGCTACGCGTATGCTAGATGGGCGGAAGGCGAACTTGGGTTGGGTTGTTTTTTTCTGGACATAAAAAGCATTTTATTTGATTTCAATCTCAGTTACACATGGGTTGTCGCTTGCGCCAATGAACACCTATCCCATGCATGTGAGATGCAGGCTAAACAGACCAATTTCATGATGGACATCAAAGGAGGAAAGAGACTAGAAAAGTGGACTATGAAGGTGCGAAGAGGAAAACCGGTATAGAAGCAAGAATAATCAAAAAGCCGCCGCAAAGAGAAGACACAAAGATGTGGAGCACAAGATGGAAACGAGGCAACAACGGGGAATTTCATATCCAGCTTGCATCGGCATGTCACGTACAAAGATAAGGCGTGCAAGCAAGCCGTCCGAGCAACCAGGCTCGTTTGGCGAAAATTCGAGAAAAGGAAAAGAAAAGAAGGGAGGAAGTCGGCGAAGGAAGTGCAATCTACAGGATCTTGCAGCTGCGCTTCTTGATCTTCTTTCCCCCTCCACCGCCACCGCTTCCCGAGACTTTACCGCTGGTACTATAGCGGTTGTTCCATCCGTCTTCTTCTTGCGAGACGACAGTATTCACGGCGAGCTCGAACACTTCGTCGACACCACGCATCTCTTTACTACTGCACTCCACATATGAGGCATTCATGCGCTTGGCTACCGCCTCGCCCTGCTCCGGCGTGACAGGGGTCAGACCCTGGGTCTTGAGAAGCTCGATGCATGTGCGCTTCGTACGCAGGTCTGACTTCAGACCAACAAGGATAATAGGCGTCGTCGGACAGAAGTGCAGAACTTCAGGGAACCACTGCAAGACAAGTCAGTCAACGGGTTCACCTGGTCGGTCAGAACTGTTGACAGGAGGCGATTGAAACATACCTTGTCCATGACATTTTCTAGCGATGCGGGGCAGTCGATGGCAAAACAGACAAATAGAAGGTCCGTTTCTGGATATGAGAGCGGTCGCAGTCGGTCGTATTCTTCCTGGCCAGCAGTATCCCAGAGTGCGAGTTCCACCGTTTTCCCGGACGCTCGGTGCGTGGTCTGTGTGATGTAGTTTTCAAAGACAGTAGGGACGTATTTCTGATTTGACGTGATTATTATTAGCTCGAACCTGTGGCAAGGGTCTTTTTTCCTAGATTTCCAAAGGGACCTACCTCTGGAAAGTAACCTTGCGAGTAACTGATCAAGAGACAAGTTTTGCCGCATCCTCCGTCTCCCACCACCACAAATTTCTTCGAATAAGCTGGAGGCTGCGTGATATTGGTGGCCTCTGACATCCTTCCACTTGAGACGCTTGTATTTGTGCTGACGGTGCCGTTGCTCACTCTGATGCTTTGGCTGCGGACACGGCTGTGTCGTTGAGACGGGGGAGGTGTCGCTACAGAATGGCGTCGCGAAACCCCGTAGATTTGGTCCTCGTACATCTGCGCGGACATGTTGGCGGAACAGTTAAACTTCTTTTTTTTGTTTTCGTTACTGGCGTATCAATGATGGATGAGTTACCGTACACAGTACTGCAGTGAGAGAGGAAGGAAAAAGAACGAGAAGGAGGTTGTTGAATGCAATTGTCAAGGAGAAGAGGAAAGGGATAAGGTTCGGTCCCCGTCCCAGTCGTGGGTTTCTCTTTCGATGGGAAACTTCAACAAGCAAGCTGACCTCCAATTCCACAGCTGATATGAAACCGGGGATGCGTGTTTACGACTGGAAGGGCTGTTCTGGGGCTGCCATGGCAACGCCGCGGGACAGCGGGTAATATTACAATGACGCAGAGCTCCGCCCCTAGTCTAGCACTGGCAGTGTACGCTGTTGTCTTATTTTTAGTTGATTGTCCAAGATTGATTTGATTTCCCTGATGGATCGATCTATGGATGGGTCGTGCTGCCTTGATTTGCGCCGATACTGGATTAATTTTTAATTAATTATTAATTTAATCTCAACCTCGTCGAATCGTCTCCTTCCCCTGCCGCCGACTACTGAGGCGTCCCTTACAGGTTTGCCAGGCAATTATTATTCAATGGTGTAAAACTCCTCGTACGGAGTACTCCGTTAGATCATCCCCGTTTTGAAGCGAAGGCATCCGCATTACGTGCGACTGCGATGAACGGGACATGTTCTTTACAATTGTACTCCGTGCTCCGCCGTTTCTACAATAAAGACCCCATAGATTGTACCACCTGCACTCGATCGGCTTTGCCCCGTGGTTCGGGATTTCCTTCCACTTACCTAGTCTGACATGCAGGGCTGAGATATAAATCTTCTAAAGGCTAGAATGATCTTCTGTTGATCTATAATTGTTCGGACAGGAGGCATGGAAATTTTGGGAGGAAGCAACAAGTATGAACGTCGACTCTTGCGGAGGTAGTGTGCCTACAAAGTGCCTAAGTATATATCGCCTCCGTGGTCATGCCGAGGGCAAACAGTAGGGAGAATCATCAACTCTAGGTCTTGTTGCAACAAGTTTCCCTGAAACGCTAAGCTATAAACATTCAAAGTCAAAGCCATCTGCTCTTCATGGGGAAGTGGAAGCGTTGGTTGCACCAGAAATATATTTTTTGACAGCCGCTAAACTTTGGCCAAAGCAAACTGCAAGTCATACACGGCCATTCCTAGTCCTAGACCGAGGATTTAGATCAAAGACTCCGTACAGGGAGATTGACATTTCATCGTCTTATCATTATCATGACATGCAACTGCAAAGTCCAGTTAAGTAAGCACTTAGAAGTTAGCACACCATTCGCACTGTAATTGTCGGCCGAGGCCTGAGGCGCTTTGACCGCCCGAAACTTCAGGCGGGAACTTTCCAATGTCAGCCGCTAATGTCGATCTTCAGTTTGGCAACCCGCGTGTCCTAATTATTCTCCCTAAGACTGGAATCTCATTTTTTTAAGTCCTAAGATCCAACTTCCTTTCATTCCTTCAGAGAAATCCAGTCGCTTCTCAAATGCGCTGAGCCCGTCGACCGCAAAACGAAGCGCCCGAACGGCAGAAGCTCTATGGGGGAAATCGCAAAACTGGCACCGTCATCCGAAGCACGATTGCGATCATGATGGATAAAGGGGGAAAGGAACGGCCAGATGCAGGCCTTCTCAGCCTCAATCACTGTACGTCATATACCATCACCAAAACCATCTTTGCCTGCTGACTCCGAGTCATCCTGGAAAAAGACCGGAATAGTTTGCCCAGTTGGCGTTACTGGCCTCGGCAGAAACTCCTTCCTTTGATTCGATATGAGACGCCCTACCTAGCATGGTTCCAGGAGAAGATTCGTACTCCGTCTCTTGACTCCTATTTCGCGTTCACGGCCAACCTCGGCACGCATACGTTCTTCATGGTGTTTCTGCCGATTCTCTTCTGGTGTGGGTATACAAGTCTGGGTCGTGGGTAGGTCTTCGCATCGAAGTGGTTTACGCAAAACAGGAACATACCGTTGATCAACCACTGTTTCATTTCAGGATGGTACATATATTGGCCTCGGGCGTCTTCTTCAGCGGATTTATCAAGGACTTGCTCTGCCTTCCACGGCCCTTATCTCCTCCTTTACAACGGATAACGATGTCAGGCTCCGCCGCTTTGGAATATGGTTTTCCTTCGACCCACTCGACAAATGCCGTGTCGGTCGCTGTATATCTGCTGGCTCTCCTCAATTCGCCTGCAACCACGCTTAGCACCCGCATGAACTTCATACTTCAGGCCGTAACCTACCTCTATGTCGGCTCAATCGTCCTGGGCCGCCTGTATTGCGGAATGCATGGGTTCTTCGACGTTGTAATTGGCTGTCTGCTCGGTGCGTTCATCGCATCTGTGCAGTATACATATGGCGAAAGTTTTGACGAGTTTCTGGTATCGGGAAGTGCAAAGGTAGTGTTTATGGTAGTGCTGGTTATCCTGACCCTGGTCCGGATCCACCCTGAACCGGCCGATGATTGTCCCTGTTTCGATGATAGTGTGGCTTTCGCAGGGGTGATGATTGGGGCCGAAGTGGCTTACTGGCATTTTGCACGGTCAAGCGTCGCATGGACCGAACCAACCCCGGCTACCGTGCCATACCGACTGGAAAGCCTTGGTTGGATCAAGACTGTTCTACGCATACTCCTCGGGGTGCTGCTGATTTTCGCGTGGAGAGAGATCATGAAGCCGTCTCTTCTGCAGGTTCTACCTCCGATCTTCCGAGGATTGGAAAAAGTCGGCCTCATCCTTCCCCGCAGGTTCTTCACCAAGGCTTCGTCAGTGTCTCGACTCCCCCGCCTTACAAGCTTCAGCCAACTAACGTATCGCCAGGCAATACAAAAAGGTGCCTGCCCACCTCAAGGATCACGACGTGCTACCAAACTTCTCGGAGATTCCTTCGATTCTGACTACCATGCGCCATCCCAGACGCCGGGCTATATCCATTGGTCCTCAATCCGAAGCAGACGCATACGAGACGCTTGCATACCGTGAGAAACGCCGACGCGAAAGCCTTTCGCTCCCTAACGGGGTCCGAGCATCCCCAGCTGCCGAAGTCGACCACAAAAATATTACAAGGAGCCCAGATGGACGACCCGCTGTAATGCCGCGCGCTCCATCCAAACTGGATGAATACGAACACATGATGGGCACTGGCACTCCGCACTACAGTCCCGTCACGACCGCTGTGGATACCGATGCAAAGGCTCGCTTTTCGCCAGCCACGCCCTTGGACTACTCGGCCGAGCAGCCTGATGATACCGAAATGTTTACTAGGATCAAGAAACCGCGCGTGCGATATGATGTGGAGGTTGTGACAAAACTCATTGTGTATTCCGGTAGGTTCAACTGTGCCAGTCAACGCGACCTGCCGCATATTAATCACTTCCCTAGGCATTGCATGGATCGCCGTGGAAGGAGGTCCCATCCTATTCGAGCTGGTCGGGCTCGGAGTCCCCAAGTAGCATGATGCTGACGAATTAAGAAACGTTCAATTCGATTGGCGTTCAGCGGGCTGAACCAGACCATTTAGTCCCATTAGCTATATACCTAGTTACTGTCCCCTGTACATATGAAATTTAGCGGCGCAGACCCTGCGTCTTCATTAAAACGCAGCTTTCCAAAATTCCACAGATAGAGTTGCTGCACATTCATCCATGCACGAACGATGACGATGTATTTTAGGTGGATACCGTAGAAGATCCCCCCTACTCTTCAATTTGAGAGATACATTACCCATCAGAAAAAAAAAAAAGAATAAATGATCAGTTGCTCCCTGTAAGGAACAGATGGCTCTGCCATAGAAAGGCGGATGTTTCAGCCCTATGACTTCCAAGGGTGGCAGATCCTCGCCATGCGGGGGAGCTGTCGGCATCACGTGATTGTCTAGCGCGCGGTCGGGACCTTTTCGCGGCGCTTCTGACGGAGCTCCTCAATCTCCGGTAGCTGTAGAAAGCTGAAGGCCTCCCGCAACGTACTTGCACCACCACGCCTCCCTCCTCTGGAGGGCTCCCGCCTGCCTTTCCCAATGTTTTGGATAGCGTCGAGGAAAGCGCTACTGAGAGCGTAAGTTTTGTTTTTGTTTACCTTTTTCAACTCTCCCTCTTCCTCTTCCTCTTCCTCTTCCTCTCACCCTCACCCTCACCCTCAACTTTCATATCAACCAACAACGCGTTCAACTTTCTCCAAGTAAATCTCTTTTTGCTTGCAAAAGCTATTTCACGCTTTGTTTCACTTTACGTTTACATTCAAATCTGCTTCATACCTGTACCTTGCGTTCAGCAAGAGGTTCTGCTTTGCCTCAGAAAGACTTGCGAATATCTTCTTTTATCATGTCTCAACCACTTGTGCCTCTCAATGAGGCTTCCACTCCTACTCCACTTGTGCCTGTTAATGATGTTTCAAGTCCTTCTGACATTGATATGCCGGACTACAGTAGTCCTCCTCCTATTGATAGTCCTGGTGATCCCATGATTATCGATTCGAATCCTGTCAACAGTCCTGAGGATCCCATGAGTGTCGATTCGCATCCAAACCCAACACATCGGTTTGATCCCGCGTTTGCAAATGGCGACGTTCCTCAGTATCATCTCTCAATGGAATCTTCAAGAAGACCGGGATTTTCGCCGCCTCGTGCTATACCCCTGACTGCAGTCCCCGAAAACCACTTCTCCAGATGTCCCCAATTGAGATGGCCGAATCAACTGGCCTGGTTGCGCGAGCACCACCGTCACGGCAAGCCCCCTGTCGAGCCACGCGAGCCTGTGAAGGGGCTGATGCCCGTCAAGAGCTGTCTGAAGAAACCCAAGGAGGAACGGGGTACTAGCCCAAAGAAATCAGTCCATTTTACTCTTACTGCCCTTTTTCCTTCCCTTCAGAGTTCCCCCGTCTTCCATCCGTTTTCATCGGTTGTTCGGCCAATACCAGAACCGATAACATCTCCCACAGAGCCAGATGCTCCCACTGTTAACCAAGTTGACCAAGCCAATCAAGTCAACCAAGTCGGCCAGGGTGTGCGGTTGCCTTTGACACGCGCCGAAGCCCGTACTCCAACCAGGCCACAACGCAATCGAGCCAGCCAAGCCGCTTTGCTCGACCGTCTTGATGATCTGCAGGTGCCTCCATCACAGTTCCAACCACTCTCTCCGCGCAGATTCCTCTTCAGACAACCTCCAGGCGTTTCTTCTAGTACCCGACTGGGTCAGCTCGAGGATATCCGGGTGCCGGCCACAGAAGCTTCTACAAGACCACCTCGAGCTGATCCTGCTACTTCGGTTAACTTGCCAAATGAATCTGACAATACCTGGATGGCCTCACCAGAAACCCCGGCCATTATCGGTCGCAAACGCAGCATTGATGAAACTGAGGACCCAGAAACACAGGAGTCTCGTACCTTGCCTGCAGAGGCAGGCCTTGCCGCTGCAACTACCAACCAAGAGTCTGATGCCTCTCATGTCTTGACCGACCAGGCAGGTCCTGCTGCTCCAACTACCACCCAAGAGTCTCATGCCTCTCATAATTTGACCGGTCAGCAAGGTCCTGATGATTCGGTCTCCAACGAACAGTCTCATGATTCGAACCAAATTTCTACCTCTATGTCTGGCGGTCAGCCGGTTTCTGTGCCCGGTGGCTACCCGGAGTCGCCAATAGCCCTTCCTTCGGATGAGGAAGCATTGAATGCAGAAGGCCCGGCCCAAGTCCATCAGCCAGGCGAAGCGGCTCGGCGTGCACATTGGCGCCAGTTGGTTGATACTGTTCATGCCGCTCCTAGTCGTATCATGACACAAACTGTGCACACTACAGCAACTTACGTTCGAACCGCTGTCGCTGTCGCCCACACTTGCAAGAGACGTGTGATCGAAGTTTTGGTGCAGCATGGTTGGGTCCAGGCTCAAATCCCAACCGCCGCCCAACAGGAAGCGCCTGTCGTTGATAACATCGCTCCCGCGACTCCCCAGCGACACGCAGAACGCAGTACTACTACAACCCCATCAGCTAGAGGCTCCCCCAGAACCCCAACCCCCAGGTCCGGACGGCGCAGCGCTAAGACCAGTCCCGAGGATACATTGAGCAGGACGGTCGGCGGTCGCGTGACAAAGATTAGACGCACGCCGATTCTTTCTGCTACGAGGAGGCGCATAACATGGCGTCATCCTAGTCCAAAAGTATTGTTCTTTCAATCTCCTGGCTCTCAGCCCGAACAGACCAGTGTGCCCCAAGATGCCACTGGCCCAAATATCAACACCGAACAGCATGCTGGAATCGAAAACAGAGCCATTGAAGGGGCCGCAGTGGCAGCAGACGACCATGAGACTGTCGCTGAAGAACCCCCTGTTACTGAAACTGCTGAAGAACTCATGGCTCAGATGCTCGAGGAGGAAGTCGAGTCTCCGGTTGAATCCGAATTAGCACCATTTCTCACCGATGACACCGCAGATCTGACCCAGGTGTCCGAGAACGATGAAGAGGAACTGGGTGAACAAAGTGCTAGCGCCCAGGCTGCAAGTCAGCTGCTCGTGGAACTTGACGCAAGCGATACAGACCAAGTCGACTGGCTCGAACAGCCTTTTGGCACCGCGGTTTCAGCCGTACGTCTTGTCGATCCTCTCGCTTCCCCACTCCCGGCCGGACGTACCGATTCAATCTATGCGGATGAGTGGAAGGAAATAGAAGCAGAACAGAAGGAAATCGAAACTCCTGCTCGTATTCGCCTTGAAGGCCCGGCGGTCAAACCACTTTCGTCCCACTGGGAAGACCGTCTGTCTGCAGCAATGGCGTTGCCGAACGGAAGACAGGTTGCATCGTCTGTAACCGGCGAACCCTTAACCAAAAAGGATCTTTCTACGTGTTACACTCGTATGGCTTGGCTGAATGACGAGATTATCAATGCATACCTGGCTCTCATTATCGCCTATATGCGCAAAATCGCCGGCAACGACGGCCGCCATGATAAGCCGCTTTATCACGCGTTCAACACTTTCTTCTTTTCCAACCTCCGTGATAAGGGTTATCAGTCTATTCGCAGATGGGCATCACGCGCCAAGATTGGCGGGAAAAACTTGCTCAAAGTCGACACAGTGTTCATCCCCGTCCATAACAATTCCCACTGGACACTCATCGTCGTCAAGCCGTCCGCTAGGCAGATCGAACATTTCGATTCTCTCGGTTCCCCATCTCCTCGCCACGTCGCTCTGGTCAAGGGTTGGCTCAAAGAGGAACTGGGTGCCCTGTACGTCGACGAGGAATGGTCCCTTCTTCCCTCGGTCTCCCCTCAGCAAAACAACGGCAGCGATTGCGGTGTGTTCTTGTTGACCACCGCAAAAGCTGTCGCCTTCGGTATCGACCCAAGCTCCTATGGAGCACTTGACACACCTCTTCTTCGGCGCAAAATTTGCGCTGAGTTGATGAACGCCGCCTTCGAAGGCGACTTCGTACCGAGCGGGTCGCTCTAGAGCGGCTCGCTCGGGTCCCTTTTTTTCTGTCTGTGTCTTTTTGTTTTTTTTCTTTTTTCTTTTCTTTTTTTGTTTGAATCCTGATTCATGTTTGCGTTCTGTTTGATTTTCTGTTTGTTATACCCTAGCGCTCCCTTTGATATATTATTATTTTGTAAATTTTATTTTCTGTATGTTTTATACCCTTATACCCTTGCTTCCATTCTTATCACAAAAAAAAAAAAAAAAAAAAAAAACACAAACACAAACACAAATACAAACACAAACACACATACACACACACCCCCCCCACAAACATACATACACACTACAACAACTTCATATTTCCTCTCCTCTCTGTTCTTTCCATTACCCTCCTGTGACCGCCAGCGAAGATCGGGTGTAATTTTTTGAGTCCCCCCAATGTTCTTCACCCGATCTTCGCTGGCGGCCAGCCCCGACTGTTCGTTGTCTATGCACGTACTGGAGATTACACCGATTCGTTTTGAGTGTCCTTTGCCCCCCTTCTGTGTTCGATTGCATCTGCATATGAGTCTTCATTGCTCGGGTGTTGCGGTTGGTTTTCAATGAGGAGTTATCAAGGGAATGATCTGCATGATTAAGGTTGTTTGTACCGGGTATGACGATGGCATTGGCGTCTCATTTTTTTTATGTCTTTGGGTTCGGCGCATGTGCCATATGATACCCCGTCAGTCGAAGCTTGTGCTCCTGACCAGTTTAGATTTTCTGCTTTGTTCGAATTCCTGCAACACGCACATAGGGGCGCTGTGTATGGAATGACTTGTGCCAAATATATTCTATTACTTTGCTCATCGTTCCACTCGTAGTTTTATTTCAGCCCAGTAGACCAACACTGTAGAAAGGCTGTAAGGTATGGCCAGAGGTGCGAAGGAATGGAAACGGGAATGGGTTTTCCACGAACAGGAACTTCCGCCGTGGAGTCGTATTGGTAACATGCTGGGCTACTTGGAGACACTTGAGCTCGTGAGCTACCAGTCAAATGGAACACCTTCCTTTGATTATCCATTTCAAGATTCGCCTGCAGGCATCATTACAACCATGAGAAGAGACTCGACATGGTTCAGGAATACACATTGTGTCTGCCTTACGCGATTGCACATTGGACTACTGTACAGAATGTCTCAGGGCGGGATGTACCAAAGTGAACATCCAACATTTTCGGCTCCAACGCCTGAAGTCAAAGAAACGACACCTCACACTATCCGTTTGTAATAGTGTCGAAGGAATGGACAGTCTACGCATGACCTCCACGCCCCCTCCCAGGGTCTCTTTAGGGAAACGGTCTAGCCATCGGGGGGGGGGGGGGGGTTAACGTTGTTCAAAGCCGTCAATCGATTCTGCAAGCAACATTGCAACTTCCCGCCTTTGCCCCGTCGCCCTTCAAGCCGGCAGGGGCCACGCCGGTCTCTACCAGAGGATGAACCCCAAGGTTGCGTTCTGGTTGTCCCATGAGAGGGACGCCGACGGGGTGATCATTCATATTGGTCGTGACGTTATACACGATCTCGATCCATTCGATGGCCATGTGCACGCTCTTATTCAAAGCCAAATCGCCCGACCATTGACCCCCATCACTCCACAGGTTCAGGGCAATCATACTCGCCCGATCGGGAACCCGGTATGTCCTCGAGTCCGTCAGCTGGTTGTCGACGTACCACTGGGAGACCGCCGAGAGCCAGTCCAGTCGGTGCGTCGCCCACGAGGTCCACGGCACCGGGATGTCCGCGATCTTACTGGCACCGGGGATCATTCGGTCGGTGACGGGGTCGTAATCCGGTTGGTTCGCGTAGCGGATGCGGCCCGGTGGATCGGAGGTCAAGATCTCGATGTCGGATTCGCAGTCCTTCGAGTGCCACGTGAAGACTCCCGCACAGGCACCGGTGGGTGGCAGTTTCATGCGTGTTGCCGTCTCGTTGCCTCCCATCAGGTTATATGGTCTTCCTCTCGGGAAGATTGCGGCATCGTGCGCTCCTTCGAGAGATGGCCGCACGACCAGATCGTCTTCGGCGAGAATGCGCAGACGGACGCGGAGGCTGCAGTGGAAGATGTTGCGGACCGTGCTCTCGATCTCGGCGGCAGAGGTGTGGTTCTTGAACCGAGTCGTACGCAGGATGAGGAACGTCGAATCGGACCCGTGCGGGAGCTCGGGGTTCCTGGCGATGAAGACGTTCTTCTTGGAATTGACCATGGGGACGGGTGATAGGGGGGAACGGTCACGGCGCCATTCTTGAATCTGCCAGTCCTTCGAGAACGACGTGTTGGCGAGAAAAAGTGCATGCAGGTTATTCCCATCGCCGGGGGAGCCTTCGACTTCGTCGTCGAGGTCCCCGTAGTAGTCTTCCTCCTGGTCGCGAGAGTCCTCGTGGACTTGTTCCTGGGGCAAGGGCACGTTTCGGAAATCCCAGAATCGGTAGTTTTGGAAGTAACCCGGATCGGGCCCGGACACGGTATAGCAATCGCAGGCGGAATAGTCCTTCTTCGGGTGAGGCTTAGGCTTGGGCCAGGAGAAACATGCGTGCGTTGCTTGCAAGGTGAATGTGGTGATGTACGAGAGGCTGATCAGGAGGGAGAAGAAGCGCGCCCCCATTCTCGCAGGATTATTGAAACGGAGGATATGATAAATAAAAATCACACTTTAAAAATAATGAATGATAGCTATTGAGAGTGACCGCGTCTGGTGAAATGAAATGACTCTGGAAGAATTGGATCTGGCAAGTAAAAGTTGTGGACAGCATTTCGGGCTGGTATCACATTGGAAGGCGCTGTTCGCGTGGTTTCCTCCATTGTTTTTCGCCGGGCCACCATGGGAGAAAGAAACTGCGGATGTAGTCAAGCAGGCATAGAGATGATGGCCATCAAAAGAACTATTCTTCCGTGAGTACTGACGGATTGTCTTCAGTCTCTCTTGGTAGAATGTGGCGGAGATCGAATCCGATCAAACCATTTGCTTGTAACTCGACATTGACTTGGGTATAGACATGTCGTTTGGTGAGGCTAAATACTTGTGCATATTTGGCCTCCTCCCCATCAACAATTGTTTTTGGACAAACATCTTGTTAACGATTGCCATTGATGACCTTTCGATAGGTAATAGCAGATGTTGTCGCAAACTAAACAAGGTGCCTGTAAGGTAATACCATTACACTGATACATAGCGCGATGCTGTTGGAAAGGCATGTTTTAGGCCGGCAAGTGTCGGGCCTCCACTGCGGTCTAAGGCTGTTGTCCGTTTACTTGCTTAATCTAATTCTGCTGTCCAATAGACACCCGGGACTCGGTGGCGAGAATACGAGGCAAGAGGGATTGGCTGAGACGAGTCAGCTGAATCCGGTGCATCACGCCAACTTGCGCCAAGATTTGGTGGCGCCTTGGGACGGTATTGTCAGCATCGGTAACGGACTCATCGCTGTCTTTCACTCTCAGTTTCCATCCTCACTACTTGGTAATTTTGAGATTAAAAAAATGATATACGAGTTGAGTCATAGAGAGTAGGAGGGGAATAAAAAAATGATTTTAGTTATTCATTGTGGTCGTCGAATTGGGGAAATTGGGACGGTTGAAGAGCGACCGGGGGTAGGGTGAGACTGTGTGATGTTGCATCAGCCCGATGGGATTCTGCCACACAATGACGGGTCACGGGAAAAAAGGGATCCAGTTTCTCCTCTTTCTGCCCCCCTCCCTTCCCTTCGCCTTTCCATCTCACCCCATTCTCTCCATCTCCATCGTTCCCATCAACGTCATGGACAGTCCCTTATCCTAGATGGGCTTTTATTCAGCCCTTTATGATTCTCAACCTTCCTGGCATCACATCACTATTATTATCACCTATTAGTACTATATCCATATCCACCATGACAGCAACTTTAGAAAGAAGTCTCTCCCGGACTTCGAGCATCTCTATGCAATCCATGTCGAGCCCACGACTCTCCATCCGGAGAGAAGTCACTCCACCTGCTTCATCGGATCCCGCTCTATTCCACATTCACGACCGCATCAACTTGCTGGACTCCCGTGTTCTGGAACTACGATCAACCGTGTTGACGAAGGAGGGTTATGTGGACCGCCGAAACCGTGAAGATGATTACCTTCGTCGAGAATTCGAATCGAATCGTGCCATCGCCAACCGCATTGACCTCAACGTCGTGGCTTTAAGGACCGACGTCGACCAGCTCAAATCAGGGGTATTTCAACTCAAGTCGAGCATCGGCCAGTCGGGTACAGAGACGGTTTTCCTGCGCAGTGACGTCGACCGTCTTCAGAAGAACGTCGACCAGGTCCACGCCGATATAGAATCTCTCCAGACCGACGTCTGTAGCTGCCGCGTTGAGATCAGCAAACTCCACGCCGCTATCAGCCAGCTTCGTACCGATCTGATAACCTTGCAACACGAGACCTCCCGTCACCTCAACAACGTGTTCAACCGTTTCTCTGCCATGGAGTCGCGTATGAGGCACATGGAACGCGTTCGATTCAACTCTCTTGCCCACACGGTACACGCACCGATCACTCCCGTTCCGATGATCGAAGACGATGGAGCTCTCCAATGGCCCGAGTATTTCCCGCGTACGGTCTGGCGATTCTGGTGTTTGAAGAAGCGAAGCCGAAGTGAGTACTGTCATCACACGCACCGCGACGACCCAATCTAATCGATATGCAGTTAATCGTCTCGTTGAACTGGCTGAATTCTATCGACTTGGAGGGTATCAGTACTGGGGTCGAATGCACCAGTCGGACAGTATGTTCAACAGCGATAGTGAATCCAGTGATGCGAGCGACACCCCATCAAACTTGACCCGCGCCGAGGCCGTCAGACAGTTTCCTGAGGCTGCGCACCAGGCCCTGGCTGCCACTCTGGGCTTGGTTTACTACAAGATTCGCAATGAAGTTGGAGAAGGTTTAAGCTCTCACGTTGCACCGCGTCCTCCAAAGCGCCCGCAGGAAGACGTCGTTTCCGTCACTTCGAGTTCCAAGCAGAAACCAGTCAAGATGCCGCGTCGTCCCAACAACGTGTCGCCTACTACTTTACACAAGCTCATCACCGGTCCGTCTCTGGAATCGAAGTCTCTCGCCTCTGAAGAGTCGGACAAGCTTGGCTGGAATCCCCATTCCGAGGCCTCGGATGATGCAATGAGCAAACTCCGTGGGATTGTCTCCGATGAGATTGGTACCTTGCTCCGTGCATTGGAGCAGGGCCGCCTCAAGTTGAAGCCAAGCCGTTCCGAACGATTGAATGCGTCCCCTACCGAGTCCAAAGCCAGCTTCCTCAGTGGGAAGGCGCCGGTTGATCAGGAAGACGATGCTCGAACCATCCCAAACACAGTTGCTACAGAACTCATTTCTCCCGTCACGGGGAAGGGAGACAATCAAGCCTCCGATGCGTCCGGCCCCAACAGTCCGACGACTTGAAACCCATGCTTGGATTCAAGTTTGTCAAGTCATCAACACATTGGAGAACCCAAGAAGCACCATGCGCAATAACGATAATACTAAGTTATCGACACACATCCCGCTCTTTGACGAACGGAAGGCATGTCCAAACCGCCCACGCCATATCCATCGTATCACGAGGAGGTCATTGGCATTACGATATGCTACACCGACAACTGTCGCTGTGCATTTATCATGCTGTACGGGCTCGAAGACATGTTCACACCGACCAGCAATTTTCATTCGTGCCCGATGGTTTGGCATGAAAGACTCAATTGAGTTACAATTGGCTGGCAGCTTTCGTGGATCAAACCACACTCCACGAAGTCCATCTCAGCATCAGTTACGAGTCAACATTTATGAGGCGTTCCGGCATTTTAGCGATGATAAGATACCCTGTCTGCATTTAGGATTTGGAGCGATTCATATATATACCAATCGTATTTTCTACTGCTTGTTTTTGCGAACTACTTGATGAACGATATTGACTCAACGATGGTACAGTAGCCTTGCTCGTTTGAATCGACTTGCTTCCCTTGTATGTGACGATTGACCGTGGACTCATTCCCGAACCTTCGCGTGGCTCCCGGTCAATCTTCGATAGACGAACCGTATGCGATGATATGATTCGAACGAGCCGCTTTCCCCTAAGACTCTTGGCCAGTGTAGAAGGCGAAACTCCAAGTCCATTAGCTGATTATAAGATTCGGAGGGCTCTTTCCTTGAAGGTGAAGAGACTAATGTTTCTCACAGTAGGCGATATGCATGGTACGTTCCCCGTACCATCATTGTGCCGAAGGAAACGTGGGGTGCTTTAATCTGCTGCAGTAGATATAATTCCTCCCCCCTCCCTCCCTCCTTAAGATTTGATTTGTACAGAAATAACCAGAGATATTCCTTATGATTTCGTCGACGCCGGCTCATGTCTCCAACAAATCCTGCCTCAGCACCTCCAAAACCTTCTTCTCATCCACATTCCCCAATTCAACCGGAGCAGCACCGGCATCGGGAACGCTCTCCGAATTCTCCTCGCCCGCCTCCATCTCCTCTTCGTCCGGCTGATGCGTACGTATATACTCCTCCTCCAGGAGGAACTTCGACGTGTCTTTCTCCGCAAGTAGCTTTTCAGGAGGCTCGGCCAGGACGTAGATCGTCGGAAACTCGAGGACCGTACGATTGCGAAGGGCGGTGGTGAAGCTCGTGTTCGGGGCCAGCGGGATCAGAACAGTCTGTTTGGTGGACGTTCGGGGACGGTGGAGGTAGAAGTAGATACCGCGGTGGGGGATGACGGGTTGCGGCGCGGCGTTGTCTGTGATTGTGGCAGGTTCATTATTCGTCTCAACTTGCGGTTGTCGCGTAGATGGTGTATCGCCCGAGTGAGCTGCTTGTGATCGATTTCCTGCATCTGGTTTGGCTGTGTTCTCTTCCTGTTCTCGGGCCGATTCTGGGGGTTGGGGTGCATGGGGTTCATTCTGTTCTTGTTTCCCAGGAGTCTCGATATCCATTGATCCTTCTTTTTTGTCCGATTCTCGCTCCTGGCCCGGAGTACGACCCTTCTTCTCTTCCTCGGGAAGGGGGTTGATCCAATCGTAGCCCTCGGCAATGCTGCATTTCTCCAGACAATTCTTCGTTCTCTTCTCGCCATCGGGAAGAATCCATTCGACCGTCCAGCTCAAACATTTGCTCCTGGAACCCACACAAAGCAAACCCAGTCAGCCTATCGCCCAAGAATCCGAAGAGGGAATGAATGCAACGACAACACCCTTACCTAGGATTCCACTTGGACGAGTTCGCCTTATTCCTCGACATGCCCCTGGGAGCCCTCGCAACCCTCACCCCCGAACTCTCCGCGCCTTTCAAAAACGCGGCTTCCCCCTTGACCAAGCCGTCGTTGTTCGGCCTTTTCCTCTTCTTCCCAGCTCCGTAGCCTTCCCCGTCCGCCCCATCTCGGGTTTGGTCGCGATCGAGGACGATTCCGCGGTTCTCTGCATCGCGATCCGCGCGCTCCAGGCGTCTCTCGATGCCCGTGATGAAGTTGAAGTCGCGGTCGAAGGCCGCTTCGGTGGCCAGCTCGCTACGGCGGAGGTATGCGGCTGGGTCGCGCACGCCGGAGCATTGCGACCAGAGTTTGTGGCGGCGCGAGCAGGGGAGGGAGCAGGTGCGGGTTGAGCAGCGCGGACAGCAGTATTTGGGCGGTTGGATGTGGCTGGATTTTTTTATGGGAGCTTGAGATGGGAAGCTTCAAGATGAAGATGGTTAGGGATTGGCTTATGTCGGGGAAGCTTACCAGATCGTGCAGAGATCGCTCAAGAGAGCGTCGCCTTCCGAGGAGTCGGCCATATTTGATGCGATAGGATTTAGGAAAGAATTAGATTATGCGTAGATTTTGCAGAGAAGGACTGGATGGTGATATTTCATCAGAGGGAAAAAAAAGGGTCGCAGATTCTCCATCGGTCGGGCCTTATCGATAAGAGCTAGAATTGACACCTGAAAACTAAGGCTGCCATCCTGTCGTCCTGCCCATCTTTGTTTACTTTCTACTGATTCCAGTTGTAGATGATGGTAAGCTACGTAGTTATTGATTGCGTGAGCTGTCTCCTGCTCCTGATCCAATCTAAATTACTCTACAGGAGCAGTCTGATGGATAACAAAGGAAGGATGGATGTTGCAAGATTGCAAAGCGATGAGATCATCCGAAAGTGATGACTGATCATCGGCCTTATTTCTAAGCAGATTAACACCGATGCCGCAAGAGTATATATTCCTGACTGACGCCTTTGATTTTGTAGGTATTAATCTATTCGAAATTCGACGGCTAAACCTCTATCGTTCCATTGAACCAATTCTATCGTGATGGCTACCAAGGCGTTTGCGGTCATCGCCGGAGTCGGCCCAGGCACGGTATGTTCCTGGAACGTCCACCTACTACAATCCATAAAATACTGACAGCTTATAGGGAGCTTCCGTAGCGAGGAGATTTGCCCAAGCCTATCCTGTAGTACTCCTTGCGCGAAACCCAGCAAACTACGAACCTGTCGTGCAGGAAATCAATTCCAGCGGCGGCCAAGCGGTTGGCATCAGCACCGACCTTTCCGACTCCAAGAGCGTGCAGACCGCTTTCGACAAGATCTCCAAGCAGTTCTCTGGCGCAGCACTTGCTGCCGCCGTGTTCAACCCTGGTGGTGGCTTCGTGAGGAAGCCGTTTCTGGAATTGACCGAAGAGGAATTCGCCAGCAGCTTCGACATCCAAGGGTATGTACATAGCCTTGCTCTCTCGCTAACATCTGGACCGATGCTGATTCCGATCGGAACAAACAGGAAGGGTGGCTTCAACTTCGCCAAAAGCACTCTGCCGTTGTTGCTGCAGGCGACAGGGCTGCATTACCCACCGACCTTGATCTTCACGGGAGCCACGGCCAGTTTGAAAGGGTCCGCCAACTTCGCGGCCTTTGCGAGTAGCAAGTTTGCATTGCGAGCACTGGCTCAGTCGTTGGCTCGAGAGTTCGGACCGAAAGGAGTGCACGTTTCCCATGTCATTATCGATGGGGTGATTGATATTCCTCGGACCAAGGAGTGGAAGTTCGAGCATCCAGATGCTAAGATCAGTCCAGAAGCGGTAAGTCCCGAGTGTTTTTTTGTCCAGTTGAAATGGTGAAACCAAAGGAGGGGAAGAGAAACTCATTGTGATATATATAGATTGCGGATTCGTATTGGCATTTGCATGCGCAACCACGAACCACATTTACTTTTGAGCTTGATCTGCGGCCATATGTTGAGAAGTGGTGATGATCAGGGGAGATTCGAACACGAAAGATGAGCAGATTACCAGCAAACGCAGGTCTTAACTGGGAAGTGTTTACATGTGTTTACATCGTTTGCCTCTCATTTGAACATTTGGAATGGCATGAACTTTATTCAATGCTTATGTGGCACAAGCACTTAGTCCATCCATTTCGAATCGACCAACTCAACCGGCACATCATTACCATTACCATATCCGAGGCAAATGTCTAGACCCGCAGAAGATAGCCGAAAATCCACCAGAGGAGCTCAGGAAGGAACTAATTTTCCCGGAGATTATCGGACATTGTCCCTAACGCCGAGTCTCGCATGTCTTAGTCACTGAGTCCAGAATCCAGAATGCCAGTTCGGGTCTCGATTCAAGTCTTTCGGCCTTCTCCGCCAAGGTTCTGGAGTCTGGAGTCTGGCCTACGGAGTACAATGCTCGTCTCCACCCATTCCCCAGTAAATGCCATCGTAATCCGGGGATGCCCCATGGCGATTGACTTTGGGATATTCTGGGGTAATTCATCGTTTATGCTCGACCCACGCACTGAAATTGTTTATTATTTCTTTCCTCTTCAACCCTTTGATTTCCACCTGTCTCGCGATCGATGCCTACGAGTCTAATTTTTGGCTGCAACGCCAGGGAAGGAACGACCCCGGAACAAGCTTGCTCGAAAGGGCTAGGCAGGTGCTTGTCTGGCGCCTCTCGTGGCTTCTGCCCAATCTTTGTCTGTGTTCGGTTTCCTTGAGAGCGCCACGCTCGATGATTGTTTGCAAGGCCTTGAGCCGATGAGAGTTGCCCGTTTGCTGTTGAGCGCGGAGTATCCTCCGGTGGGCGTGGACATGTCATGTCACCCTTCCCCTCTTTGCAAAGACAGGCCAGCGAAGATGCCTGGGATCCGGCGTTTTCCTGACGACGGTCTTCCCGCGAACTGCCGGGCTTTTAAAAGAGGGAGGTTGCTTCTCCTCGTTGTACGCATTTTGTGCTGTGGTTTGAAAGGCAGATATCTATCCTTTCTTCTTCCTTTGTTGAGACATACTCCTGATCCCAGATCCATTTCATTCTACCTACAATGGCATCTTCAGACCAGCTGAGTCGCTCCAAAACTCAACCAGACCTTGAGATCGGTCTGTCCGAAGTGTTGAGACGACATGTAACCAGGCACCTCCCAGCAAAATCCGTCTCGGAACGAACCTTGACGTTCGAACGAAAACGTCCGACGATCATTCGAGAATGCGCTGCAGAAGCACTGGGCGTGTTCTTCTACGTGTATGTGCTTTGTCAGTGTAGCATGTCCTTCCACTGCTATGCTGAACCAACAGCATACTATGCTTCTGTGACTGACGTGAAACCTTATAATATGCAGGTTTTCTGGCGTTGCCTCCGTGGCGAGCTTTTTTATCCATTCCCGGGATGAAATGGGCGTCGCAACATATAGCAACTTCTTCCAAATCGGAATGGCGTTCGCCGTGGGAATTGCATTCGCTATCATCGTCGCTGCTCCGACTTCGGGAGGTCACTTTAATCCCGCCATTACCATTTGCTTTGCGATATGGTAAGTGGTGGACTCACTTCTGACCGTGGAGGGGAACTGACACTTGTCATTTGCTGCAGGCAAGGGTTTCCCTGGAAGAAGGTACCTCACTGTATGTTGTTCCATCCGATTTCATTATCCCCTTGTTATACTTTGGTGAGATGGCATATGAATTTGTCACAGATATAATCTCGCAAATTATCGGATCTATGATCGCCGGACTGCTAGTGGTTGGCATGTACTGGGAGGAGATCTCTCAGTTCAAAGCAGCAGTTCTCGCTGCCAACCAGCCATTGGTGTCAGGCACAGGGCCTGCCGCGATTCTGGCATCATTCCCAGGAGCAGGGCAGAATAATCTGGGCTTTCTCTTCTTGTGAGCTCTATCGCCATCGTCCACGTTATTCACGCTAACCTGTTGAACTCACAGCATTGAATTCTTCGTCGATTCATTCATCGTGCGTACCATCCTGTCTCAGCCACCACCATGCACCCTTTGAACAACATCACGTAAGCATAGCAACTAACAGCATCTCTCTCCAGGCTCTCGTAATCTGGTCTGCCATCGACCCAGCCAACCCCTTCGTCTCCCCTCAAACCGCCCCCTTCGTGATCGGACTTGCCTACGGCGTCATGGTCTGGGGCTTCGCACCACTAACCATCTCCACAAACCTGGCCAGGGATCTCGGCTGCCGCATGGTAGCTGCCATGTTCTTCGGCGGCGAAGCATTTAGTTACAGGAACTACTCCTGGATCTCGATCCTGGTCAATATCCCCGCGACGATCTTTGGGACAATCATCTATGAGATCTTTCTGAGGGATTCATTGGCGAAGATCAATAGTGGACATGCGGCATATCAGGATGGGGAGAAGGGGTTGGAGAGGTATTTGACGGAGAGAGGGGTTATGAATAAGAGGGCAGAGAGTGCGATGGAGAATGGACATGTTGAGGTTGTGAAGATGGCATAGTTCGTATCGCTGCTTTGAACTCTGAGTTGTTCGAAAAGGGAATATAGGTCGCGAGAGGTCACCGTTGAAGTTGGAAAGTGATGTAATTAGTTACAGACTTGGTCACGTGCAGCTGTAACTTGATCCTTCGGAAATGCCATCCGATGACTAAGCAACCATCACGTCAGGGGAGATTCATTGCGGGACCTTGACCTCGCGTGCTTCCCCCTCATCCACCACCAGCATCGTCTCTGCCTCAATGGAGCCATCTCCCTTTTTCTCCTAGCTTCTCACAACTTATTTCACGCCCCAAGAAAACCTCCGGCAATGGCCCGCGACGACGCCTCGTCCGCCCCAAGGGGAGATAACCAAAATGCCTCGGTCTACGAGAACATCACCTCCTACGAGGGCCCCTCGTCCGCCAGCCTCGACGACATCAACGACGGCCACAGCATCACCATCAAAGCGGACCGCATCGTGCGGCCGGACCCAATCACCCTCCTCTGCTTCGGCGGCACCCGCCGCTGGAACGCGAACGTCATGGCCAAGATCGCCAACCACATCGAAAACACCCGCGTCATGCTTCGCCGGCTGCCCACCCAGGATGAGGTGGACGCCTTCACCGAACACGCCAGCCGCTACACCTATTACTCGCGAACGGGCTTACCCATCGGCCTGGGCGGGGCCGCCGGCTGGGCGTACTACCGCGCGCGCCAGGGCGCGTACTTCCCCGTCGACCAGCAGCCCGCGACCCCGCGCCAGGTGTGGGAGGGGCTGAAGAACTTGCGCCGCCTGGACCCGGGCCTGCTCGCGTCGAACCTGGCGGCGGTTGGGGTGCGGTCGCTGTTCTGCGTGGTGAGCGCGGTGGCGGTGACGTCGACGTACGCGGCGTGGCACGACGCGACGTCGAAGATGCGCGACCCGCGGCTGCAGCGGTTCATGGCCGAGCTGAGGCGGCAGTCGCCCGAGGAGATGCGCAAGCGCAAGGCCGAGGCCGTGCACGAGCGGCTGCGCCACGCCCAGCGCCTCAAGAGCCAGCAGCACCAAGAGGCGCACCTGCCCGGCGCCGCGGGCGTGCTGGCCGAGAGCCACGAGCACGACTCGTACGGCGAGTCCGAGGACGACTCGGTCGCCAGCCGGCCGTCGCAGGACCAGCCGCGCTCGATGCCCGACCGGAGTAAATGGCGCATCTTCGGCGACCAGGCGACGACGAGCTCGCCGGAGAACAACACCAACAATACGAACAATCCGGCGGATTTCTTCGACGATGCCAGTCCCACGAACCCGGAGTATCGCAACGACGATGGCTCCCTCAATATTCCGGGCAATTCCTGGGAGCGGATTCGCCGGCAGAACATGTCCGGTGGTCGGTCGAACGTCTCGCAGGACCAGGGCATGCGGGAGCACTTCCAGAGCGGGTCGTCGTATGACTCGTCCGACGCGAATGTAGACCGAGATCGACAGCGGGAACGCGAGCGGGCGCAGCGGGATTTCGACAAGCTGCTGGAAGCGGAGAGGAACGTCTCCAACGATCCGTCGGGAGCTGGGGGTCAGAATAAGGGATGGGGCAGCTGGGGACGGTAAAATGCATGGGGAGTTTCAAATCAAAGGATCAAGCCATGTACAGTGTACGAATATGATATGAATGGACCAGTCGATTTAATCTGCATAGTTTAGCGTCTACGGAAAATGGATTCTTAGATAAAACGAGCTGGAATTCCCCTTCCTTCATCATTCTGCTCTACTCGATGTAAGCTTTTCAGCCACTGAGTGAAATTCCTCGACACACATGGTGCAAACCCAGAGCAACTCAATCAACACTCACTGAATTATTTGCGAATTCGAAAACATCGTATTATTCGACAAGATGAAACACATGGCACGGAATATACATCGATGGGGAGGGCATGGCTTTTAATCTTGATGCGCCCTCGCGGGCATGTGGTTTAAAAAACGAAAGATGAAAACGAGGAGAACCCCAATACAATGAAAATCATGGAAGGTGTCCTTAGCTCGCAATTAGGTGAAAGATGCCAAAAGCGATTGGGCTGGATCTCGTAAAGGCAAGCGAGAAGGTGCAATGGGAATGAATGTAGCTGTAGAGATCTGGGAAAGCAGAACCCCGAAACAAGTGAGAGTTTCCCGCCGTGGATTGGGTCTGTTTAGTGACTTCTTGCAAAAATATGAGAAACAAGGAGAAGATATTCGTAGAAGATTGTCTGTGAAGATTGTATGTATGTAGCTCAACACACTGACTCTGACTCTGAACTGTAGAGTGCAATGCTCATGAACTTGTTGCTCACACTATCGGCAGAATTCGTTGACGAAAAAGTTGCTTGAGGGTATAACTCGCAATGACATGACGCAGATTATGTGTATATAAAATCAACGGGGAAATAGACATATTGAAGAGGTCGTTAGTCATCATAAAAAAATGCGTACCATGCGAAAAGAATCATCGAATCAAAAAAAAAAAAAAAAACACCGATAAATCAAATAAGTGTGCTGGTAAATAAGCCGACTCATAGCAAAAAAATAGGGTCTCGACTACATCCGACTCTCAATCATCGGAATGCTCTCATAAGGGAGTTCGGATTCCGGTGACCGCGGTCCTGGTCCACGGCTATTGCTTCGCATGCGATCAGTGAAATTCCGTATCTTACTGCTGAAAGCCTCGTTGATACTTCGATTACGGCGATGGTCAAACGACATGCGACGACGCTCCAAACCGGGTCGAGGCTCTGCCGTCATCGTGGGGGCGGCAGTCATCGCGCGTGGTAAGGACTTTCCCATGTTGTCATTGTCAATGGCAATATCAATCATTCCTGTCGAGTCTTGGGGCGAGATCCCACCAGTGGAGACCGGCGCAGGGGGTGGAGGAGGAGGTGTGTTTAAGTGTTGCAACTCGGGTAGGATGGGTGGGTTATCTACTCTTTTCAGCATGGCTCCCTCGATCGTTTCTTCAATGCTGACGGTCACTGGAGGAGAAGAGCCATATGAGAGACCATTTGGACTGCCCATCTCATGAGAGCCCTCTCGACGGTGGCCCCTATTCCGTGTCCTGCTCGTTGAACGGCTCCGCGGAAGGTGTGGATTGAATCTCGGATGGTGTGGGATATCTGTAGGGAACTTTGGGTGACTTTCTGGCATTGGAACAGACATTGAACGGCCAATCCGTTCAGCATCACCGCTGTATCTTGCATCAGTCAATAGGACAGTATTGTCGGGAATATCGGGCACTGCAGGGGCGGATTGTTCTTCATAGCCGTGACTGTACTTGGGATGCCGCATAGCCTTTGGAGTTGCTGGCAGCCCCAGGTGTGCTCCTGACCGGGATGAGCCCGACTCTGAGCTGCTTGGGTATTCTGGCGAAGTTTTGCCTGGTGAGTTCTTGTTCCTCACATGTCCACGGTCGCCGAAAGAACCGCTACCATATGGCGGACCCTCTATCGGACTCTTGGCTAGGTTGAGCTGCCCGGGAAATGGGATATTCGGTGCCGATGGATTGCGTGCAAGAGAGAGCCGCCGTGCTTCAAGTTCTGCGGCAGCGAGCTCTTTCCTCTTCTGCTCTGCTAGGCTTAACAGTGACATGTTCGGAGCGGGCGCGATATCTCGAGTCTCCTCGTCTGAAGGCTCCTTGGACATACCGCTGAGTGTCATCTCTTCACCAAGGACATTTGTGCTGGAGCTGCTTGGCTCAACTGCCGTGTTTGTCTCTGCTTCGCGACCTTGACGACTGTGAGACCTCGCTCTTCTCGAACTTGTGCCTCTGTCAGGACGCCGACTGCTGCTACGTTGATGAGACCGCAAGCGCTCTCTGTCACTCGCAACCAACCGGAGGGCACTTTCCATGTCCTCCGGCTGCCGTGCAGAAGTCGGTCCAGTTAGAGACATAGGAAGTGGCGAAGATGGAGACCTAACGCTAGACCCTTGCCTTTCCGTACTACGGCCACGGGTTGATCGTTCGTTCTTTTCTCCGACGCGACTGGAGGTGTTTCGACTCGAAGAACGTTGGCGGCGACGCTCTGAAGATGTCCGGGTCCGTGAGCTCCCTTTCATCATCTTGCTTCCGCTTCTCGTCCTGGAGGAATACGACTTCGTCTTGGGCGCGTCGACCAGGTTGTCGGTGCTTGTATTGTATCGAGCCAGTTCTTCTGGAGACATTGGGACCGGAGACGAGGGTGACCGTTTGGATGGCTGAATATAACGATGACCATGCCGGCCTCGAGTGTCTTGGGAAGGATTCCGAGGCTGGTGCTTTCGCGAACTCTGGCTAACCGAATCATCCGTATTCCGCCTTTCTCGATTGTGGGGACGATTATCGCGGTACTTTCTCACATGAAAGTTTGCCTCGTCCAAGCTGCTGATATACTGATCGATGCTCCTGCCGCTGACGCTCGGGCTCTTTGCGGATTTCAAGCTATTCAGCGTGGGTGCTGGGCTCATGCTGGCAGAGAAAAGTTCGGCTTGTTCCTGAACAGGAGACGACATCCCATGCACACTCGATTGCGATGATTCGCTCAGAGGCAAATGGATATGCAATCCGTCCGGCATACGGTCCCTGGAGCCGTTTCGACTGCGTGAATGCTCCTTGAGAGCCTCAAATATTCCCGCTGTCGGGGATGGGAGGCCTTTTATACCCGCAAACTTATCCGAGCTGGTTTGAACTGCAGTTTGAGGAGTCGGTCGGTGAGTGTCTTTATCAGGGTTGTATCTTGCAGAAGGAAGCAGTGTAAGCATGCCTTCCCCTTGATGTCCTTGGCTCTCCTCCGGTTGACTTTCGCTATTCGTCGTCGAGTTATCATCGTTCCCTGTTGACGGCGTATCGGCGGGCCGCGAGAAGGAGTTTGATGTAGGAAAGCTAGGAGGATGCACGTCCACCGGTGTCTCCCCAATGGACGCCAGACGTCGCCTTGTAAATGCAGGGGTCCCCGTCCTTCCAGCCATTGCTTGATTGATACTTTGAATGTTGTTGAGTCGGTAAGACCCCAATCCTCCAGGCGAGAGGGCTGATTCGCCCACAGCAGACTCAGCAATAGGAGTAATCCCTGGGGCATTCGTTGGGGTTCTATCATCTGACTTCAAGCCCGGGAATTTGAAGGCTTGATTTGGCTGGGGGTCGAACGATGTGATCAGCTTCAGGGCTGGACCTTTGGCCGTCAATCTATTACCAACCGACGGTCGTGACTGCGGTGGAGGCATGATACTCATTGGATTGGGATACGAAGGCTCTGGCGATCCAAGAGGCGACCTTCTCCCTTGCAATTCCGTGAAAGAAGAAACCTGCTGTGCAGTTGGTGATGTCCATGGCTCTGAAGGTTCCACCCCCGTACACATGAAGCAGCGGATTGCAAGCTGCTGCTGAGAATGTGAGACAACGTGTTCCCCCCACCGACGGACGAGATATGATTGGCGCTGCCAATCCGACGGCATCAAAAGGCAGGTCATCAGGATGGCTTCCATGAAATGGTTGCGGGACACATAAACCTCAATAGCATCGTTCCAGTCTCCCAACCCGAGCAAAACAGTGGCCGAAGTATGGATGTCTCCGTCCTCCAACAGCTTCTGCACAAATGCCTGCCCTAATTTGTTCGCTTGCGTCTGGCCGCTCATCTGGCTCAATGCTAGGACCATCCAATCCGAACCAGACACTGGCCCAGAGCCAATCATGGAGATCATTTGATCGGTGTCGGATTCTCCAAGCCATCGTGCCAGTAGAATGGCACTTTGACTACCCAGAGGATGACGACTCACTAACGATATTGTCAGCAAGAGTCGAGTAAGAAAAGGACTTTGTGAACCCACGCTCGTCCCTGATCAGACCTTGGACGTCACCATCCCAGCCAAAAACTACACTTAGCATTTGGCGCCGCAAATCATCTGGTGTTAGACACGTCTCATCGAGGGGGCGATGCTTTCTGTAAGGCACGTCATTGAGACGCGCGCGGGTGAAAGGAAAAAGTTCCACAAAAGTTCTCTCAGCCGGACTGACATGAACTTCGTTCCTTAGTCGAGACCCTGCCCGAGAGCTTTTCATCGAGGACATCGAAACGGACGAGGCATATGCCAGAGATGTCCCGGAGGGCTGTGGAGTCTCTCTGCCAGCAGGTGAGTTCAGAGAGAACGTTGTTCCGCTCTGCGCTGACCTACTGGGTGGTGAAAACGGAGTCGCCCGGTATTTACCCGACGACGCCTTGGAACTGACGGAGTTAGTGTGGCTTCTGACGGAAACGGGGCTGGTCATTTCGGCACGCTGCTGCCGTGCCTCTTCTATTCCATTCGGGTCGAAAGGGATTCGCCTGATTTCTGGTGGTGGCTGCAGAGCTCGTGCTCGCGCATCTTCAGGTGCGGCATGGACGCCAGCGGGCAAATGTTGCACATTGGCAACCATTGCTGGATTCTCCAAATCATATTGCTGTACAGTGTACTGAGGCCCAAGAGTGAAGAGCGTTGCTGTCGGCCCATAATTCGCTAGTCCACGAACATTCTCTATCGTTGGGATAGGCTCGTAGGTGACATGTTTCGTCCTGACATCCCATGCCCATGTTTCTCTGGACAAAAGCGGTGTTGTCAGCGACCCATGACTAGGTTCAGAAATCGAGATTTCGGGAAGCCAATTACCCGTCTAGATACTGTACAATCCTCCCATTCTTCGACCAAGCAATCCACTTGGGCTCGGAGGTTTCCGAGTCAGATCGCTTCAACACTCTGATAACTCTAGGTGTTTCGTTCCCCGGAGGTTTCGCTACACTCCACACTCGCAGATCCCCATTTGACGATTGTGTCGCAAGCATATCAGATTTTTGTTTCGACGACGATGCATGCCATGCTAACGAGACTATTGGTGATGGACCTCGGGACGTGCTCAAGGTATGCAGAATGGTGAAAGTGGGATGAAGATTGGCGATCAAGATTGACCCATTTTGATACCTAACCATGACTATTAGACCCATTTCCTACTAGGAGGCAACAAGGCTTACCCAATGGCATAAGTTCGACAATCGGAGGACGGTGCTAAAGCTGTAATAGGATCGAATATTGTGCGAGCCGATATGTGCTCTGACGTCGATGGCTCAAAGAGAATCACATCCCCCTTGCCATTGCCTGCAGAAGAAACGGTCAACTGTCTGTCGACCAAAGTATAGATACGACAGCTTTCTTACCAAAAGCAACATTCCCATTCCGCATCCATGCGGCGACTCGAAGGTGTTCGAACGAGGCGAACCTTGCAATTTCCGCCCCGGTAAATAGATCCCATACCATGGCGGTCTGGCCAACATCGTAACTGACAACCAGCCTTCCCGCCCCTCTTTCGCTCACGTTGTCCACGGCGATGAAATACACATCTTCTTGGTGGTGCTGGAATCGTCTTTCGACCGCTAGGGTATCGTGGTGAAGACATACAATGACAGAGCCTTGAGCATAGAGGAAGAGAGAAGCGGTCGAAGCGCATGGCTCGAAGCGCGGCTGCGGACTCTGCGATTGCGACGCCATTGGCCTGGATCTCGCAAATAGCGGTCCTAGATCGGCGTTCCTGTTCCATGTCAACTCGGCCATTCTGAAGGCCATTGTCATTTCGCGTGGGATGTCTTTTGATTCATCCAAAGCAGGGTGATCAGTGGTATGATCCTGCTTTACTTTGTCTGGAGTTCCAAAGGCTCGGATGGAGCAGAAGAGGGACCCTGAGAACGAGAAATAAAATTGACTGACCTGATAAACTCTGGACCGGGCCGCGATGAACACGTCACAGCCCAGTGTACAGTTCCAGAGGATTGAAGACTGCAGAGTTACACAGTGGCATCTGTCTTGCGGCATAGAGGATCGGCGGTGGGATGGAAAGTTCAAGTCCCAACTCTGCAGCAAGAGACTAAGATAGCTACCGGAGTTGCATAGGCGATGCAGGCACGGGGTGCTGAAAGCAAGGAAACGTACGCGATGAAAATTGGGGAAAAGAAAAAGGCAATGATCAATCGAAACGGCTGCTAAGCTCACAACGTAGAGAGGAGGGGGGACAAGTAGTAGAAATTGAGTGGCAGGGGTGACGGGGGAAGAAAAGAGGGGAGAAGTGATAATAAACTACCACCATGTTTTCCTACCGTTGATTCCTGCTCAAGAAGGTAGTAAGGTACTGGTAGGACAGAGGCCGATCCGAATCTCGACTCGTCAAGCAATTGGAGCTCGCGCTCGGTGACGCCCTCGGCGCTTCATTTGGCAGGGGGTGGATTTACGATTGTGGGTGGACGATAGAGAAGAGACTAAGTACTTCGGGATAGCTTTCTCCCAGTCTCCGCTCCTCGAGCTTCCAGAAGTGGCTGATTTGTGGCTCTGATCCGTTTGATGACGGCGAAGCCTGTAGAGAAGGACGGGTCGGATCCTTCCTCCAATGCTCCCAGATGCAGGTGGGTCCTTCCAATTCCATGTCTAAGACTCTACAGAGGAAACTGCAACGGACCTTCCAATTGCTCTGCTGCAACGTGACTACCTCAGCAAAATAGAATTTGCCTACGGTTGCACGGGACAGGCATTCGAAAAGGAATAGTCCATCATATTAATAGCTGCAAGAAGCCGGTACGCTCCAGTAGGTCCTGTCGACACGCTTGGCCGTGGCGATTCCGGGTCACCAGCAGCGAGGGCGGAACGGAATGATAGGATGTGAAGGACACTGTAATATCAAATAGTGCTGAGTGCAGCCTGGGTGAAGATAAGTGCGAGGCGGGGCAATCGAGTTTCGTCAAAACATCAGATCAGAATAAAATAAAATCGAAACGGGCGGGAAATAATGACTGACCAACGGGAGCAGCCGAGGACGAGGATCGGAAGGATCGTACCGACATGAGCTTGCAGGGCACAACGGGTGATTGGCTATTCCACGTGCATGAGGCGTTTCTTCATCCTGCAGGCTTCATCACCTGCAACCGCCAATCACCGCCCACAGACAACCTGTCGCCTGCACTGCGAAGCACCGGCAGGCTTTTTTCCTACCCCAGCTGGGCGCGTAACGAGGAAAATGGAGGTCTGGCGGGCAAACACACTGGGCAGCAAAGAATTCCGGTAGGTATGTTGAATTTCCCACCTGCACCAATCATTGAGCGGAGACTTTTATGGCGAGGGTGTACTGTACAGTAGTACTGGCGAAAAGGAGAGAAATAATAGAAGTCGATCGCAATGCTCACCAGGGGTCCTAAAATTAGGTTACCAAGTGCTTCCCTGAGAACAATCGCCGGTCTCGATTATGATCCATAAAGCTTCATCGTCCGGACAACTCGAGTCGCTCAGTGGTGGGATTGGAAGAGCCTGCCTAAGTTTCTGTTAGGGAGAGATCCGAGGGAGTCGGTCACTTGACGACAGTGTATTCCTTCGAGCTCCTATTATACGGTCAAGTCCTTCTCCACGCAATACGAAGGGCACTTCGGTCGAAGTGATGCGATGTGATGTGACAAGCAAACAGCTTTGTGACTGTGGCTGCCAGATGATGTGCAGACCTTACAAATACTAACCCTGCGAAGCACAGACTCACTGCGGGGGAAGCCGGGCTGGGCCGAGTCGTTTAAAGTTCCCCTCGTCTCTTTTTCCATCTTCTGCAGTTCCTCTCACAAGGGGAAAGGCCCGAACCATGGATCCTCCATGTGCTGAGAAAACAACATCTTCGATCGGAAAATGCCATGAGGAGCGAATCAGAACTTTTTACGAGAATGATATCCAATTCCTCGACGGATACCTCATTTTCTTCGTTCCACCCGCACGCTATTACCATTGCAGGCAAGCCACTGGAGAGCAGCACATTTTCGGTTGACTGAGATAAGAAGACGTTTTGAGTCAAAAGGAAGTGTCACAATGTGCCCTGAAAGTCAATCGAAATGACGATCTCGGGCATCGAGGAAGAAGGTCATACGAACAGGCCAGTTACAGTAGGGTTCTTGTCTCTCTTGGACATTGTCTGAATTACCGACCATCACATTGAGCTGCATCGATATGATTAAAGCACTGCTGAAGGTGGTCGCAGCTCGCGTCGAGTGGGTCAAAAGCTCGCGTGAGTTCGCTTAAAATCGAACTAAACCTAAATGGGAAGGGATCTACAATCGAACTTCCGGCTCGCTATTAGGATAGTTATTAGGGTAACTAATATATCATCCATATGATACTAATAGAGTATTTACACGCCAAGGATTCACTTCATCTCCCCCAGGTCCTTAATCTTAAAGAATATGGAAAAAAGCTTTTTAAAGGTAAGGATCTTTATAGCCTTCTTCGCGGTAATTAGTAAATCATTAATATATAAGCTGATAATTATTCTAGAGGCGCGATTAATAAATATATAGGGGTCACTTAATAGTAGTATAAAGCCTATAAATTTCAAGTATATATTATAAAGCTCGTACTAATCTCTTACAGCTTATTTTAAGCTATAAAAATTCTATTAAAGATTTTATATATAATTATTCGTAATATTGATTCTATTAAGTAGCTATATATAGAGCTCCTCGTTTATTATTTTTATAAAGGCGTTATTTATATTAACTTAGTGCGCTTCTAGGTCCTTTAACGCGATAATTATAAGTAATATATATAGCGAATCTATATATATTATCGGTGCGAAGGTCTAGTAGTAGTTAATATCTTTAATTTATATAAATCCGCGGGCGACTAGGCGGACCTTAAATTATATAACTCCCTTATGTTACGCACGGCCAACTGGTCACTGTAAGTAGAGCTGACTGAAGGTTATACTTGCCTCGTTCCACTTCGGATCCCAAGAGTATCTCGCAACCGTACCGTTGCTATGCGAAGCCTTACACGGGCTCGGGTCCTTTTTGAGTATCTTGCAGGACGTGCCAATTGGTGCGCCAAGTAGGTCAGTCACTAAGTAATATCAAGTAGAGATCACCGAGTGAGTCCCCTACTTGTAGGATGGGTTGTCTTAGAGTTGAACTGTGAAGAGCAAAGTGCAAGTTGGTATCCAAGTAACAATTAGGATTGATCACGAAGAACTAAAGATCAACTAGATACAGGTGCAGTAATGAGTGTCCTTATATAGTTCCTCCGGGAGTCCTTTCTGTTGCGGTATCGTCCCAGCAAGATGGACTCCTAGGAGGGAGTCCATTTTGGACTTCCAACCGCCGGTTCCCAAGGGACCTCCCGGCTCCGAAAAGGAGTCCACGATGGACTTCCCCAAAGGGAGTCCGTTTTGGACTTCCTGCGTACCTTTGAACATGGACTTCTTGATCACGTGAATGTGACATCTGTTGGCTCCTGACGTTTCCCATTTCATGTTATGTCATCTTGCGGGATGACCATTCCTCTGGTAGGTTCGTAATGTCAAGGGCTAAAGGCCCTATGGTTGACTCGGGCAAGAGCCCTCGATTGGCCGAACCTGAAATGGTCATGTGACTCGGTCACATGACTTTCGTTCTATACAAACTATTCTGCGAGTTTCTTCTGTTTTCTTCCTTTCTTTCTTCCCCAGCGCAATCTTCGTGTACATAGCCGATAGCTAGTTCTGATTCAGAATCTATCCGGTGACACGTAACACCTTATTAAATAAATATTCAATCATAAAGATTTATTTCCCGGTAATAATACTAACCCGTAGCGGCTTTCTAACTTTTTAAAATATATTATTAATAATAAGGCTCTTTAATTTAGCTCTTAGCGAAAAACCGCGTATCCTAATCGGAAATAATTACTTTAAGGATACCCTAATTATATATTATTTAGCGATCTAGAATTATTACAGCCTATTAAATAGTAGACTATATCTTATATCCTAGTATTATTATAATATATTTTATAAATTTATATATTATTACTGAAATAGTATTAAAATCGCCGGAATTAGGGAGTATAGAGATAAAGTCTATATATATAGTATGGTGCGGAATTAGTGGTATAGTGATTAGCTATAGGAGACTATAGGGAAGATACTATAATATTTAATAATATTAATATTCGCTGTAATACTTAATATGCTATTTAATCAAGTATATTTTCTTATATAATACTAGTTTATAGAGATTATTAAAGATTAGACCTCGGCAGGTCCCATGGGAATTTTTAATTTTAGTCCCAACTCCCATGATCCATCTTTATGCGAAATTATGCAAAAATTACTCTTTCAGGCCATATTATGTACACAAATCAGGTCTTGGCATTATTCACTTTGCCGAGAATTCCCACGCTAAAGGCTTGGCGGTGAGTGAGCATTAGTTGTGATTGGATGCTCAAAAATACAGAGGGTATTGAGCTAAACACGGAGCGGCAAAACTTACTATTTTTGGGTTATCAAGTCAGGTGACCATGATCCAGTGGATCATTCGGGTCGAAACGGCTCATGACCCGACCCAACCTAGGTCAACCCGACCTACAAGTTAGGGTCAAGAAGGCCAACCCGACCCGCGGCCACCCTATTTAAAGAAAGTAAAAGTACTTTCTATAATCTAATTCTCTAAGACCCTTATAGATTTAATAATATATCTAGAATCAGAGGGTATATGCACGTGACCTTGATGAGGCTGTCTCTGGCATTGTTCACGTCATATGGTCAAGGTAAGACCTCCTCCATCCGCCTGCGCTAGCGTCGCACAGAGGGGTTCATAACACTTTAATACCTTGATTATCTACATGGCCCCTTAATAGAAAAATAAAATTATTAAAGAATATAAGTAAAATCCCTATTAGTCTCACATCCTTTATATATTATAATAAAATAAGGACATAGGAATAACTGCGAGCTGGTACTCTAATATATTTTTTAATATATATAAGGTATTTAGTTATATAGTGGTGTCACCGGATAGATTCTGAATCAGAACTAGCTATCGGCTATGTACACGAATATTGCGCTGGGGAAGAAAGAAAGAAAGAAAACAGAAGAAAGTCGCAGAATAGTTTGTATAGAACGGAAGTCATGTGACCGAGTCACATGATCATTTCAGGTTCGGCCAATCGAGGGCTCTTGCCCGAGTCAACCATAGGGCCTTTAGCCCTTGACAATATTATTCTTCTATCTTTATATATAATAAATTAAAAATTCTTAACTAGTTAAAACTTAAGAACTAGTTACGAACTTTTAATTTATTATATATATAAAGATAAAAAAAATAAAAAAATATATCTTTAATAACTAGTTCTTAATCAGTTCTTAACTAGTTAAGGATTACTTATCTCTTAATTTTTAATTTATTATATATATATAAGGATAATATAGAGAAATAAAATAAAAATATATATTTTTAATAACTAGTTCTTAACTAGTTTTTAACTAGTTAAGGATTACTTATCTCTTTAGTTTTTAATTTATTAGGAACTTGTAATAGATTGTATTGTGGAAGCTCGTGTGAGTTCGGAAAAAGTGGCACTAAACCTAAATAGGAAGGGATCTACAAACGAACTCACGCGAGCTTTTGACCCACTCGACGCGAACTGTAGTCTCCTGCTGAAGAGCCTGTCAACTTCCAAATCCCTTACATAGTAAATTCTTCGTTGTGAATGTCCGTCCAATGGCAATAATTACCGAGTCAACTTGCCCCTCCGAATGGGGCCCCGTATTATTATTCCGGAACCGCCATTGCTTATCAGTCAGTTGCTTCTCTTCAATGGATTAACCTTCAGCAAAAATTACATCTCCACATTCCCTTCAACATGACAGAAAAGGAGACAATCGTCGTGATAGGGTACCATGCTCAATTGCTTTTCTTCACTAACACATCGAATATTAATCAACTAACCCACCGCCCCCCAGATCCGGCGTGATCGGACTATCAACAGCGCTCAGCATCCAAGAACACCTGACCCGCTCACAATCCATCCTCCTCGTCGCCCGAGAATTTCCCCACGACACATCCATCAACTACGCCTCCCCGTTGGCCGGAGCGCACTACCGACCCGTCCCCGGCTCCTCCGCACAAGCCAGCAGGGAAGCATGCCAAGCGCGGCGAACATATCGATTCTTCAAGAGACTCGCCGCCGAAGAGCCTGCCGCCGGAATCAAAGTCGTCGAGGGGATCGAGCACCTCGAGGATCCGCCTGCGGAGTACTTGGACCGACAGAACGTCACCGATGCGTACTCCCATCTGGACGGATTTCGTCTGCTGACGCAAAATGAATTGCCAGCGGGCGTGAAGTGGGGCGCGCGCTACGATACGCTCGTGATCAACTCGCCCGTTTATTGCGCGTATATGTTGCGCAAGTTCATCATCAGAGGTGGGCAGACGCGAAAGTATACGCTCGCGAACAATGCGATGGAGGCGTTTCGATTGGCGGAGAACGTAAGGACGGTGGTGAATTGTTCGGGGATGGGGTTTGGGGACGAGAAGTCGTTTATCATTCGCGGTACGTTCTCTAATACCAGAAGATGGAACCTATGTGCCTCAGGGAGGGAGATGACAAGTCACTGATTTCCTTCGATCACAGGCCAAACCTGTCTCGTCCGCAACCCATGCCCCGTCACTCTCACCCGACAAAACTCTGACGGGACCTGGTCCTTCTGCATCCCGCGTCCACTCGACGGAGGTACCGTCATCGGAGGCACCAAGCAGCCGCATAATTGCGACCCGAACCCCTTGTTGGAGACGAGAGAGAAACTTCTCGAGAACGCAGCGAAGTGGTTCCCGTTTACGCCGGAAAGCGAAGGAAAATTCGACGTGATTCGTGATATCGTGGGTCGTCGACCGGCTCGAGAGGGTGGGATGAGGATCGAGCCGGAGATAGTAGGTGATGGCAAGGTTGTGATGCATGCTTATGGGGCTGGTGGGCGCGGGTTTGAGATCTCCAGAGGGGTGGCGGAGGATGTTACTCAGTGGATGTTTAAATGCGGATTGTTGTATGAGAAGGCATCTATATAGAAAGTTGGCCAGATTGGTGTGTGGTGGAATTTCCAATGTATATTTCGGACTTCTTATCCACGGTGGTGAGAGTCGAGCAGAAGATCCAAACAAATCATCATTCTAAGCGAACGCTCCTACGTAGACGAGGTGGTATAAACAAAACACATCAGTTGCTTTTCCTAACCCATAAGACACGCGATCTATCCCGATCTTGTGTGCGCGTCAAGCTCGAAGCACCCGCCACTCACACATGCCCCAACCTACACAGAGATAGCTGTGTGGAGCATGAGGGGGAGCTGATAAGCGACGACGCCAACCGGCAAAGCCTCCAGCTGAGGATGTCAATACAGAGCAGTTATTTTGGTAGTTCAAAAAAGAAAAAAGACAACCAAGACAACAGCAGTGCATGCATCATCCGCCAAAACGATCACACCACAGTGGTAGAGCGCGGCCGAGGAGTGCCGGTCCCAAGGTGGTAGATCCCGAAAGCCCCATAATTTTGGACTCTTCGAGAGAGCTAAGCGCTCATCCTTCCCCTTCCTGTGCGACAGTCTCGTCATTCGAAGTCTCCGGCAGTTGACCACCGTGGAGCCTCGCAAGACGTTCCTCTTCCTTCTTCTCCCGTAATTTCTCGGTCTCTCTCCGCAAGGCCTCGAGGTTCCAGGCTCCATCGTCTTCTTCACCGTCGCTCTCAGAATCGCTTTCGTCTGCTCTCCAGTTGCCGCTCTCGAAGAGCGAACGACCCGTAGCCTCCTTGGCCTTCCGGGCCTCTTCCTCGGCGGCCTTCTTGTCGAGGCGCTCCTTCTTCCACTTGGCGAACGTCTCGGGGGTGACGGGCGTCAGGTTACCGGTGAGCTTGTGTCTTTCGGATTCCAGCCAGTCTTCCAAGGTCAAGGTATGCAAAGGCGATTTCTCCATCATAGCCTTCTCAGCAGCTCTCTGTTCCTTCGTCTTAAGAACGAATCTTTTGAGCAAAGCAATTAGCTTCAAGTCCAAAGTCGTAATGAAGG
Source organism: Hamigera avellanea (assembly GCA_027569715.1). Taxonomy (NCBI): domain Eukaryota; kingdom Fungi; phylum Ascomycota; class Eurotiomycetes; order Eurotiales; family Aspergillaceae; genus Hamigera; species Hamigera avellanea. The sequence continues at coordinate 127,988 of JAPDKU010000016.1, forward strand.
CGCCACAACGAAATACATACCCAGGCGGCAAGCTGTGCTTATACATGCACTTGTCACCTCCGTTCGGACAGACCCAGAACCAACCATACTTCTGGTTCTCGACAGCCTCGATGAAGTATTTGCAGACCTTGTCGGTGGTCGTTCTGGGGTTGCCATGTTTGCTGAGCACAACCTTCCGCAATTTTTCTTCGTCCCAATCGTCCATGGTATCCTTCTTCTTCTCTTCCTCTGCATCTCGGGAATCGGTGTAGAGATCCTTCTTGGCCGCCTTGCGCTCGACGTTCGGGTCGTGACTGAACTTGCACTTGCGGCCCTTTTCACAGTTGCCCTGCTTGAAGAAAATACAGAGGACGGTCTTCGGGTCGACACCGAAGGGAATCTTCTGTACTTGAACGGGCTTGAAGAGCTCTGCTGCCTCCCTCTTGGCTTGCTCGGCCGCAGCCTTTTCGGCTTCACGACGAGCCTTCTCGGCTGCCTTGCGCTTCTCATCTGCGCTCTTATTCGACTGCGCTTGGGCCTGTAACTGGGCGATCTGTTTTGCTGCCTTGCCACCTTTTTTCTGTGCACGGACTGTGGTCAGTTATTGGATTCGAATGTAGGTGTAGAATTCCTGGGAAGGGAAGGACTTGGTAGTATCTGCACGTACGTTTTTCATGCCAAAGGTCTGTGAGGAAGTGCAACGTCAGCAATCAGGTCTCAAGTTCCAGTCCAAACCATCAATAGAGCACCAACCTTGTCATCGACGGTGGCCTTCTTCTTCTTCGGCTGATCCACCTGCTTCTTTGGAGGCATCTTGGGCGGCTTTTTTCTATCGAAGACACTATCTCAATAAAATAGAAAGAATAAATGCGCCAGCTAGGGCGACGGTGGCGGTCGGGCGCACTCAAGCGGCCGTGAGAAATAGGGAAAAAAAGAAAAAAAAAAAAAGCTCGATGCAAGAAAGACGCTCCAAAAATACCTGCTAAGAGGTGCAATCGACAGTAGTGACAGGAACTACCCCGCAGCGGAGCAACAGAGGAGAAAGACCGCGAAAGTTGGTGATAGTAGTCTCGGTAGTGTGAAGTTCGGCTGGGCAGAAAGATCCTCCACATTTTGAGTCGAGGGGTGTTTGGCCAAGTGTGGCGGAACTTGCAATCTTTTGCTCTCCGCCAATCGATTTTACCGTCAGTATGCGGCAACATGCTTTACTCATCAACTTCTTCTGAACAATCTTTACCTGAATAATATTTTATATACTGGAAAGATTAATTCTACGTCTTGAGAAACAGCTTGAATGGATCAAATAAAATCAATTCCGTAGTTCGATTTGACGTCATTCACATTGGCCTAGTCTCGGCCTTGTGATCGATTCGCCTAGACTCACACGACACAGCTTTGTCTACATTAACTTGTGTGGGCTAGGTATGCAAGTATCCTTCACGAGTCTCTGTGTCCGTACATAAAGATATTGTGTTGAAAACCATACATGTCTCAAAATTTACATGATTTGTGATCGTCTGGGTGTGTTTCTCTAGCGAAACTGGAGGCGACTACGATCAGGGCATGAATGTACTGCAACCAAGCAAAGGAAGCAAATAGTCGTCAGAAATCTCTCCGTGTCATTTAGAACAAAGATGAATAATAGGTGATGATTAGAGACATGGCGGTCTATCTGTGGACTGGATACCAACCACCAATTTTGACTGCCAAATCCAAACAAACCTTAGCCAGTGCGACTTTCCATCCCTCGGCAATTCGCCTCGATCAATCATGGCGACGCACTCGCCTGAAAAAAACGCTTCCTCACAAATAACGTCACAGTTTTGGTTCATTTCCGGGCTTCAAATTACAAGTAAGTGTTTAAGGGAGCTCCTGAATCTTCGAAGCTGATCCAGAAAGCTTAGTCTCCTCGAGCTCTGGCATATCGTCCTCCTGGAAGAATAAGTCAGTCACGGGAAAAAGACCTTGTAAAACTAGGTAGAGTAACGTACTTCCTCCTCCTCCTCCTCACCACCGGCAGGGGCGCCAAAATCAGCGCCCTCAAGACCGCCGAGCTTTGAGAAATCAATGTTACCAAGGCCACCCTCGTCGCCGCCGAAGCCGCCAAAGTTGTTTGCGTAGTCATCTTCGGGTGCCTCATCCTGCTCATCCTCATCGACCCACTGCATATCCCGTCAGCAACGGTTCCAAACAAGCACACATTGGAGATCATACCTTGTCGAAGTCGGTTTTGATGAAGTGCATCTTCTTGTCGGTCTTCAACAGACGGGGCCAGTATTCCTCCTTGAGCTCCTTCTTTCTCAAGACCAACTCAACCTCACGGTCAGTGTGGTTTGTTTTGCTGTTCTCGGGGTCGATCTCGGCGAACAAGTCGAGAGAAACGTGGTACTTTACACCCTTGTTGGAGGTTCCAGTGAATGATACATTCGAAGGGGTGATGGTGAGGTCTGCGGAAGACTTGGGTACATCGGGGGTCTTGATGTTGACATAGAGGTAATTGCGGGCAGCCTCAGTGCTGGAGGAGCGCTGGGCCCATGTAACTAAACACTGTATGTTAGTGATATTTCCACTTGAAAACTCGAGATTTCTTGGCAATATTATTGAGCTATAAGCACTCCTATTCAATGATCGTGGAATGCGAGGGGGTTCGCAATTCGAAGATCTAGGCCGAACGTTGAACAGGAGCGGGGAAGGAGGCCCATCCTGACGTACGTACCTTCGGGGGTGAGCTGAGTCTCAGGCATTGTCGATAGAGATCAGGAGATTGTTAGAGGATGATGGTAGATAGTGTCTAAGTTGGTGCTTTGCAGAAGAGGACTGAGAAGGGGTATTGGGCTGGCTTCTGAGTGAAAGAGTAACAAATGAACGGAGCTTTCACAGACCAGACATGAGCTGCAGAGTAAGCGATCATCAGCTTTGCTAGAAAGTACTGGAAGGCTCAGGCCCGCTGTTTGCTCTGTTTGTGAATTGCTTATGCCTGAGGCTATCATTTCACCCCGACGTCACTTCTAAGGCCGCTCGCTGACTAAGCCCCCTCTCTCGGACAGCCTCCGCAACATCCATGTGCCTGTTTCTTTGTGAAGGAATACTGCGTGAGCAGCGATAAAGTGAACCTTATAGGCTGCGGCGCGTCTTCGTCAATATAAGCAATTTGCGTATTTTGTCCGACTTTCTCCCTGGATTGCCTGCAGTACGTGCATTCTCTGGTCCACGTCCTCCGACCCCGCCCATAGCAAGACCATGCGTCCGGCGAATCGTGCTTACATTCGATAAGACTCATCAGGCCTCATATCATCTGGGGCCGCCCTTATCAGTGACTCGAATGCTGCTACGGCTCTTTCGCTTGGACATTGTGATATAATACCTGCAGGAATAAGTGCAAAGGGACCATGGAGTCCCTTAAAGCCGTCTTCTTTGGCCCAGACCCTCAGACGCAGGTACGCTTCTGCCTGGTGCGAGTCTGTCCTGTTACCTATTGGTCTAACTTTACTCTCTCCAGATGAGGAAATGCAACGCACTCATCCGTGCAAATACTCGTCAGATAGACCGTGATATCGCACAGCTGAAAGCGTTGGACAGCAAAACACGGCAGTATATTGTCAATGCCTCGCGGAGGGCACAGCGGAATCCCTCGCAGGCAAAACAGGCGACGACCGAAACCAAGACATTTGCACGAGAGCTTCTACGAATTCGGAAACAAGCCGCTCGTCTGTCCACGAGTCGCGCGCAGCTGCAGAGCGTGCAGATGCAGGTGAACGAAGCCTTCTCGGTGCGTAAGATACAAGGAAGTCTTAAGAAGTCAACCAGCATCATGAAGGATGTGAATACATTGATCCGGCTACCGGAACTATCAGCTACGATGCAACAACTTTCGACGGAGCTGGTAAGGGCCGGTATCATTGAAGAAATGGTTGGAGATGCAATCCCAGACAGTGAGCTTCTGGAGGATGAGGAAGAGGAGGCGGATGCCGAAGTGGACCGCGTTCTACAGGAGGTGTTGCACGGAAAGCTCTCCCAGGTGGAGACTGTCAAGCCAGAGAAGCCTTTGGAGGAAGAACCTGCTGTCGAGGAAGAATTTGAGGATCAAGAAGCAACCCTTGAGCAGATGAGAGGACGCTTGGAAGCTTTGAAGAGCTAACCATTTGGTTACGGCGTTTCTGGATTTCTTACCAAAGTCATGAGACTGCAATAGCGGTTGCTGGAAGACTTTTTTGATCTGTTGTATCACCGTGACTGGAGTTTGGTAGGGTGGAGCTTGAGTGTCAGTTTATCTAGGCTGGGCCTGCTTGCGATTTTTCGTTATAAATACAATCAAATGAGGATCAAAAAATATCTTCTCGGATCTACAGCATGGTTGCCAATATGGCTTTGGGGCGAATGCCCTCCAAGATTGGCTTGATCTCCAGAGACGGGGAAGTCCATTATTCACTGCGATATTGCTGATTATTTCATCATCATTTTATCCACAGGACAACTCTTGTAACAATAGTAGATGAATATTGAAGAGGGCAACAGAAACATTCCCCTGATAAGCAGTGAATGATGCCTACAAGCAGCGTCATTGGCGCTGTCCCAATGCAGTTTAGCGCTGGACTGTTTGGGCGCCTTAGCCTCCCGACCCGTCGCCCTTTCACGCTTTGCGCATCTCTCTACTCTCATCCCTCCTCTTCCATCTCACTCATACCACGTCCCGTCTCCATCGTGTGGTTTATCTCGATCTACTATCTTCTTTTCGCAATACGTTTTTCTCAGCTACATTGACTCGTGTGCTGTCCTCCTGTCGACAGACTTTTCGATCAAAACTCCCTGACTGTTGCGATCCTTTGGTGACGCAGCGCCAGTGACAAGGCCTCGTTGTTACGTCTTCGTGACCTTCATCCAATCTTCTCAGCTCTTCCAAATCCCAACACAGTCATCATGTCTGCCAAGTTGGATAAGTCACTCGACGAGCTTCTCAGCAACCGTCGCTCGCGCGCCCGCCGCAGCACCCGTCGTTCAGGTGCCGCGAAGGCTGCGACTGCTGCTGTTCCTGTTGGAGGGGTCAAGAAGACTACCAAAACTGCCAAAGCTGCTGGAAAGGGTGCTCAGAGTGGACCTTCCGCGGTGCCACATGGTAGCAAGATCATCGTTAGCGGTCTGGTAAGTCCGAGCTTTTGCGGATGCACTCAACCGGTAATGGTCCAGTCGCTAACTCGTCCAGCCTTCCGATGTGAATGAGGCCAATATCAAGGTATGTTGATCGAGTGGCCTGCGCTTTGGCTTTCCATGGCCACATATACTCTTAAAAGACCTCCGAGTCACAAACGGCTTCCCCTCGCCTCCGACCGCTCCCACATGGTTCCTATCACACTGTGGTAATCGCTCGGTTTACTGCACCGACAAGAACGCTCCTTCGAGGACGCTTCTGCGAAGCCAGAAGTCGAGCGCTGTCGTAGTCTTGCAAAAAGCGTACGCCTCGGGTATGGATTAAATGCCTTGAGCATGCTTTCCATCGCTACGCTGCAGACTGTGTGCATCGGATGGTAGAATATACTGTCCAAATCCTACTCTGTCTTGGTCGCGCGTGTTACCTTTCCCACGTTTTATATATATCGGGGCATCAGCGAGCGCATCAGCGAACCAGCAAACTCCTCTGGGCGGCCATCGGCCTGCCACGATCACGACGTCTCTTCGTATCTGTGAAGAGTCCCGCTGCGTGACGGGCGGTTCTTGTCTCACTCTTGGTCATGAGAATCGTAGCAATTTTCTCTTCCGAACCTACGAGGCTGGCCTTCAAACGCGGCGAACCATATCTGTGTCTAGTGGCAATGCGAGGGCGTGTTGGTGTTTGGTAGTGCTGCGCAGCATCTCTTTCATGTGCGGATCTTCTGTGGTCATTGATGTGGGCAATGAGATGGAACTTCGGTGCAGAGACAAGGGATGGGTATCTCAGCTGGGTCACTGGGCTGCATGGTTGTCGATCAAAGTGGACATCTGGTGCGATGTTCTGAAGGGCTTCCTGGATTGCGCGCGGCGCAGGTGTTAGCAGAGAATTATTCGCGTTTCCTAGTCGGCTTTGGATTCGGTCTCGAGAGCTCGGCTACTTTTCTGGATACTAATCACCGCTGTGTGCTCGCTGATGCTCTTTACTTGTCGAATCTGGGGGCCGTTTGCGTGCTCTGTTTATCCTTGGCGCGCTATCGCTGTCACCTTGACGTGACCGACTTTTCCTGACGAAAGTACTGATCATCTTCGTTGACGTTATAGGAATATTTCACCAAATCTGCAGGCCCCGTCAAGCGGGTCATGCTCACTTACAACCAGAATGGAACTAGCCGTGGCATCGCCTCTATCATCTTCACCAAACCCGACACTGCCGCCAAGGCTGCCAAGGACCTGAACGGACTTCTTGTCGATGGAAGACCCATGAAGGTAAGAGCTGGCTTGCACCATAATCCTTCTTCTCCTTGCCTCCAACTCATACGCTTTCTAGATCGAGGTGGTTGTCGACGCCTCCCATGCTCCCGAGGTCGCTGCGCCCAAGCCTCTCACTGAGCGCGTCGTGTAAGTTCAGCAACTTCACCCTTTCCATGGATCGATTACTTATACAATACAGTCAATCCAAGTCACAGCCGAAGCCCGCTACCGCCACCAAGGCCGCGGCTGGCGGCGCTCGCGGACGTGCTCGTGCCCGTGGTGGCCGTCGTGGTGGCCGCAACGCCAACCGTCCGAAGCGCAAGACCGTGGAGGAATTGGACGCCGAAATGGTCGATTATTTCGCCAACGAAAACACCGGTCCTACCGAGGGTAATGCCCCTGCCAACGGGGCCGCGGCACCTGCTGCCAACGGTGGCGAGGATATGGGAATGGCAGAGATCTCGGTAAGTTCTGTTGCGATTCAACGCTGACCACTACGGAGACTAATCCGTCAAACAGTAAACGCAAATGCACGGTATTCGTTTCTTTTCTTGAGGTCCACAGAAGTGGCAGGTCACCCTTTTCTACAGTTTCGAAACGGACTAGTTATTGAAATGGTTCCTTCGGGTTCAAAACCGTTCATTCGACCTTGCTGTCATCCGCCAGTCCATTGAGTCAGATATCTTCCCCTCGGGTTTTTCTTTTTCTCTCGACGTGTGTTCTTTATCTTTTGGATCGTTTTATGCCCAACCTTTTTTTTTTCTTTTTTTTGTTGTTGATGGGAAACACCGAGCAAAGCATGTATGTATTTAATAAACAGGACGAAAGCCGTTGCCAATGACATGACTTGATTCAACGGGACGTACTTGCCTTTACCGACTGTAAGAGTGCATGATGAGAGCAGTTCTCCTCTCTTCTTGCGATTGGGCGTACGCAGTCGCGTCTCGCAAGAACCAGTCTTATCCTACGCCAGTCATACCGTGTATGCACGGGATCTGGTCGCAGAAGAAATGTTGGATCCGGATGTCTCGGACAGCGGCCGTGGCCTACCACCAGTAGACAGACGCCTCTTTCAACGTGAGGTGAAATTTTAGGTACTGCAGGGACCTCGCTAGCAGAAGCACGATGGCTGACTCGTATTCGAAGTTCAAGGCAAACAATTGCGAACTGGCGTGGCGTAGGTAGCAATCCTTCCACCTTGTTGTTTGGTCTGTGTATTGATTATTGTTTGTACGGGAAACCACCGCTCGCTTGGGAAAAGAAATGGTTTTTGGTTGTCATCGATTCCATTGGCTGAGTTGGATTGCGAATCGCTTTTTGAGGTCAAATAAAAGACACCAACATGGTATCAGATGCAGACAGTGGATCATTCAAGGCTATCATCTGGCCGTAGCGGAGCACCATTTGGCTTTGTGTGGATTGATCTAAATTCTATGGCACTACCCATGCTAGAACGTACATGGATCTATATTATTCCTTCACCCAAGCCAATCTCCAGTATAACACGATACAGCTCGTCCGGTACCATACAGTACGGAACAGCACGGACGCAGCTCTTGCGAACCGTCAAGTTCGTCAACGCAGTAACATTAAGGTTGAGGGAAGTGGGGAGGACCACTTTTAACCTTATTACTAAGTTGTTTAAAACTCTAACTATACATTGGCTTGCAAGTTGCCTGCCTCCAGTTGCCTGCCTCCAGTTGCCTGCCTTTGGGACGAACACCTGTTCCCCGTTCCCCAGTGCCACGTCATGGGCGGCCAAAGCTGTGATTCAGCGAATACGCACGGATGTAGTCTAACTCCGGAGGTAGTGTCGAGGATCGTCGTGTGTACAAACTTTCAAAGTACCTCGTGAGTTGCTGTGCTGTGTTTTCCGGTGTTGACGTGACCCGTCATGCTAGAACCCGCATGTTACGTAAATGTTGACTTTTTTTTTTTTTTCCTTTCCTTTCCTGTCCCCTTTGATAAACCCGCAGGGAAGGAGCCGCTTCACTAGGAAACTTACTTTCTCTTCTGCTAGGAGCAAAGGTATCGTGAGGATCCTGCATTCGCTGCCATCGGCGGGGTTTCTCCAATTTCAATCGGCCACTTTGGTTTTTCTGCACTTCTCCCTCTATATCCTAGGGGACACTGGGAACTGGTAACTCAATGGTGATGTGAAGTATATATAATGGTTCTATATCAACTAAATGATCTATGTTACTTATCTAAATGTAAATACCTCTCGGTATATCCGACGAGAGAGAAAGTCCCAAACGGGTCACTAATGTATACGCAAAACTTCACCGATCACTCCTCTCCCCCGCGCCGAGCTATCCTCTCGATCACATCGATTTCGCCTGTTTGCTCACACAGCTGCCGAAACACGGCCTTCGGGCCACGACGTTCCAGAAGCTCCAGCGGCGTCCCCTGCTCGATGATGCAACCGGACTCCAGCACCACGATGCGGTCGTGGTCGGCGATTGTGTGCAGCCGATGGGCGATGGTGAGCACGGTAGTGTCTTGCGGCATGCTCGAGCGGAGCACCGCCTGGATGAGTGCGTCGGTTTTGTGGTCGATCGAGGCAGTGGCCTCGTCAAGGATTAAGACGCGAGATCGACGCAGGAGGGCACGTGCAATGCACAAGAGTTGACGCTGGCCCAGGGACAGGCCCACTAGAGGGTTGTTGAGGTCGGCATTCTCGGTGGCGGTGCCGCTGCCGGACAAAGATTGAAGCAGCTGGACTTGACTGAGGACTGCGCGGATCTCGTCATCCGTGTAGAGGCCGAGTGGATCGACCCCGTCCCGTAGGGAGCCATTGAATAGTGTCGGACTCTGGGGGACAATCGTGACGGCGCAACGCAATTGTGAGAGGCTGACCGAGGCGATGTTGACGTCGTCGATGAAAATGCCGCCGCCGGTGTTGTCGGCCTCCAGGCCGCGGATCAATGCCATGGCCAGCGTCGACTTGCCGGCACCGGTTCGTCCGACGATGGCGATGCGCTGCCCCGGCTGGGCTCCGAAGCTGAGATCTCGAAGCACGGGCTCGAGATCGGGAGCGTATCGCGTTGTGTAGTTAGCGAAGCGGACAGCTCCCTGTGACGGCCATTGAGGCGGCACGGTTCCGACATCCTTCGGCTCAACCACGGACACTTCTTGCTCTACAGACATGTACTCGTCGATGCGCTCGACCGAGTTGAGGTTTTGCTGGATCTCGGCGTATAGCTGAGCAAGGAACAACACGTTTTCAGTGAAGGTTGTGGCGTAAGTGAGGATGAGGCCTGCTGCACCGGGGTCCATGCTCCCGGATTTCCAAAGGACGAACGAGGCGGTGATCGCGGAGATCAACGAGCTGGCACAACTCACTCGGAAAGTCAGCCATTCCTTGGTGGCCCACCGTTGGATCTCTGGCCGGTTGTAGTTGTCTGTTAGAACGAAATTCTGGGCGGCGAAAACGTTCGTCTGGCCGTAAGAACGAATGCTAACGTATCCTGCCAGTGTCTCGTTGAATTGCTGATACAGTGGGGACCGCTGAACCGACTCGAGCCGCTTGAGGTCTCGAGAGCTGCTGATGTACAGAGCCGAAATGGCGTAATACAGTATGGAGATAAACACGGCAGCGACCAGGAACATCGGCACGACAGCCGAGATCAGGATGATCACCATGGCCACAGATGCCAGAATATGGAGTGAGCTGATGGAGTAGGTGGCCAGTTCCTGATCGACTGCCTCGATATCCTTCGAGAAGCGGTTCAGAATCTGACCGACTGGCGTTCGATCGAAGAAACCTAGTTTGGCAGACAGGATGGTATGCAGAAGGCGGGCATGAATCTTGGATGAAGCCTCGAGGGCACCCCAGAATGTCACGGCATCCCGGAAAAATGATGCCACAATGAAGACAGCGCTCAAGGCAGCGTAAATGCTGAGATAATATCCAGCGTCAACAGACACAGTTTGTTTCGCAGGAGAGGCAGGCGCTGAAAGAACAGTTTGCTCAACCGAACGCTGTTCTGCCGTGGGTGAGTTGTCGGTCAGCTGTGCCCAATGTTTAATCCAGACATTGGTCCCCAGCGAGGCCAGTTGCTGCGCGCCGAAGAGTGCGAGAACGACCAGCCAGTAAATTCCCGGGCCCATGGATGTGAGATACGCTGAGAAGACACGCCAGCCAATTGCGCCAGTTGATTTTGCTTCTTGGTACTCAGAGTCCGGCTCGTCAGCTTGGTCACCGACCTCCAAAGCCTCTGATGGCTTAGATGCCTCTTCCTCGGTTTCGATACCGCTTGTCTTGCCTGCGTCGGTGCCATTAACCCGTTGATCCACATGGGGTTTGCTCTGTGCAAGCTCCATTGTATCATCACTCTGAGGCGGTAACGTGCCCGAGCCTTCGAATTTACTCATCTCCTCATCCAGAAGGCCAAGGGAGATCAACTGGGCCGGCGTGCCATGGCCACGGATTCTTCCATTTTCAAGGCACACGACGTACTCAGCATGAGGGATGGCCAGTTGAAGGTTGTGTGTCGCCAGGATGCAAGTTCGTCCGGTTGCCAAAGGGCCGCGGATTGCATGGAGAAAGATATGCTTAGCTGTACGTGAATCCACGGCACTGAGACAGTCGTCCAGCAGCAAAAACCGAGACTGACTATACAACGCTCGAGCCAAGGCAACTCTCTGTTTCTGTCCGCCTGAAAGACGAGTGCCTCCGTCTCCGGCTAGGGTTTGATCACCTTTATTGAGGACGGTGAAATCTGCAGCGAGAGCACATGCGTGAATCACGCTTTCATATCGCTCAGGGTTGAACGGGGAGCCGAGCGTGATGTTTTGTCTGATTGTCTTGTTGAGAATCCACGGCTCCTGGGCGCAGTATGCTATGCTTTCCGACAGCCTCTCACCATCCATGACCCCTCCACCGGGGAGGAAGACATTTCCCTGGAGGAGATCCATCTCTCCCAGTAGAGCCAGCAGAAGAGCAGACTTGCCGGATCCGCTCGGCCCATAGATCACATTCAAACCGTCGCGGCGGAAGCACACAGAGATGTCAACCAGGCGAAAGCCATGGGATTGGTCGCCATTGTCATCAGGAGTAGTGGTCGACGGACTCGCCGACGCCGGCCATGCGAGAGTCGCGCTCTCGAAGCCGATTCGGCGCGGGTCCTCCCTGCACGTGAAGAGCTGAGCGTACTTGTCAGTTTCCTTCTCCTTGAGAAAGTCGTCAACTCTCAGGATAGAGACATGGGCCTGCAATACGAATGAGATCATGTCCGATATGCGATCTAGAGGCATGCGCAAAATGGCAAAGATGGCTAGAGCGGGGAAGGCGACAGAGGTGACGAGCTCATGACCCGCAATCACGGTGTAGAAAAATAGGGTGGTGAGTGTAATGAGCAGCGGGATCGAATACCACACTGTCATGGACAACGACCACCATATGAACCGCGTTCGCAACCTGCGCAGCTCGGTGCGCCGCAGCTCGCCGATGCGGCGCTCAAACCATGCCTCCCAGGCGCAGTACTTGATAACCCTGATGTTGGCCATCAGCTCGTTCATCGCCTGCATGCGCGCATCGGTGGCAGCCAGGACTTGGCCCTGGGCCTCCCCCTGGCGTTTCGACACGAGGATATTCAAGGGCAGCAACATAAGCATCAACACGAGGCCAGCAACACCGCTGAGGCCAAGAATGCCGTAGAGGAGCCCCGTAGCGACGAGAATCTGAAGTGGCACTGACATCCACAGCAGATGCAGGTACGCGCCAACCTCGCTAATTTTAACGGAGTCAACTGCCATGAGGTTGATGATGGTGCCATCACTCGCATATGTATTGACTTCGGCCTCCTTGGGAACGCTCTCATCCTGCACAGGCTGTTCGGGGGCTGTCGGTTCATCAACGCAGTTATCGGCTCTCGCTCCCACACCCGCCTTGCGGCGAAGCACCTTGGCGTAGAGCTCGCCGATAATTATGGCGCGCAGCTTGAGACTGATTTTACGTCCAATCCATTCACACTGGCACTCGGCAGCGCCGGTAATGACACCCGAGGCGAGCATGAGAGCCGCACAAAGCCAGGCGGTGCTGGGCGCCATGGTTTCCGGATTGCCAAGGTAGTCAAGAATGAGCTTCAGGAGAATAGCCGGTACGAAGACGACCGTACTCATACAAGCTGCCCAGATGCCCTGCCAGAGCAGGTCACGGCTGAAGAAGCGGAAGAGTCGTCGGATGAGCGAGACTGACGCCCATGCAGTGCCATGAAAGGCAGGCAGCACGGCGGCCGAATGCTGATCCGGATCGATATCGGGAAGATCGGTCACCTCGAGAGCTGCATGGTATGCCTTGTAGATCGTATCGCTAGCCCAAGAAAAGGTGAATCGTGACAGCAGGCTGGCGGTAGGCTCAACGGCGGGTTGGAGGCGAGAGGACGGAGTGTCGATATCGCCGTGACATGTATGCACGGGTACACGGGGCGCCGTGATAGCGACCACAACGAGGACTGTCAGGAAACCCAGATGGAGGAGTACGGTTGCCAAAGACAAACGAGATGGAAGCTCCACGAGAGTGGCATGGGCGATGGGTAGCGAAGCCAGCCAGAAGACGCCATACAGAGCGGCACCATGAGCCCAAAGGCGGGCGACCCAGAGCGGCTGTCGACCGGCAAGCCAGATCCGGGCAAGCCAAAGAAGTAGCAGGTAGCATCTCGAGACAATCACGACCACTGACGACAGCGATGTTAGACGTTCTGCCGGGAGTACGAAAAGGATCGTACAAAGGGTCAAGTCGGCGAGAAGGGCTACTGGCTCAAGGATTGAGATACAAGTCTGATGCTGGTAGAGTAGAAGAGGGGTTGTTGAGTCCCAGGCATGTCCCTCTCCTTCTGTCTGGGGTAATTTCGAGTATCGGTAGCCTCGTGTGCGTCGCAAGAGGCTGCTGAAGAGAGGAACGAGCAACAACAATGTCAGGGACACGAGACAGGCTCCCAGAGGTCCAAGAAATGCAAAATAAGTATGCAGAATACAGGTGGACAGGTGTCCAGCTTCCAGGAGCGGACACCGAAAGGGGATCATGCTTGGTGGGAAGTTGTAGTAGTAGTTGTTGTTGTTTGTCCCAGGAGAAGATCAGTGCCTTAAGTAAGTACCTAATACCTATTGGCGAGGGATCGCTATTTTAGGGGCTGATCAGCCAGGGATGGCAACTACCACTTATTACTTAGTCCACGTCGAGTATTCTGTATTGGTTCTCGATTTCATTTTATTTTTTATTTTTCATTTTTAATACCCACTACCGAGGAAGAAGACTTCGGAGCTGTTTTTGCAATGGCCGTCTTTAATTGATTAATGCCTACAATCTACCTTGGGGATATCCCCCCAACTCAACTCGGTTCTAGCATTGGAATCACGACACACTAATCCCATTGCTGACATGACCGTTGACTGCTTCCTCTGGGTTCTTTAACTGTGTCTCCATCAGATCTAGCAGGGGCCCAAAGAGCCGTCCGGTTTTGATGGCCTCGTAGATGATCGAGATCCACTCGCCGATCGTCTTCTTCTCGCGCCCCCCGATCGTGTGACTGAAGATGGACGGATGCTCAATAAAGCCAAGGTGGAAAGGCACGCCTAGGTCCCGTCGCACGGTTTGGTACAGAACTCGAGAGCCAGCGCCCAGGAGTTCATCCGTGCACTGCTGGTCCGCGAAGGAGTCAGACGTCTCCTTCCAAGTGGCCCAGGCAGCCCCAAAGGCCTGCTCTCTCCACGCGGAAAGTTGCTCGGTTCCAACTGTCAACGCGTCGACCAGTGCAGGGACCGCTGCTTTGACCAGTGCCTGACAACGCGCTTGCAGGTCGAGCTTGGACGTGGACTGCCACGAGGCGCGGAACTCCCGCCGCAAAGATACGCTTACGTTCTGAAGTTCGTCGGATGACAGGACGGTGCCAAAGAGTCGCAATGTCACCGGCGCGATCGCCACTTCGAAGCGATCCAGGAACCTACGGTGGAGCACGCGAAGGTCCAAGGCCTGACAGCCACCGTAGAGGCTACAGGCGCACATCAGGGATAGAATGTCGACAGCCTGCATGCTCTGGCGAGCAGAGGCAAACGCCATCGAGTTTACGGATTGATTGTGCATCTCTGCGGGCTGAATGTGTGAGCTCATCGGGTTAGCCAGGAAGGAGAGCTCGGCGAGGTAGGCGGCCATGCTGATGTCGACTCCCTTCAAGCCAAAAGAGAGACTCGGGTCGTCAGCAACCAGATTGGCCGGAAGGCCGCCGCTGAGATGCGGATCAACCATCTCGGTGAATTGGGCGGAAAGTAAGCGGCCGAACATCTGGAGGGAGAGGCGCGTCCGATCCATCGCAGACGTGACCGCGACGGCCTGGAAGTTGCAGCCGTAAAGTATATCACCAGTGGAAACATCCACCAGGGGGTTATCGCACGAGGAGTTTAGTTCCGTCGTGATCTGTCGATCGGAAAGGAGCAGCTCCTCCAACTGAGGGCCAATCCACTGCGGTGCGCTGCGGAGAGCATAACGGTCTTGTATCAGGTCCTCCCGGCGGCGGTCCTTGGGGGAACGAACATCGCGAGCGAGGTATGATCCGCGCAGAAGTGCCCTGATGTTGCGTGCACTCTCAATCTGACCGGGGTGGGGCCGGACGGCGGCTATGAGGGGATGGAAGCTCTCCGCGCTGCCATGGAGAGCCTGAACAGTTAGCATTGCCGGTAAGATATGACGGGAGATGTCCGGATATAAACATACCTCGACGGCAATGCCGGTGAGTGCTTGTGTCAGCACCGCCAATCGGTGAGATTGATGGATCACCAGCGCCCCGAGTGCCGCTGAAGATGCAGTGCCATTGACTAGTCCCAAGCCTTCCTTCGGCCCTAGAATTATAGGCGTGATGCCAGCCTCTTCGAGCGCGCGGTTTGCGGGAACCACAGGTCCCTTGTCCCCACCGCACTGCACCAGAATCCTGGGGTTTCCTTCCAGAGCGCCAGCAATATATGAAAGCGGCATCAAGTCGCCCGATGCAGACACTGACCCGCGCAACGGAATTATCGGTGCCAGACGGCATTCCAGCAGCTTCTGGAGCGACTCCAGCACGGGCAGCGATACAGCTGAGTGGCCGCGGAGCGTCGCATTGCAGCGAACGACGATGGTGGCACGTACCCAGGCGGCAGGCATTGCCTCGCCGGGAAGCGATGAGGATCCTTCCATTCCTGTGGTGAGGACTCCCGCCTGGGTGAGCTGCATCAGCGCTGCCTGCAATTTGACCACTTGCTCTGTGCGCGACTCGGCACTGCCGCCGAAACCAGTGTTGACCCCTATGTGCCCACCGCAGAGAGTCAATCACCGGTCCCTTGGGATCGAACAACATTAAGATGCTCACCATATACATAATAGCCTTCTTTCAGGTGATTCATCAGCACTGCGACACTGTCATTCACGTGATTGATTACCTCGCTGTCGTCTGTCAATTGCGGTACCGAGTCGTCGCTCGTGACCGTCAGTAAAGGAGCGACTGCAAGAGATACCGTCGTAAGGAAAGTCCAGTCCACTCACAAGGCAGCGGCCACAACATCAGCCACGTGAAGGCTGTTGCCGTCGAGCGCCCAGGCGTCACCCTCACGCCGCTTTCGCAGGCGGTGGGCGGCATTGAGCGCTATGCTGACATGAGGAGTCGACATGGTGCCGCTGTAGAATAGACTGTCGTCGAAGGGGATGTGGGGAGGGGCTTGGGATAAACAACATTTCCATGCCATTAGTTCGGGTCACTCATATATGAAATGAGGGTCAACGGCCCGACGCCTCAGTGTGGGATACAAGTGTTCGTAGGTACATCGAGTTTCCACGTCATGGTGGCCGATCGTACACGTTGGCTTTGAAATCAGGAATAATAACGAAATTTCAACATCGACGATACATGAGATTACCATCTCATGAGTACGAATGTCAATCCTTTTCTGTTCAGCCAGCCACGATGATGAAACAACAAGTATTGGCATTCGGGCATTCAGGAAAAACGGAGCCCACTGTGATGCCACTTCGCAGATCAGTCGGAAATCCTTTCCCTGGTCAGTGCCTGATTTGAAATTGAGGGTCGCTTCAACTGCATCGTACCTTTGTACCGGTAGTAGTAGAACTAGAAGGGAGACCCAGTTGGCCGGCTGAGGAAATCCAACAAATAAGACGGAGTGGCGTGATTTGGGGCTTGCGTTTGCCTGCAGCTCGTGGTCATGCCACAGTGACTATTAATACGAGGTGTATCATACTGTACTGTACTGGGCGATGTCCCAGCGCTTAAATCCTGCCGATGAACATGGATGTGTGGATCGATTTGAATCCGAGATCCACCAGTTATGGATCAAGCATCGGGTGCCTCCAGGATGGTACTGGAACACATACTTCCAAGGTAACATGCACTACACGAGTACAGAAGTCTACAAGTCTACCTATTCTTGATGTATTTCACCCTGGTGCAGCTCCTGCAGTTGCCTGTACGGAGTACTTGAGTGATGATCTTCAGCTACTAGACTAACTATCATGCTTGTTCTCGTCCATCTCGACATCATCTAGAATGCAGATCACCGAATGGGTTGATTCGGTAGTGATACCGCAAAAGCCATTAGATCCAATCCATTGACAATGTGGCGTAGTTTGTCTCTTATTACTTTTTTTTCTTTGCGGCCCTGTTCTTGCTCATCATTGCCCTTGCTTGTCAAGAGAGACGCTGGGTACGGACTAGACCATTGGAAGCCGTATGCGCCTTCCTCCTTAAGTGAAGTCCCAGGTAAACATCCATAACCTACCCACCTGCCTTTTCTGTGTGGCCTCCCCGCGTATAGGAACCTGACTCTTCCATTCCCCCTTCTTCATCACCCATCATTGAGAAAGAATCAAACCAAGTTATCATGACATTGCTTTCCGAGGTCAGCCATGACCTTCAATTGGCACATCTTATCGATCAGTTGCACTTGTACGCCGCCTGGGCGATTCTACTCAACGGTTACACAGCTTCCCGCCAGGTTGTGTTCAATGTCGTCCCCCCGCCCTCGTCGCAATCGCCCTTATCTGCAGCCGAACCTTTGACCCTCCAAGCCAACTTTGAAAAATCACTCACCGTTGCCGATCTGGTCCAGCATTTCTGCGACCAGCTCTGCAGCCCTCGAGGAAATGAAGAGCCTGAACGATCATTGACTTTTCCCACTGTGATCCGGTTGTCTAGTCCGGCCGCGGAGGGGGAGGAGAAATCACATACAAATGGATATACCAATGGACATACGAATGGAGATGCGAATGGACATACCAATAGACATCCCAATGGACATGGACATAGTCATACACATGGAGTTGTGGATCCTGACAATGAGCCGAGCCTACCCGCAGGCTTTGAGATAAGCATACACTGTCGAGTCAACGATGAAGGTAAAATTGCCTCCATCCGCTTGGTCTCTGCCACCCTGGCCGAGCAGCTGTACCGGACGGCGGCACAGTTGGAATATGTGTTATTCCAGGTCACAGATGCGGCATCTGGAGACAAAGCAATACAGCACATTGCAACAGTCAGCCCGTCGGACCTCCACGAGATCGCGCAGTGGAATGAGACAGTGCCCAAGGCAATCGACGTCTGTGTGCACGAGATTTTTGCTCGTCGTGTCCGCGAGCAGCCGGCGGCTTTGGCTGTGAACGCATGGGATGGATCTTTGACATACAGTGAACTGGACCAGCTTTCGACGACCTTAGCGGACCGATTGATTAAGCTAGGAGCTGGTCCCGGATTCATTATACCATTGTGCTTTGAGAAGTGTGTGTGGACACCCGTCGCCATGCTGGCAGTGATCAAATCGGGCGCTGCATTCGTCTTGTTGGACGCTGAACTTCCCGACGAGAGATTGGGTGGACTTGTAGCGCAGGTATGCGTCTCGGCGACTGCCATCCTCCTTGCATCGGCTACTCAGGCCTGGAGAATGGAGGCCTTCGAGCCCCCTGTCATTACGGTTGATTCCAATCTTTGGGAAGCGGCACGGAACGCCCCGTCTACAATCAACACGGAGATCCGTCCGACGGATGTCCTGTATGTCGTTTTCACTTCGGGAACAACCGGGACTCCGAAGGGCGTCATGATCAGACATGACAACTTAACCACGGCCATATCCTATCAAGCGCCTGTTTTCTCCTGCACAGAAAGATCGAGAGTATTAGATCTTGCAGCCTATGCCTTCGATGTCTCCATCTCCAACGCTATGATATCATTGTTGACAGGCGGCTGTCTTTGCACCCCATCCGCCTGGGAGTGTAAGAATGACCTCGTTGGAGCCTTGAATCGCTACCAAATAACTTACTTGGACGCTACACCATCCGTTGCAAGTATATTAGACCCCGAGAGATTGCCTACGCTTGCCGTGCTGATCCTTGGAGGCGAGTCAGTCCCATCTTCCCTGGTTGAAAAGTGGAAGAGGGCAGATGTGAAACTGGTGAACTCCTATGGTCCTGCAGAATGTACCATTCAATGCCTGATGAATTCAGGCCTGAGGAGCTCCATCTATTCGTCGACGGTGGGGAAGGGCGTGGGTGCCGTCCCATGGATAGTAGATGCAGACAATGGCGAGCGGCTTTTGCCCATCGGAGCCACTGGGGAACTGATCATCGAAGGACCACTGGTGGGCAGCGGATATCTGGGAAACTCTGCAAAGACTGCGGAATCGTTCCTGCAGCATCCACCATGGCTGTCTGCAGAGCTCGAGCAGCTTGTAGGTGGACATCGCGGTCCTCTCTATCGGACCGGTGACCTCGCCCGCTACCATGTTGATGGGTCTATCGTCTTTGTTGGGCGAAAGGACTCACAGGTCAAAGTGCGTGGACAGCGGATTGAACTCGAAGAAGTCGAACATCATCTGAAGCGCTTGCTACCGGCTACAATGCAACCTACTCCAGAAGTAGTCCGGTTCAAGAATGGAACCGAGCTTCTTGTGGCATTTGTGGTTTTGGAAAGCGTTTCCCAGTTCCCTGCATGCGCTGCCGAACTATTCACGGAGCTCCAGAGATCCCTGCCTTCGGCGATGATACCAGCAGCTTACATCCGTGTTGAGGAGATTCCGCTGTCCCCTACCGGAAAGACTGACCGAGCACAACTCAAGCGGCTTGCATCGATCATGACCGTACAAGACGCGATCATTCCCGGGCAAAGAGCGCAAGAGGACAAGGGCGAGGTTGTGCAACCCACGAGCGAAAGGGAAGAGCAGCTGAACCAGCTGTGGACACAAGTCCTAAATCTCGAATCTCGACCCTTAAGCTCCAATGCCAATTTCTTTATGCTTGGAGGCGAGTCACTTGCAGCCATTCGGTTAGCAAGCGCTGCCCGCAGGGCAGGCCTCCAGCTCACTGTAGCCACAATATTTCGTCACCCGGAACTTCGCACCATGGCGCAGCATTGCGAAGAAGCTACAATGCTCAGTCACGAGCCCATTAAGCCCTTCGCCCTTCTGCCATCGGATACGCCTCGAGAGCAGGTCCTCTCAGAAATAGCCTCCTGCTGCCAAACGAGTCCATCGCAGATAGACGATGCCTATCCATGCACTCCGCTGCAGGAGGGACTGATGGCGGCAGGGGCTCGAGATGCGTCCGCCTATGTTGGCAGACAGGTCCTGAAGTTACCGAGTCACATAGATATATCGCGATTTAAATTGGCCTGGGACCGGGTATGCTCCGCTCATGGGATTCTTCGCACCAGGATTGTAGACACCGAATCCGCCGGCTTGCTCCAGGCTGTTCTCAACCCACAGGAACGGGCGTGGAGGTCGTCGAACAGCCTAACGGAGTACCTCGAGCAAGACAGTTTGGAGGCCATGGGCATTGAAAGTCCTTTGGGCCGCTGGGCGATTGTCTTCGCGCCCGGAGTGGCTTATTTTGTTCTCACGCTCCATCATGCTGTTTACGATGGCTGGACTCTCCCACGCATTGGAATGGAGGTTTTCAAAGCCTACCAAGGAGCCTATATTAACAATGACGCGCAATTCAACATCTTCATCAAATATCTGGTCACCCAGCCCCCAGAACCAGTACGGGAATTCTGGAACGGTCAGCTGGCTGACTCCTCCAATACTTCCTTTTATCCTTCACTGCCCTCGCCGACTTTTCAACCTCGTGCTGATTCGGTGTTTCCGTACCGGATTTCTGCTCTCAGTAGCAGACACACAGGTGTCTCGGTACCATCGATCATCCGCGCTGCATGGGCAGTACTGATGTGGAAACTGTCGGGCAGCACTGACGTGACCTTTGGGGCAACGGTGTCAGGCCGTAATGTGCTCATTCCAGGCATCGAGAGCACGCTGGGACCGACCATCTCCGCCGTGCCTGTCAGAGTCACCATTGACGAGAACCAAGAGGTTCGGCGGTTCATCTCTGCAGTGCAGGACCAGGCAGTGGAAAGTATGCCATATGAGAATTATGGCCTGCAAAATATACAGCGCATCAGCTCCGACACAAAACACGCATGTCAATTCCAGACTTTATTGGTGGTGCAACCAGCCGATCTCGAACTCGACGCTTGGTCTTCGCAAGAAACCTCACAGGAGCGGGAAATTCGAACTATGCTCCAGACGATGGACGTGAGCAAGGCACTGTCTGACTTCAATACGTATGCGTTGATGATGGTTGTCACTCAGGACAAAGAAGGCGTCTTGGTTGATATGAGCTACGATTCCACCGTTCTGAAGGAATCCGAAGCCCAGCGCCTGGCCACGCAATTTGACCATCTCCTCCACCAGGTCTGCGCACCCGAATCCTTGTCACAAAGCTTGAAAGCCCTGGATTGCACAAGTCGAGGTGATCTCGAACAAATTTGGGAATGGAATTCGGGTGTTTCGGAGCCCGTTTCTCAGTGTATCCATGACAAAATCGCCACTATCACTCTCCAACAACCCAGTGCGCAAGCGATATGTGCCCGGGATGGCTCTCTATCCTACAAGGAATTGGACACCTGCTCCAACCGTCTCGCCTGCGTCCTGATGGCCAAAGGGATTACCCCAAGATCTGTCGTTCCGATCTGTATGGAAAAGTCCCTATGGGCCACTGTGGCAATGATAGCGATCTTGAAGGCTGGCGGTACTTTCGTATCAATGGACATCCGACATCAGACTTTACAGCGACTGAAGACTATTGTAAACCAAATCAGTCCTCGGCTGATCGTCACCTCCTGTGCAAGCCAGGGCCTGGCTGAGGAGTTGTTCTCAAACACTGTGATTGCCGATGCTGAAGTAACTGATCATCCAGCCCTGCAGGAAGACTCTCTAATGGCCGAATCCACACCGTCCGACGCGGCCTTTCTTGTTTTCACATCGGGAAGCACAGGTGTACCCAAGGGCATTGTGCTCACTCATGAGAATTTCATATCGGCAACAATGTCTCACGCCGACACTCTTGCACTTGGACCACAATCGAGAGTTTATGACTATGCATCGTACAGCTTCGACATAGCCGTCCACAATTCACTGGCAACGCTGTCAATGGGCGGTTGTGTATGTATCCCAAGCGAAGACGACCGTGAAAATGATATTGAGGGTTCAATGGAGAAGATGAAGGTCAACTGGGCTGATCTGACACCTTCCGTTGCCCGTCTAATTGAACCAACAAGAGTACCTTCTCTGAAAACACTGGTCTTGAGTGGCGAAACGGTGGGCAAAGATCTGGTGGCTACATGGTCCAATAAGGTCCGTATGATGAACGCATACGGTCCTGCCGAATGCCAAATCTGCACCTTGAACTCAGCCTTGGAAAAGCCCGAGGATGCTCTGAATATAGGACGTGGATTTGGGTGTTCAACCTGGATTATCGAAGGCAACGGTGACAACTTAGCCCTTGTGGGTGCCACCGGCGAGCTAGCTATTGAGGGTCCGGTTGTAAGCCCCGGGTATTTCGATTCCCAAGAGACTCCTTCGGCGGCATGGGTGGAAAATCCCACGTGGCTCGTGAAAGGAAGTGGGAAGCATTCCGGTAGGCAAGGTCGAGTTTACCGGACCGGCGATCTCGCTCGATACAATCCCGATGGATCGATCACCTATCTCGGCCGGGCCAGCACGCAGGTCAAGATCAACGGCCAACGCGTTGAACTCGGTGAGATTGAGTTTCACGTACGCCGCTGCATTCCTACGCTTCAGGGTGTGGTGATAGACCTCGTCCCCATGGGGGATGCCAATTATCTTTTTGCGTTCCTTCTCCAAGAAAGGCCTTCGCTTCAGAAAGCCCCAGGTGGAATCGATAACGGTTTTACCATGCAAATAACACAACCACCGGCTTCGTCGGTTGTGGAGCTGAGAAAAGCTCTACCCCAATACATGATTCCGAAAGTGTTTGTGGATGTCTCCTCAATTCCCCTCACACCAACCAGGAAAGTTGATCGGAAGCACATGGTCAAGCAGGCGTCCCTCCTACCGCTCGACCAAATATTCGGTCTGGAGAACAACGAAAAGGCGGAATATGAACCCGTCGGGCTCCATCGGGTTATGCAGTTGCTCTGGGCACAGGTCTTGAAGATTGATCCATCGAAGCTCAATGCTGACAGTAACTTTTTCCAGTCGGGAGGAGATTCAATCCTCGCCATGAGGCTTGTCCAAGCTGCGCGCAGGCGTGGCATAGCGTTGACCGTGAAAGATGTATTTCAGCAACCGCAATTATCACAATTGGCCAATGTTGCCAAAGAGCAAGATGCTAAAGACATTTCCGACGAGTCTTCCATTCCGGAGGATATTGGTCGGTTTTCGCTACTGCCGCCGCACGCTGACATGCAGGGCATCCTATCAGCCGCAGCTTCAGCATGCGGCGTGGAGCCCAGCACTATCGTCGATATATATCCAAGCACCCCCTTCCAGGAAGGTCTCATGTCATTGACAATGGAATCTCCTGATGCCTATGTGTATCATTTAGTCTTCAACGTTGCAGCAAGTGCAAACGTCGAGCAATTGCAAAAGGCCTGCGAGTCGTCAGTGGCCATGAATGACATATTGCGCACTCGTCTGGTTCATATCGATGGTACGGGAATCATGCAGGTTATTCTCAACGAAAGCATCGAGTGGTCGTGGCCGACCAGTGCTTCAGACTACTTTCGCAACTTTTCACAGACGCCCATGGTTCTGGGCGTGCCCCTTCACAGACTTGCTATCATCCCCGCAGCTGACGGACAATCCGAAGGGAAACTGATATGGTCCATTCACCATGCCCTCTATGACATTTGGACTTTAGACATGATCGTCAACCAGGTGTGCAGGACATATCATGGTCTTGAAGTAATCCCCGGTTCAAGTTTCAACTTGCTTGTGAAATACATTGAAACACAACGAGATGCAAGCCTTGCATATTGGGAGTCCAATTTATCTGGGGCCGGCAATGCTGCCATATTCCCGAGCGTGTGCGCAGAGAAGACCAGAGTACAGCCAACTCGCCAGGTTGAGAGACGATTGCAAATTCCTGGCTCTCGACCCTCGGGCTTCACAACTGCTTCACTGATCCGATCTGCATGGTCTCTCTTGATCGGACGCATCACGGGAAGTGATAGGATTGTTTTCGGCGAGAACCATCTTGGACGCAACGTTGACGTGTCTGGAATTGAAACCCTGTGCGGACCAACATCTGCCACTGTACCCATCGTGGTCCGAATCGATCCTGATCAGACGCTCGGGCAATTTTTGACGTCCTTCCAAGAGCAGATCGTTGGCATGCAGCCTTTTGTGCAGTGTGGGCTTCAAAACATTTCCAAGATCAACGTGGAGACGAAGGCAGCATGCGAGTTTCAAACTCTACTCGTGATCCAACCAACCCGAGAACATCTTGACGTGGACACCCAGACCGAACCCTGTATTCTCAAGCTAGAGAAAGACGAAGACAGCCTGGGTGCATTCAGCTCCTATGCTCTTCTGTTGTTTGTTACCTCCGAGGACACCGGTCTTTCTCTGGAGGCCAGTTTTGATCCTTCAGTGATCTCTCGTGATTCGGTCGAATCCTTGCTCTCACAGCTACAATCCATCTTGACAGCCATCTCGATGGTTCCGCTCTCATCCCCTCTGGGTGACACAGATATCGTGCAATCAGACGATCTTGAGCAAATCTGGGAATGGAATAAGGAAGCGCCGGACGCTGTTGACAGATTCGTTCACGAGCTGATATCGGAGCAGGCCCAGAAAACGCCAGGAAAACTGGCTGTACTGGCGCAAGACGGCCGATTGACCTACAGAGAACTCGATGATCTCTCTACTGCTCTTTCCCGGCAACTTGCACGCCATGGGATTGGCCTGGGCAATTTCGTGCCCCTCTGCTTTGAGAAGTCAGTCTGGGTCCCAGTGGCCATGACGGGCGTTAACAAAGCGGGTGCCGCATTCACGCTGATGGATGCTACCCATCCAGAGGAAAGGCTCAGATCAATCGTGCAGCAAGTGGATGCGGCACTAATACTCTGCTCGTCGGACACTATAAAACTAGCAAAGTGCCTGGCCTCAAATGCGTTGATTGTCAATCATGACAGTCTCACCACGATGCTAGAGAGTCTTGACGAGAGCATTCCTAATACCCGGCTGGGCGAGGCAATGTCGGATCGCGATACATCTCGCCTCATGTACGTGGCGTTTACTTCTGGCAGTTCTGGCCGAGCCCCGAAGGGTGTGATGGTCAGTCACCGAAACTTGGCATCTGCAGTCACAACGCAAGCACGACGTCTGGGGTTTGTTGAGGACGCGCGAGTGTTTGACTACTCATCTTACAGTTTTGATGCAACCATATGGCACACATTCAATGCACTAACGACCGGAGGGTGTCTTTGTACGCCTTCGGACCACGACCGCTTGGAGAAGATTGAAGAGACCATCACCTTGTTCCAGTGTGACATCTGTTTCTTGACTCCATCAGTCGCTCGAGCAGTGGATCCTGCCAAAATCCCCACATTGAAAAGACTTTTCTTAGGTGGCGAAGCAGTGACGCAGTTGGATCTATCGATCTGGGCAAGCCGCCTCGAATTATTTGGATCGTATGGACCGACTGAGGTCACGCCCCTCTGTATCTTCAACACCGAGTTGGGCAAGGATATGGCCGCCGCGAATATCGGGCAAGGCATCGGGGTGGTTCCTTGGCTCACAAAACCGGACGATCACAACCAGTTGGTTGCAATTGGGGCCGTGGGAGAGCTTGTCGTTGAAGGGCCGCTTGTGACGCAGGGGTACTTGAGACAACCAAAGTTGACAGCAGCCGCGTTCATCCAAGACCCTGACTTCTTACTCAAAGGGACTACCAGGCGCCCGGGCCGCAGAGGGCATCTCTATAAGACTGGAGATTTGGCTCGCTATCGTCCCGATGGTTCGATCGAGTATCTCGGACGAAGTGACACGCAGGTGAAGCTGCGAGGCCAGAGGATTGACTTCAGCGACGTTGCATTCCACGTCCAGAAGGCCATCCCGGAGGCAAGCGATGTTGTTGCCGAAGTGATTGTTCCTGGTCCTGGACGACAAGTCCTCGCAGCCTTTGTCAATTTTGCTGGCGGACTCCAGAGCCTTTCCGTCTCTGCGATCCGACGCCACCTAGGGAACTTTCTTCCACGGTACATGATTCCCGAGGCCTTCGTAGTGCTTGACAAGATCCCAATGAGCATTACCGGAAAAGTAAACCGTCGAGAGCTGAGACGGATTGGCCCAGAGCTATTACAACGGCAGATAGCCGACGCGGACAACGCAGAAGGAACTAACCGGCTCCATGGCCCCCTGACGGAGATGGAAGCGAAACTCAGATCCTTGTGGGCGAAGGCCCTCGATCAAGACGAGAACTCCATCGCTCGAGACTGTAGCTTCTTTCAGATCGGCGGAGAGTCGATAGCGGCGATGAAATTGTCGGCTCTCGCGCGGCAGCAGGGGTTGGAGTTGCCCGTGAAAAAGGTTTTGAGGGAGCCAGAGCTGTGTGCAATGGCCTTGAACATGACATACTCCCAGGCCGTTCTCGATGCCTCTCTGAAGCCATTTTCCTTACTAGGTACCGTCAATGTTGGCCAGGCTCGCGCAGAGGCCGCAGCACACTGTGGAGTCACGGTGGATGCCATTGAAGATATGTATCCATGCACGCCGCTGCAAGCTGGCATGTTTGCATTAACCTTGAAGCAGTCGACTGCCTATGTGAGACGATCGGTCTTTAACGTACCAGAGGGCGTTGATACGGATCAGGTCATTCGGGCTTGGAATGCAGTGATCAAGGAAAACTGCCTCCTCCGAACTCGCATTGTTCAGCTTGATAAGTTGGGTCTCATGCAGGTCGTCGTTAAGGAGTCTCCTCAATGGACGGTCACGAACAGCATCAGTTCTTTCCTGGAGGGTGGAGATTACCCTAAGTTTGATCTAGG
Source organism: Hamigera avellanea (assembly GCA_027569715.1). Taxonomy (NCBI): domain Eukaryota; kingdom Fungi; phylum Ascomycota; class Eurotiomycetes; order Eurotiales; family Aspergillaceae; genus Hamigera; species Hamigera avellanea. The sequence continues at coordinate 154,684 of JAPDKU010000016.1, forward strand.
TGTTCCATTGGCGCGATGGGCAGCGGTCACCGAAGGTGATAGACGATGCATCGTCTGGGTCATCCATCATGCTCTGTATGACGGGTGGTCAGCTAGGATTCTTGACGACCAACTTCAGAGAGCATACAATACGGAGACCCTGGCCGCAGCTCCCGGCTTCAACAAGTATATCAAGTTCCTCCTCTCACAGGACGTGGAGCGAACAACCGCTTTCTGGAAGTCTCGCCTTTCGGGCGCTCGTTCCAGCGCTCGATACCCATCCCTTCCATCCCAGGCATATCAGGCAGTGCCGAAAGAGATTTTAGAGCGGTCGATGTCTGTAACACCCAGACCGGGTGTTAGCCTGCAGGCTTTGATCAATGCTGCATGGGCCATTACGGTGAGCGAAACCACGGGAAGCGATGACGTTATCTTTGGTGCGACTCTTGCTGGTCGCGCAGTCCCTGTGGATGGAATCGAAGGAATAGTCGGTCCTACCATCACGACGGTTCCCATTCGAATTCGCTTGCATAAATACCAGGGCGTAACCCAACTCCTCGTCGATGCCGAGAAAGATTTAACAGAAATCGCCCCGTTCCAGCACATGGGCGTCCAAAATATCGGTGCGATCGACGAAGACACGAAAGCCGGCTCCAAATTCCAGACCCTCGTAAGCGTCCTGCCTCCTGAGCAACACGAGAATGAACACCGAATTAGAACAGCTTCGTATGAGATGTCTGAAGACAAAACACGACAAAGCTTTTATAGCCTCCCTCTGGTTATTTTCGTGAGCCCTGAGACCCATAGGATGGAAGTCGAGGTGATTTTTGACTCTGGAGTATTGGGTCGACGGGATGTCGAGCGCTTGATGGGTCGTCTCGAACGAGTGCTCTGCCAATTGAGCGGTGATCTCGACCCGACACGCAAGATCACTGATATCGACTGCGTTGGCAGAGAAGACTTGGAAGATATCTGGCACTGGAACTCAACGATCCCCGCGTCCGTGGAGAAATGCGTCCATGACCTCATCCAGGAGAAGGCTCCGGAGCATCCTGAGGCCCTTGCTGTTGATGCCTGGGACTGTCAGCTCACATACGGAGAACTGGACAGGCTGTCTTCTGACCTTTCGATGCGACTTGTCCAGCTTGGTGTTGGGCGTGGTTCAATCTTGCCAATACTCACCGAGAAGTCCGGATGGGTTTCGGTGGCAGCACTGGCCATAATGAAAACCGGAGGTGCAGTACTCGGACTGGATATCAATCAGCCGTATCAACGGTTACAATCCATCGTGCAGCAGGTTGGCGCAGACATTGTTATAACTACGCAGCCATCCTTCGAAATTGCTAGATCTCTGGCCAGTACTCCTCTATTGGTTAACAAAGAAGCTATTGAAAGTCTGTCCGATCCGGGTCCAATTGAATCCTCTCCGGTGGCAAGCCCATCCGATACGGCACTTGTCCTGTTCACCTCTGGCAGTACAGGAGCTCCCAAAGGTGTCATGCTCCCTCACAGTGCACTTTGCTCGGCAATCACATACCAGACGCCACTCACTGGCTTCGGTCCGCAAACCAGAGCCTGCGAGTTCGCAGCCTATAGTTTTGACGTGAGCTGGAACACCATCTGGAAGACTCTGGCGGCCGGTGGATGCGTCTGCGTTCCGACAGAGCACGAGAGGAAAAATGACCTCGTGGGAGCCCTCAACCGCAGTCGAGCAACTTCCGTGGAGCTCACCCCCTCTGTTGCTCGCTTGATAGATCCAGCCGACCTCCCAAGCTTAGATACACTCACCCTGAGTGGAGAACCGGCTGACCTGCGCGAATATGAACATTGGAAGCCAGCGAAGCGCATAATTGTGAGCTATGGCCCAGCGGAGTGCACAAACCTATCAACGGTGAACCCTGGCCTGTCAAGCACGTCTTCTGAGGATGGTATCGGAAAAGGCCTCGGTGCTGCTACATGGATTGTTGATCCAACCGACCACAATCGTCTCGCACCGGTCGGTGCAGTTGGGGAAATACTCATCGAGGGACCACTTCTCGGTCAAGGATATTACCAGAATGATCAGCAGACTTCCGCTGCATTCATACAAGACGTTCCCTGGCTGAAAGCTGGATTCGATGACCGATATGACCGTTCAAGTACGCTGTACAAAACTGGGGATCTCGCGCGGTACGATTCAAATGGTTGCCTTCACTTTGTTTCTCGAAAAGATACCCAAGTGAAACTTCGCGGCCAAAGGATAGAGTTAGAGGAGGTGGAATACTGGATTCGCAAAAGTTCGCATGGCGCGATATCGGGCGTGGCTGTCGACCTTGTAACCTGGAAAGAAGCAAATCAGAGCTCTTTGGTCGCTATTCTTGCTTGCGCAGCAACGACAGCCTCGTGCCAGATCGTCAATCCCACTGAAGACATGTCGAACATTCTGGAAGGGCTGAACGACACACTGGGCAGTGCTTTGCCTAGCTATATGGTTCCATCTGCCTATCTCTTGATCGATCAAATTCCTCACAACGCCAATGGGAAAGTCGACAGGCGCAAGCTTCGCGAGATTGCTGCTGCCGTGCCGAAGGAGTACATAATCCGAGGCAAATCATCGAAGCAGAGACCCCGTCGGACGCCCAGCACCGCCGAAGAAGTGAAACTGCAGAAGCTTTGGGCCGACGTTCTCGGTGTGGAGCCTGATACCATCGGAGCAGATGATGATTTCTTCGGTCACAATGGCGACTCCATCCGTGCCATGCAGCTTGTCGCTCTGTTGAGAAAGGAGCAATTATCTCTCACCGTCGCAGACATATTTCAAAATCCGACGCTGTCCCGGCAGGCACAGAAGATATCTACAGCACCGGTAACAGAAACACCACAGCAGCAAAGTTTCGGGGAGTTCGAGTTCTTTGGTCAATCTGTCCCACAGGACGTTCTCCGGGCAGAAGCGGCCAGGAAATGCGGCATGCATGAGAAACAACTGATTGAAGATCTGTACCCATGTACTCCATTGCAGGAAAACATGATCGCTGCTACCATGAAAGAGAGTACGTCATTTGTTAGCATCACTGCTCACGTACTTCAGCAACACGTTGACCTCGCAGCGTTCAAACGCGCCTGGGAGGTGGTTGTGGCTCGGAATGCCATTCTACGAACTCGCATTGTTGACCTGAAGGACGTTGGACTTGTCCAATGTGTCTTGAAGGAGAGCATTAACTGGGAGACTTACAGCAGCCTCGGCAGCTGTACTGAGAACCTTGGCAGGCAGTCCATGGGATTGGGAATGCGTCTTGCCCGATGGGCCATTGTCCAGTCTCCGGATAATGGCGATGAGGTACGATTCGTGTGGGCCATCCATCACGCTCTCTATGACGGCTGGACTTTGCGACTTCTGGAAGATGGACTCAAGGAGGCGTACTTCCATCATGAATCTCTTCCCCCAAATCCAAGTCTGAGGCCATTGCTAGAATACCATGCCAAAGGAACAAGAGAATCTGCAGTCGAGTTCTGGAAGTCATACCTCGAAAGGGCGGAAACAAGCACAATATTTCCTTCTCTCCCAAGCATCGACTACCAGCCGGGATCCCACAGCTTCCTTCAGCGTAAGCTGGCGGTTGATACTCACTCCCGGCTGTCTGGGGTGAGCACGACAACATTCCTCTATGCCGGCTGGTCGATCCTTGTTTCTCGCCTCGCTGGCGACGATCGTGTAATTTTTGGTGCTATTTTGACCGGGCGCAATATTCCATTGGATGGAATCGACCGAGTGGTCGGTCCAACAATTACCACCGTGCCAGTTCATGTTGACGTCGCGAGATCCACAGACGCTTCGGAATTAATGGCTTCCATACAGAATAAATCAGTTGAGATGATGCCGCATGAGCATTACGGCATCCAGAACATCCGGCGACTCCACAAAGGAGGCGAAGCAGCCTGCAAGTTTCAAACGGTTCTGGTGATCCAACCCAGAGACGACCTTGACAACGGGCACAACAGGGAGGGCCCTGAGTATAAAGACCTAATGCAACCGTTGGATGGGTCTGGAGAGAGTGGCATTCGAGATCAAATGGCTGTCCTCAATCAATATGGCTTGATGCTGGAGATTGTGCCAGGCAAGAACGACATCCTGGTTCGAGCAAGCTTCGATTCGAAGGTCATCGGTCAAACTGAGCTGGAACGTCACTTGGATCAGTGGGAACACGTCCTGCGACAATTATCCGACGTTGCTAGCAACAGCACCGCTGCTCGCAGTGTGGCAAGCATTGAGTGTGTTTCTCAAAGGGATTTAGAGCACATTCGAAACTGGAACGGTACCATGGCAGAAGTGGTCAACGATTCCATTCCCAACATGTTAGTCAACGTCGCCTCCCGCTACCCTGAAAACCCTGCGATACATGCGTGGAATGGACAGCTCTGCTACAGAGAGCTTGACCAATTGTCTTCACGGCTCTGTTCTCGGCTCATTCATGCCGGCGTTCGGCGCGGCTGTCACGTACCACTGCTGTTTGAAAAGTCCGTCTGGGCTTCTGTATCAATGCTCGCAGTTGCTAAGTCAGGAGCTACATTTGTGCCACTCGATGCTAGTCACCCAGAAGGGCGCTTACGGGCAGTTATGCAGCTCCTCAAGGCCGACGTCATACTCTGCTCTACGCAAACAAGCGATTTGGCTGCCCGGCTTGCTCCTCACAAGCTGATAGTAGATGATTCAGCCATGAGGGGGTCCACCACCGTTGATGGCAGTACCGAACTGAGCACAGGCTGCGTCGAGGTCCATCCATCCGACATAGCTTATGTTATCTTTACGTCCGGGAGCACTGGAACCCCCAAGGCCCTCCAAATCACTCACGCCAACCTCTGTACTGGAGTGCATTACCAGGCCGCAGCACTTGGCTTCGGTCCCGAGACAAGGTCGCTTGACGGATCCTCGTACGCATTTGATGCATGCATGTTCAACCTCTTCTACACTCTATCGCAAGGAGGATGTCTATGTGTACCGCGCGAAGAAGATAGAGTAGGAAACATTGGCGGAGCGATACGGGAGCTTGGGGTGACTCTGGCTCAACTTACACCTTCCCTGTCACGAGTGCTCGATCCGCAGTCGCTCAGTGAAACTGTCAAATGTCTCATCCTCACTGGAGAGCCTCTCACACAGGGCGATATCCAGCGATGGGCGAAGCACGTTCGAATTGTGAATGTCTACGGTCCTTCGGAATGCACCATCATGTGTTCGGGGTCAACCAACATCACAAGCCCGGCAGAGGCAGGAAACATTGGCCGGGGGCTGGGCGCTAATCTTTGGCTCTGCGAGGTCGGAGACCCCTCCCGACTCGCTGCAGTTGGGGCCGTGGGCGAGGTCCTCATCGAGGGGCCTCTTATTGGCGCCGGGTATCTGAACGATCCTGAGAAAACAATGGAGACTTTGGTGGTTGATCCTGCATGGTTGACAGATGGCATGGGCGGGCAACTTCCGGGTCGTCGTGGCTCGTTGTTCCGAACGGGTGACCTCGCCAAGTACGAGGATGATGGATCCATCACTTATATTGGCCGTAAGGGCTCGGAAATCAAGCTACGAGGCCAACAGGTGGATGTAGCAGGCCTTGAGAATACTCTGCGGCAGTTTCTGCCTCCATGCTCTGAAGTGACAGCACATGTCGTCAGTCTTGACTGGAGCAGCAGTGATCCCACGGGAAACAAACGGCAGACACTGCTCGCATTCGTCTCCCTCCCTGGCAATGACCACCCAGAAAGCTCCAAGGAGCTTCGAGACAAGTTGGCCGGTCTCGTTCCCGACTTAGACTCCAACCTTAGCCGCAGCCTGCCGTCATACCTGAAGCCTTCAGCCTATATCTCCATGGGCATTATGCATAAAACATCATCTGGCAAGACGGACCGCAGGCGGCTGGAGAGGATTGGAGCGATGCTCCGTCCCGATGAATTAGTTTGGGCACACGGAGGTACAGATGCGAATTCCATCAGGGCAACCCCGTCAACTCCCATGGAAAATAGGCTGGCAGATCTGTGGGCACGGGTGCTCAACGTAAACCGCGAAGCGATCAGCGCAAACGACAGCTTCTTCAGACTGGGCGGCGACTCGATTCTGGTCATGCACTTGACTACGCTGGCTCAGGAAAATGGCCTCAAGGTGACAGCAGCCGACGTTTTCGGCAACCCAGAGCTGGCAGCGCAGGCACGGGTTCTCAGTCTCGTGGCAGAAGATGAGAGCGGCGCCAGTAAAAACATTATCGACTCCTACAGGCCGTTCAGCCTGCTAGACAACATTGAAGGGATCCCAGCTAACATTGATGGCTTTGTTGAGGAGACCGTGCAGCGCGAGCTATCTGTTTCTCGCGACGAAATCACCGATGTCCATCCAGCCAACGGGTTCCAAGTCAGCTGCATGGAGAGCACGGGAGAACCATTCGGACTCCAGTTTGCCTACTTCGATATCTCGGATGATATCAGCTGGGAACGGATGACTGAAGCATGTAAAGTCGTCGTCCGAAGTTCGGAAGCCATGCGAAGTCGCTTTATCGAACACAATGGCAGATACTACCAGATCACCCTCCGGCACGAGCCCCTGGTGGTTGAAGAGCACACCGTCACTGGAGAAGATATGGCCAGCTTCTCCAACACATACTGCTTCCAGGACGCGCACCGAGCGACAGTGAGTGATATCTACACCAAGGTTATACTGCTCAAGGAACCGGCAGCAAACCAGCGCCGCGTGCTTCTGCGCATGTCGCATGCTCAGTACGATGGCTTCTGCGTTGGACAGATTTTCAAAGCCCTCGCGGCGGCATACAACGGCTACGCTCTTCCTCCGACGCCACCTTTCTCTCACCTGCTTCGCTGGCGCAGAGAGTATCGCTCATCTGCGCTGAATTTCTGGCGTGAGGTTCTCGATGGCTCGACGACAACGACCCTGAGCCCGAGCATCAAGCCCGCCGCGGATGACGGGGCGTTGCGAACGCTCAGGACCCGCACCATGCCCTCATTCCATATTTCCACTGAAAACAAGCACACTCGTCCTGCGGTGGTGGTGAACGCTGCGTGGTCGCTGGTCCTCGCCGAACTCACGGGTTCGACCGATATAGTCTTTGGCAACGTCACGACCGGCCGCAACGAGGGCATGCCGCGGGTTCACGAGGTCGTTGGTCCTTGCGTGAACATCGTCCCGGTGCGCCTCCGCATCGATAACATCACTGGCAGTGGCAGCAGCAGTTGCCATCAGCTGTCGGTGGTAGACCTTGTGAAAGCCTCGGCTGCACAGGTCGACGCCCGTCTTCCCTACGAGGGCCTCGACTGGGACGATCTGGTGGACAACGCCACGGCCTGGCCTCGGGGCACGCAGTACCGCTCCTCGGTGCACTTCCGCAATATGGAGTTTTCGCCGGGGTTGAAGTTCAGTACTGGGACGACGAGCGGGGAACCGTACTCTGCAGTTTCTCTGCGACCGGAGTGGATCGAGCTTGCGACAAAGCCGCGGTGGACCACCGTCTTGGTGCACCCGGAGGAGGATGAGCTGCGGTTGTGGGTTCTTGCCGATCCGAAGGAAATCGGCAACGCGGGTGCGGATGAGTTGTTGAGCATGTTGGTGGAGAAGATCGATGGGATTATGGGTGCTTTGCGAGGAGAATTAGGTCGCACGGGTTGAATTTCTTGTATTTTGGGCTTTCAAGGCGATATATATATGATGCCGTAAATCTATACACCTGATGAGCAGATGGATGTATATAACCTGCTGCTGTATCTGACAATAGATGCATTGCGCTATTCCTGTCGTCGTTGCCAAGAGATGGAGGAAGAAAAGAGACGAAGATAAGCAAAGATGGTGGAGAAAGGTTGACGGGACTCGGGAGTAAACATCAGCATGTGGAAAGGAGTTGAAGACTGTCTGGTATGCATCCGATTGGTTGTTCAAGCTATCGACCTTCGGACCTAGGGAGGTTTCATCCTGCCCACCGATCTCCAAGATATTCGATATGGACAGGAAATTCGACAGAGATCCTCGATTTCACCTTCACATGCGACCAGGCTAATCCTACCATCAGGTTATTATCGTCGTGACGTTCCCGTCATGTGTCTCCTCCTCCTCGGATCTCCCGTCGGGTCATCCGTCAACATCCAGCATTCACATGCAACTAACATCAACCTCAGAGATGATCAGCCGGTTCCTCCGCAGTTTTGACAAAGATCATCAGGAGGAAATGCATGGTTCCTGTGTAAATAAGCAAGCACATGTATATCCGGGATGACCACACCCCTCGCTCCGTCATCTGACACCAATCTACGATGCTGAATAACGAATGATGAATACTCAGCAATCATGCTCGGACTTACCCAGGCACAATGCAGTATTAGTCAGACCGACCCAAAAATAAAATAAAATTAAATTATTACATACCGTAAGCTGACTTCTGCACACCGTCAGCGGTACGACCGCAGTATTACCTTGTCGAGTTTTGATGCACGACATGGCAAGTCAGTTTTATGGAGAAATCAATCCATAATTAGATCAATTCCATCGGAAGGAATAGAAATAGTCATCCTCAACGTCTTGGGGGTGCTTGGCTCTATAATCCGAATCTGATCTCCGTCTTCTCCGCAGAGTGCGGGGGAACTCGGGAGGAAGAGGAAACTGGAAGAGCATACCTCGGAGTATAGTATATGCCAGTAACCAGGACCTAAGTGACCTTCCGTCGCGAATTTCCAAATCCGGCCAATTCACCGCTTCTCGTTTTGTCGGTGAGGGGCGAAGTTTCCCAAAGTAGAAGGGACGGGTAACGTGTCTGCATGTATGTCGAATAAGCATATCATTACCTCCATACATATGCCCCACTACGTGATTATCTAATTTACCCGACATCCCGGATATACAGCAGCACGGGAGTAACTAGAATGCTTCTAGAATGTTTCTTAATTGGGTGATGGAAGATCGGTTTGGGGGCCATTTTGCCGGTGTTTTCAATTCCCTTGACATCTCAGTAAAGGTGGGGGTCGGAACCGTCGTACTGTACGTACATATCCATGGATTTCATACAGTACATTACATCTCAGTAATTTCTCCTAACCCCCAGTAAGAGTCATACAGATAATATCATTCCAAATAGCATTGATTTTCTTTGTTGTATTATTATTTCCCCGGCCGATCCGATAGCGAAACCGAGTGAAACCGCCCATGTGGCGTTGGGAAGACAATGGAAGAATGGATTAGCATACTCCGCACAAAGACCGAGATAATGACAGCGCTTTATTTCGGCGTATTTCACGGGGAGACGGAAGTACCAGAACCAAGGCAATTAGCCTTCGTGGGGGCTGGGTTTCGGACTCGCATTCGGACTTTGATTTCCGTTACGGCTGTTGTACTCCCTAAATGATGATAATAAAAAAAAGGAAAAAGGGGGAGGGGAAACAAGCTGCATGGTTTCTTATCGCGATTTCCTCGCAGACCGCGGTTTCACGTCTCCGGAGTGTGATCCTCCAGGTGAAGCACGTGGGGGAGTTTTGAGGGCGGAGAACGCGGTTGACCGACGGAGTATTATCTTCAATATCAATACCTAATCTTGAGGTAAAGATTGTTCGAGAAAGAAAATGTGATGCTGCCCAAGCCCCATCGGTGGGAATTAAGACTTGACCATCCGAATGACAGCTGATTTCAGAAAAAGAAAGAAGGTCAATTTGATTAAAAATAAGATTAGAGGTCACGTTCTTCAGGGTCGGCCCGTAGTACTCCGTATGACGGGTTCGATATGGCAACTGGCTTGATATCTAAGTTATCTTTAGTGGGGCTAACAGGAATTCGGAGTGCAAACTGCCGTACTCTAAAAAGGGTTACTTACTGGACTCTCTACCCACAAAGCAGACTGAAACCACTGCGCAGTGCCAGTCTCATGGGGGCCGGTCTGGCTGGCTAGATGCGTGCCTGTAACACGCAATGCATCGGGGAGTTAGGTACCTACAGTTCAGGACGGCCCTTATCCGTCGAATTCATTGACCAAGGTGGTCATCGTCATTAGAACATTTCCATTTCTACCGAGAATAGAAAAACAAGGGTCAGCAGCTTGGTTAGCTTCGACGGAGAGAAACATCCTCTGCATGTTTCGCCTCAACTGTGCCACGGGGAGTTGAGTCATCGCCTGTCTGACATGGCTGCGGGGGAAAGAGCGGCTAAGGTATCTAAGATTGGTGGGTGAGGGGCGAGGCGGTCACAGACAAGACACCTCACCGAGACAGTGTGATCACATCAAGCGTAGGCGACTCCGAGACTTCGCTAAGAAATACTCGTTTTTAATTATGATTTATTGCTCTGCGACGATATTATTCCTCGAGGGCGTGGATTCGGTGGCTTCGAGTGTTTAATTGTTTCGCGCTGTCTAGGCAGAAGCGAGCTATTGAATCCGACCACGGGAAGCGATCTCGAATGATACGATGGAGATGAGGATGAAGCAAGACCTTCAAAAGGAACGTACTTTGTTATTCGACCATCGCGCGAGAAGCGCCTGCGCACAGTTCCTCTGATCGCCGGTCGGCGGTGCTGGCAGCGAGCTAGCTAGCTATACACAGCAGTCGATGATGAGGTGCCAAGAAGCGATCGTCGTTCTCGACTTCGTAATCACGGAAGAGTATTTAATACCAAAAGTACTCTGCTCTGCACAGCATCTACTTGCCGTTGGATAGAACCACTGGTTAAAAAAAGAAAAAGCAGTGCCACCGCTGGAGCATCCCCAAAATGAAACATTGGCGTGGGTGATACACCAACCACCTCACCGCGGTTCCTTTGCGACGGCGACAGTCAAAGTAGACAGGGCCGTGTCGATAACGGCAACGTGCTTGTGTCAACACTGCTTCATCCCCTGGACGCCACGGATCCGACTGACTGGGCCTGAAGACCCGCCATCTCAAACATGGCGTCCGCGGGGTTGAGGCGAACGATGGGTCTGGGCCCCCGACCACCACGCGTTTTATCACAATCTTTCGACGGCGTATCACATTGTGATTTGGGTGTGGGTGGTTTATGATTCGGTTATGAATGTGAAATATGATATCCAATACTTTGGAGAGTTCGCGATCGAGAGAAAAGATAGGATGGTTTACTGTCATGGAGCAAGGACGCTATATCGAATCAAATAAATATGTCGAGTTCTGAAATATTCGAATCAACACTTCAATTTGCAGAAATATAATCGATACAAGACATTCTAAATCTCCAAAGAAAGCAAAATAAGCTCGATATACAATAGGTCCATTCCAACAAGCGGTGTCTCGACCCATTGGCCTCTGTACGCCGCCCATCGTATCCAGGCAATAACCAAGGCAAGACCTCGAACCAACTCATCGTATATGACATCTTCATGCAATACGGGCTGGGACGGACGGTATAAGGACTTTATGATACATGCAGAGGACCTCGCTCCACGTATGACTGAATCTATGTTTGACTTGGACGATGTATAGCAGTATGTACTTCGGACGGCTGTACTACTGTAGGTATTTGACGAAGTCAATCCGGGAAGTTAGTAGACCAGAGGATTGTTGAACAGTAGCGAGTATGATTGACAATTCGATGGTAGCAGTGCTGCTGACAAGCCGCCGTTCCACGGATACACACTTGCATAAGGTTGTTTTGACCAGCCACACGTCGGATAGACACGGGAGAATTGGATAGAATTGAAAAAAAATCAAGGCAAACAAGAGAGAAAGTATTGGTCCCATCGGTTTGGTGTTTGGTCGAGTTCGATACCTATTGTATCCCTCGCAGGAGTTAGTCGACGATGCTCAATGATTAGCAAAGAGAACCTCAATGTTCTCCACCCAGTCCGGGAAAAAGACCCGGTCGGAGTCCACCTCCGCATTCTCCGCATTCCGGACGGCTTCGGTCACAGGTGAGTGCTCCGTGCTGGCGCCACATATTGGCTGCTGCGTGCCATAATGTGGTGGTGGCGGAAAAATAATTGCAGCAACACTTCAATAAATGGCCGGGGAAGCTGGAAAGGCAGCCTCGGACCGCCATTTAGTGGAAGCTATTACTGCACGTATCTCTGCAGCATGCTGGGGTTCGGGAGGAAGATGGTCTTGATATTTTTGATAGAACGGGAGTACTCCATAGTGTTTGCAATGCTGTAGGGGGGTTTCTTCAGCCCACCGCCTGACAATCTTGCAGCTCCCAGAAGATCGGGGTGTAACCAATGTAGCGACTGCAGCGCAGCTCTCCCGTCAGATCGAATGAGATGGCAGCCAATGAGCGGTGAATCACCGCCTTTTCTGAATGATTGGGATCGCATCAAAGTTTCGGCTGCAGCAGCTGCAGCTTGCATTGCATGAAGAGATGCGGGTATGCTGCAGTGACCCCGATCTGTCCAACAAGCAATGCAGGGCAGCACATTCCTATCGGTCGGGAGGAGAGAGTTCTCTTATTTTTTTTTGCAGTTTCAAACAAGCAAGTCCGGGGTTCGATGACTGTTTGTCGATTTCGGAGAGTATGTTGATGTTTAACCAAAGTATGAGCTTGGAAGATGGCTGCTGGAGGGAAGAATGCGATCACCTCCGCCCCAAAGCTTTTTGCCGACCGTGTAAACACGGGTGTTGCCGAGGTCCATTTCGAATAGTTAGAACTTTGCACGGCGTACCTGCGGTGTTTGCTCCGAGACACTGTCAAATTGTCAATGCGACAAAAATTGTGATATGGGAAGCAAAGCAATATGCACGATCTTCACAGCTGCAGATGGCATCTGAGATAACCATTACCGGGGGACTGTTCCTAGTCGCGGAAGCAGCGTCCCGCGAAGTTAGGGGCCACTGAAATTCCAGGAGAGAGGATAGACTAGACTATCGGGCATCGACTGGCCCGTTGAGGAAAGTCGATGGGAGGGATTGGGGAAGGATCATCCTGGCTCTCCTGATTGCTGGGACGATCCAAGCCTTAGGCGGTGTTCCTCGGCCCAAAGCAACCCGCAGCCCCCTTGATAGTTTATTTGCGAATCCGATCAGTCTGACCTGTCGATTTTGGCATTTGATACCGAGCACTGGAGCTCATCGATCATCGCCCAACCTGGTCGATTCGAATTGGAAATTCGGAAGAGGCGGGTATCCGACAACCCGGTTCAATGGTCGCCCGCGGAAGCGCAACAGGATCCCCGGCGACGGGGCACTGATCGCTCGATCCTAGTCTAATTGAGCTTTTCAAACTTCAAAGGTCTAGAGCTCAATGGCCGAGGCCTGACGCGTACTCCCTTCGAGCTGCAAAGTACACTGCTCGGTACCTGAAATCAGTTGGAATTCTGAAGACCCTGCGTTCTTGTCCATGTCGCAGCTGGAGTTATTACCTTCCCTTCGGGTCATCGCGCAACAATTCCCTCCGTATTCGTTGCCAGGATCTTTGTTCCGAGCCTTGGGTTGATTTTCTCCTGATTTTTTACCTAGGTACTCCGTACGGGGTTTATGTTCCATGTGCCTATTTCCCCGGATCCCTTTGAAAACTCATTTGAAGTCAAAAGCGAAGGCAAAGCTCATGTCAGAGCAAACACGGAGTAAACTCGGACGCAAGGTGTCAAGACGGACCGAGGCAATTCCAGCATCCCGTAAAAGGCAATTTATTGCAGGGTCGGAAGTTTACAAGTCTGAGTCGAGAACCCGTCGGAAGCGACGGGGGAGCAGCCCATCGTTGACACCAAGGACTCAAGGAGATGAGTATGCGACACTGTATTTTCTCACCTTCTCGAAAAGGATAATTGGGCTGGTCTGGCGGAAAAACGCTTCCAAGTGGACCCGAGACGGATTTCCGACGCTGTCGTTTTACCCGCAAAAGGGTGACAGGATGAAGGAGATGGGGGCCAAGACGGCATAATCCCGGAGGAGCGGATGGAGAGCCGTTAGCCCTGAAATTGGTTGCATTTTGGCAGATGTTCTTTCCTCCCTGTGGGTCATTCACTTCCAAGTTCCCACTTCCGTAGATCGGGTTGGGACCTGGAAGTTCAAACTTCAAACCCATGGCAGCCCAAGTACGGGGCACATGTGGAGAGTAGAGAAAAAAAAGAAAGGCCAGAAGGCCGATGGAAAAGAAAGCTTTGGGGCCCGATGGATTAAAGTACCCGTTATAAAATAAAGACAGGCCCATCGCGGGTACCGCGCGATAAATCATTTTTGCCAATTTCCAAATAACCATCTTGACTCCTCTGTTTCATCCCAATTCCACCCCCACGAGCCAAATCCAGTTTAGATTTTTGTCGAGACCTGTGTCCTCCACGATTGAGAATTCCGAAGTGACCGTTCACACTATCAACAAACACCATCCGAGCACATCTTGTTGACGTGTTTTCCTCATCGTCGTCACTTGCCTCCTGCCCAACAACGCCTCGCCTTGACCGCCAGAAGACGTGTGATGCATAGTGTTGTCGCGTTGAGCACACAGGAGAAGCCTCGAGAACCCGACAAAGACGGACTGTGAATCACCAACAACTCCCGTCGTTTGGCTTGTATGCAGGTTGATTCTTTGTTTGCACGGTTGGGGTATTGGGGTACATACATACAGTACATGCAGTATCTGCCATCGCGTACATACTTCCATCCGATCAAGGGGGCGGTGAATAATCAATCGTATTCAATTCCCCCGTTCTCCCGCTGTATCATCGGTACTTTCTGAATCACTGCGACGCGGAAGTACTAGACGGGACGGGGAGTCCAAACGCGAAAAAAAACGCAACGACAAACAACAATTTCGCAATCACATCCCAGGTTGACGGGTCGCACGGCCAGATCTTCGATCCCCACTGCATATTTGACATCTGGGAATTGGAATTGCTTTTCTGGACAGGACGCCACCTGTATCATTGAGAATCCTGTTTTAAGGAATCTCCAGCATTTTTCTTGAATCGGGATTCTCGTGACCCCATTTGTTGGGTACATTTTCATTCCTCCCCGAATTTGTCTTGTCTTTTTCCGTTATCCATTATCCATTTTCCCTTTTTCCCCTTGCGGCGTTTGGAGGTCAGAGACCTTCCGAGCAATACATTACATTACATACCGACGGGAAACCCCACGAAAACATCAACAAACAACGAAAGCACCGGAACGAGTCAACAGAGCAAAACTGTCATATACGAGGCGAGTCGCACCTTTGGACTTTGCAGCATTTTATTCGATTTTCTATCACAGTCAGACTCGTGCGACACGACACGGGGGCTGATATCTCGGGTGCAACGGTGACTCTTGACCCTTGAGGGCGATCCTGTGAACAGTCAACAAAGCGAACCCCAGACCAATTGTTATCCCCACGCCCCAATCCGATCTTCCCCGGCCCGCGGACCGATCTCACGGCTGAAAAATAAATAAAAATAAAGTGAGATATCACCCTGCATTGTAAATTACAGGGCTTCCTCGTCAGAGCTGTCATATTTCCGTCCTTTCCACCACGCCCTAGTCTACAGCTGGCGGAACGCCCCTTCCGCCTGATCGCCGCGCTTGACTTGCATCCAACAGCTGCGCGCTGTCATCCTCACTTCGATCTGGAAATAATTCTTTTTTATTTATTTCATTTTACGGGATTGCGGTGGCTTCCCCGTTTGTCCTTTCCTTGCGGGCCCAAACCATACCCCCCGCAACGCCTTATCCGTTTGGTACACGCAAGGGTCTGGATCTGATCTATATTCGATCCCACGGCGGACTCCCCCCCCTTCTTTATCAGTTTAAAGTACCACTCACCCCCCCAAATATCGATTGTTTATCTTCATTCACCACCAAGCTCCACCTCACTCTTCACCTCATTTTCACTTCACCTCTATCCATCCTTACCAAAGGGAACACAACCCACTCTGGATATTCACCTTCCTCTCCGTCCATCTCTCTTCTCTACAACAACTCTCTCCTGGGCTCCATACCAGATCTGCAATACAACCCATCCCGGCCCAACAGGACTCCAAATCCGACACACACTAAGCTGATCATCAGCAAGCTATTCGCCATGATGTTCAGCTTCAGTTTCAGCAGTAGCACATGGTCCTCTCCATCGCCATCCTCGATGCCTCCACCACCTCCTCCCTCTCCCAACGATACTCTGCTTGACATCACTCCTCGCAAGTCCTCATTCTCGACCTCATTTGAGAGACACAATACATGTGCTTTCCCATCATGGCCCAACAGACCCTCCCTCTTGAGCGCCGACTCGCAGAGTTCCACCGCTAGCTCCTACCTCTCGGACGAAGATCTCTTTCTTGACGACACTACCTCCCCTGCTGAAGCCGTCATTGACGAGGAATCCGCTGCCCAGGACCCCATCCTCGGAGTTCGTGGCCTGACCACCGAGCAGCAAATCCAGATGGTGCGCGCCGCAGCCGAGGAAGAGGAACAGCGAGCTCGCTTCATGGCTCAGGTCCACGCTCATGCTCGTGCTCAGCAGTTCCGAGCAGCACAGTTGGCGGCCGCCGAGCGCGATGCAAAGCGCAAGAAGCGCAAGGCGATCCCCGACAAGAAACGCCGGGCTACGTCTTCTTCCTCTAAAAGCACCTCTTCCGACCGTACCTGAATCGTTGCCGCCTCCTATGTGCGACGTTCGGCAGCGCAGGCGCTGTTGTCTCTGCTTTCGGTCATTACCTTTCCACACCAAGTCGACCTTGCGGCATACCTCCCCTTGAGATTCGATGCTATTGCAAGACCTCAACCCCACATTAGCCCCTCGTCCTGGTGATGGGGGTTACCCGGTGATACTGAATTTGAAATCAACAAACCTCCACCAAGACCAGTAACGAATCCTACTGGACAACGGCTAGGCTTCCGTCAGCGGTGGTTTTCCATTGCTCCGCCACTGTCCATTCCTCCATGTGTCTCGCCAAGTTCCTCTGCAAAAATCAGCGAGGCGCCCACTTGGTGTCCTGCATATCAGATGATGCGATTCCATCGTGTTGGTCCGAACATCGGTGAGGGGCAGTGATGGCATCATGGTCTTGGTGGCCGACGGGGTCGAAGATCGGAGAAGGCCGCGCTGAGGGACGGGGGGCTGAGGAGCGATGACGCCAGAGCGAAGCACGTGCCGGGGTTACCCGCCGCAGCCGGAATTGTTTTCTGCCCGAATCCCCCGTCGCTGCCCGATTGGGACTTTCGACTTTATTTTCTGCTCGCTGTCGGCGCTTCCGCCTTGTTCTCGTCGACTGTCCCTTCGTGTTGACACCGCATCCCACTTTCTTCACCCCGGATAACTTTCGGCCTATCGTCCTCATCCTACTTCACCGCCAGTTGCTTTGGCTGTCTCCTCCCCTCATCGATGAGTCACTCGAGAACTTCGGAAGATATCGCAGATGGCTTATCTTTATTCTTCGAATCGTTTTTAATTTTTAAATTCTTTTTTTTTTTTCCCTTCTCGTCTTTGCATCGTTAATGCGTTGTCGCGTCGGTGTTGGTGGGCATTTACCTGGGACTCTTTACCTGCTTTTAGGAATTATTTTCAAGCGCCTCTTTTTTACTAATGTTTTTTTTTTACAACACTTGTCTCATCGTCATCTCTTAGCGAGCGCCTCATGTTCAGATACCCCGTCTTGTCCTCTTGTTGTTTTCTCTCGGCGATTTCCTCAATACCCCCTGCGCGATCTGGCAGACAGCATAGCGCCAGCAAAGCATTGCATTTACATAATTCGCATTTCATCGCATTAGCATTCTGCAGCCTCGCATGGCCGTAGCATAGCATCATCATCATCATTATCATCATCATACACGGAAGCATCAATGCACACATTCCATCAACGTCGACAATATCTGTCATACAGCGTATTCTCCATCGTAGCTCTGCCCTCCTCGGTGCAACTTGTGTAGTAGCGTCGGTTACTCCAACGTGACGCAGACCCTTGATCATTCCAACGTGCGATTCTGCAGAACGAACACCGATTTTTCTAGGCGAACCTAATTCTCCGCTTCGAAGAGCTAGACACACGTCAATGTCGTGCATGAGAACGGGTTCGTGCAATGGGTCTCTCTCTAACTACTCGGTGTGCGAATTTGAATTTGAAGTTGAAGTTGTAAACGCAATACATACACACCGCTTCACGCCGTCACGGTGCAATGCCAATGATGCAAAAAAAAAAAAAAAAAAAAAAAAAAGGTGTATTGGAGGACGAATCGAGACAGTTTTCTGAGGGGAAAGGCACAGCGATCCTGAGGGGGGGAATATTATGAATCGACGCTCGATCAAGTGAACAACCAAGCTTCATATACAGAATTTACTCCGTACAGATTCAGATTGACTGGAAATCGCTCCCTCGAGGGCTAGTCCACATCATGTGACACCAACCTCGGCACAACTCCGAGCTAAGCCATAAAAAGCCAGTGGTTCCAAGGGCCCCGGGGGACTTCCGCTACGTCATTCCCAGGTCCTCCAATCTTATCATATCTCCTTCCCCTCGACAACAACACCATGCCCCTCGAAATCCTAGACGGAGAACCACCACCCCCTCCATCTTGGGGCACCCTCCCACTAGACATATACCTCCTCTCAGAATGGGAAACCCCTCATCCGTCGGACGCCTCACGACCCCCTGAGTCCCCCTCCGAGCGCCGCAATCGCCTTATACGTCAATTCCTCGAGCTGGAAAGTCAAGGCCGGCAGGTACGTACTCAATCTCCTCCTTGTGTTTTTTTTCTTTTTCTTTTTTAGAGCTGTTAATTAATAAATTGCGCTGTTGTTGGTTTTGTCAACCCAGCCCTACAACTCCCGCACCGAAAACCCACCCGAGCCCACCGACTCCCAAATCGAAGAAATCCTCCGCCCCGCGCGACCAGAAGCACTACGGCCGTATGCAGATTACTCGGGGTCACTGGAGGAGGGTCTCTACCTGCGTCTCTGCTACGACGAGGATAAAGAGGATCAGCATGAGGCTGTGTGGGGAAACAACCTCGACGCTACATTCGTCGGTCCAGACGGGATTATCCTAGATGATAAAGAGTCCTTCGGGGAAAAGGGTATGAATCTGACCCGCGCGCTGGAACTTTTCCCGGAACGTGTGACGAATGAAGGTGGGACGGCACATGTTGAACGGCGGGAGAAGATCCTTGCGGATATATTAAGGGAGGTGGAGGAAGCGGAACGGGAAGCGGAAGGTGATAATAATAATAATGATGATGAGAATGGATATTCAGAGGAAGTCAGAGAGGTTCGGGCGAGGATGCGCTCGAGGGATCCGCTGCTACGGTATGGTCAGTATCATGCGGCTTGTGTGGTGACTCATCTTTTTGTGGAGGATGAGGAGGCTCTTGATGGTGGGGGGTTGTTGCATGTTTTTCTGGATGATTGTGGGAATGTGGTTCGGCAGTGGCGGACGGAGGACGATGGCGCGGATGATGACTTTGATGGGGCGTGGAAGGAAGGGAGTTGGAAGGAGGATTTCTCTAATGGACGGGGTGAACTTGGTTCGGCTTATCGTCCTGGGGGTGTTCGGGGACCGCCGTATGCTCGGGCATCGAAAGACTCCAACAAAAATACAAGGCAAGGAAAGTAGTATGCAGTGATTATTGGAAACTAGTCGTCGACTTCCACCAACCCTCATCTCGACCTGCTCTACAACCCCTTGGCCAACAACTCCTGTCCGATTTCCTTCAGCAACGGCTCCTTCTGCAGCGCAGCCACCTCGCGCTTCCCCTGCACGGTATCGGCGATGCCCATGGCCTTGCAGAGATCCACGACCGCTCCGTCGAGCGGCGCTTCGTAGACCAGCAACCCCAGCGCGAACAGCAGGCCGTGCAGGGCTTCCACGCTGGCGTCCTCGCGCGCGATGGCTTCTAGCAGCGACGCGGTCAGTTCCACCTGGTCCTCCTCGGAGAGTTTGTCGGGACGGCCCTCGAACCGCTCGTTGTGGTTGAACGCCGCGAGGTTGTACACGAACGACGCCGCCACGACGCGGAGGTTGGCGTGCTCCGTGTCCAGTAGGCAGCCCGTGGCGAGGCGGATGCATGTCTCCCGTAGGCTGTGGCTGGTGACGATCTGTTCTGCGTACAGGGGCGTGCTGAACAGGTTGCAGGCGAGTTGCAGCATGACGATGCGGAGGTTGTACGGGCACGATGGCAGGTTGTGGGAGCGGGATAGGAGGGTGAGCAGCGTTTTGTGCTGCTCGGGTTGTTCCTTTTCGGCGAAGTAGGTGCTTACTCGGTGGTCGAGGAGCAGGAGGCGCACGAGGTCCACGATGGCGAAGTGGCTGTCACTTGGCATGGAGGTGTATGAAGACTGCAGCAGGGTGGCGAAGGAGTAGAGGTCTGGAAGCGCGGCGTCTGCAGGGGGGCTGGTGCTTGCGTTTCGTACCTTGACGAAGTGGATTACCGATTGAATGGTCGGGTCGTCGCGGTACTCGGGTGCGATCTTTTGGGCGAGTTTCTCCAGCGGAGGTACCTTCTTGTACATGACGTAGTTGGAGAGGGTGCGTTGTAGACTGGGGACACGCAGCTTGGTGTGCGGGTGCGGTGGATGGGCCATTTCTAACAGCATTCGGACATTTCCTCTCAATTGAGCGGGGTTAGCACCGCTCCATTCGTCGAGCTTTTCGCCCTTGAGGAATGTCATGAAGGTCGGCGTTGCCCGGACGTTGTATCTCATGCTGACATCGTATGCGGCGCCGATATCGACTTTGATGAGGACAGCCTTGTCGCCTGCTTCTTCGGCGAGCTCGTCGTACGTTGGGTAGACCATCTTGCATGGTGGACACGTAGAGGATGTGAAGAAGATCACGGCACATGTTTTCGACGCGGATGCCAGCTGTTCCTGGAGCTGGTTGAGATTGCTGACCATTCGTACAACGCCTCGGGGGGCAGCGGGTTTTGGAGCAGTGGGAGCGGCAGCCGTGACAGGAGTCGGAGGCAACGGGGCACCTTGACCTGTACCTTGAGTAACACCTCGCAAAGCCGCCTCGATCTGAGGCTTCATCATCTGGCCAAATGGGGTGTTGAGGAAAGTCTGGGGGAGATTGCGGATGTGTTCAGGGATGCTTTTGCCGACCAGAAACATGGAGAGATCTTGCGTGAAGTTATTGCAGTTGTGTAGGAAAAGATTATACGACTGGAAATAGGTGTCAGGATAATTGTCATGGTTTTGGTAGAATCCGTTGATGGTTGATGGGTACCTCTGGTCTGTAAACCTCGGCCAAAGACTGGATGTATTCCTCGACCACCTCATGGGGAAGCTCCGTCTTGCCCAGATGCAACACCTCCATGGGCTGTCCATGATGCGTACTGCCAGGGACTGCTGTCTGAATGCCCTGGCCAAAGTAATATTCAATACCACCGTAGACAATGGATGTATGATAGATGGCATCCATCTGCACTCCCGTCAAGGCCACGGAGTACTAGAATGTGGCTGTTAGGCGTATGCTGTCACACCTCCATAACTTTGCAGACTAGACGTACCATTCGTGCAAGACCCTGTAAAGGTAATTAGCAAGCTGTAGATGGGAAATGCTTGTTTGACACATGTGGTTCCCCACCTTGGACAGATCATAGACGTACAGGTCTACATCCATCTTGGCGGAGTGAATCAGGCGAGGACCAGTTTCAAGTAGGGTACGGTATGATAGAAAGCCACTTGGAAAATAAAACTCGTCGAGTATGAGACGATGTTTCCTACGTTGCTGGAGATGATGTAGATTATCTAGTTAGTTGGTTGGAGTAACGCAGGCACCGAAGCGATCACGTCAGCCGAAGCAGCCTCGCCAAGTCTGCAGCATTTCTCTCGTCTTCGAGAATCAAATCGATTTATCAGAGGCCGGAAATATCGGCCAAAAACATTATACTAATTTTGTATAGTCCATGATTTTTTTATTTTTTTATTATGAATTGTTCTATCTCCTAACTTTGCTATAATTAACCCATTGCTCTGTAGTCCTCCAATGTAAACACGATGACATCAACGAAGCATGTGAACAACACCGGTTCATGTAGAGTTGGTTTTGCTTCGTACTCGCTAGTCTTCACATGTTTTGTTTTCTACTTTTCAAATTAAATTGAAAAAACACTTGGAACGCAATGCAAATCAACAGCTGCTGACTAACCAGCGCAACCAACCAATCGGAGCGTCGCCAGGTGGATTTCCTTTGACGACGTCGCGATCCTATCGACTTCAACTTTGCGCCAATTGCAGCTGCGATGCCCACACCCAGTTTCTCTCCTGAATAACTGCACTGCTGAAATGGTACGGCTCATACACCCCATTAACTTACCTTGAAACCCCCAAAAACTGACTTCCACCCCTCGCACAACCCAGCCTCCAAAGAGGCGCCGCGGCGGAACTTCCGCTCCAGCTCTGAAGAAAGCTCGCCAGTCGAAACTCGCCAAGGAGAACGACATCACCGGCGAGGAGGAGAACGAAATCAAAGAAGTCTTCCACATTTTTGCCACTGCAAATGAAGAGTTTCCGGACGAGAAAGAGGGCGTGATTCCAAGGGAAGATGTGAGGAAGGCGCTTGTGTAGGTAGCTGCTTTCTCATGTCTATTACCTTATCCACCCGCTCCATTCCTCGTTCTGGAAGGGAAGAACCATTGTACCTTTCGACCGAAGCGAGATCCACCTTTTGCTTTTCTCCCTTACATAGCCCTAATCTAATTCATTTTTCGACCGACAGTGCCCTCGGCCTTCCCCCCTCCTCCTCCGCCGAACTATCCTCCATCCTCTCCGCCGTCGATCCCACCGTGACCGGCTTCGTGCCTTATGCGCCATTCCTCTCCGTCGCAGCTGCCAAACTGCGATCCCGCGACGACGACGCCATGGCAGCCGAGGTGGACGCCGCATACTCGCTCTTCACGCGCGGGACGAACGGGCCCATCACGCTGAACCATCTGCGACGGATCGCGCGGGAGTTGAAGGAGGACGGCGTCGGCGACGAGCTCCTGAAGGATATGATTCTGGAAGCGAACGGGGGCGCGGGCGTCAATGCGGGAGTGACGCTGGAGCAGTTCCACGACGTGATGATGCGGGCGGGTGTTTTCTGATTTGATTTCGACGTGATGTTAGCGACATGCCGTCCCTCGCGAGAATGGGTGGGTATGTTATTGTCATGACGTGTGGCTGGCGTCTTGGGTTTTGTGGGGTTTCAGCGTTGGAGTTGGTATGTGGGGGAGTCATTTTGTTTCGGGCGTTTGTTTACGGTCATTGAAATGTACATGTTCTTCTCTTTTTCGAGTTGATTGACACATGAGCCCATAGTATCCGAGATTGTTCCATCGAACAACCGTTCTCTTTAAGGATTTCTGGCTTCTTTCTACTCCTGATTTTCTAGGCAGAGGCCATGCGACTCGACCACCGACACAAAATCTCAACGGCCACCCGGCCTGAAAAGGCAAAGTTCCTCAGTATCTCTCGCATGTATCCGCATACGTACATGCGTATGTAAATCGATGGATTGCAACCCGATACTAACACCTAAATGAACAGACAATGCAGTAAACCTCCTGTTGATACATAAGTCTTGCAAAGCTCACATCTTCAAACTCGATGAGGCCGTTATGATACACAATACTAACCATACCAAAGATATGTCCAAGATAAATGCTGCGCCAACGCCGAGAATGTAACAATGAGCTGTCGGGGTATCACTGTAGCGGCTGTCGACAGTTTCCAACGTATCGGACTGCCCGCCTTGGGTTGCGAAAATAACGAGAATGATAAAGGTAAGGGTTCACGCGGCCGTGATCACGGACGGCGCCTCCACACCGTCCACAGCGTCTTGGTGGCTCCCATCAATGATGTCCGCCGGCTTCAACGTCGAGAAGGAAGACTCGATGTCGTCGATAGGCGGCACAACTCGGTCTGGAGGCGATATACTGGCTGACTTCGACGTGGTAGATTCGGAACCATCCTGAGTCAGCGCATCCGTCATAG
This sequence comes from Hamigera avellanea, assembly GCA_027569715.1. Classification (NCBI taxonomy): domain Eukaryota; kingdom Fungi; phylum Ascomycota; class Eurotiomycetes; order Eurotiales; family Aspergillaceae; genus Hamigera; species Hamigera avellanea. The sequence goes on from JAPDKU010000016.1 coordinate 178,481, forward strand.
ATGTCGTCGACATGTCCTCTGGGGTTTCAAAGGTAGAAGTGGCCTCGGAATTTCCAACATCCGCAAGCCTCAATGCCTCTGGCTTGGTGTGATCCAAAGAAGTATCCACGGCCTCGTAGAACAACATGAAGACCCCGCCTTGGGACATGACATTACGTTCACTGACCATCTGCACATCATCATCACTTAACCGGTACCAGCGTTCCGGTCTCTCTTTCTCGCCATCCGCTTCTAGAACGGCGTCAGGAACATGTGCTGGGAAGGTCTCTGTGGGATACTTTCTGTAACAGATGTAGTGTCCGTTCTCATGTCTGCCGTAATGAGTGATCACAGCTCGGAGTTCATAATGTCTGCCATGGACATCCACCGCGGTGCCAGGCTCAGGAAGCATAGACTCCTTGGGATTTGTCCCCCACTTCTCGGTGATTTCATCGGAACGGCCTGAGAGTTTCGTTCCTAGGCACCAATCATTCAGGTCAAGTGTCTTGGGAAAGCGGACATCCGCGTAGTTCTTCCTCAGCATGCCGCTGTTCTCGTCGAATAAGCTTCGGTTGATGTGGATGACAAGACACTTCGGAGTCCTTGCTATCACGGCCTGTCGTGATTTCGTCGATGAGACGCGATTCTTCGAAGGGATGTGGCATTTCTTCGACAGGGTCTTTTCGGCAAAATCGTCATCTTCCAAGGCCTCCTCAACAGCTTGCAGTCGACTCTCAGCGGAGCTCTTCAGAGCATCCGAGAGGTTCGAGGACTCCGGAGTCCTCGAGATTTCTTTATCTACTTCAATCTGACTGAGGAGTTGCCGAAGCTGTTCCCGCGTCCGTAATAAGGTGCACTTGGCGCATTCCACCCCTTCAATAGGCTCCAAATTCATATACTGATCCAGACACTCTCGGATATCATACTCCCAATTTCCGCCTAGAGGGACAGTGAGGCAGTTAAAAGGAATAAGAGACAGCCCTTCGGTCCATCCACATCTCATGCAACCCACCCTCTGCGCAAGTAGACCCTCCAAGGGATTGCGTAACGAGGGGCTTTCGATTATCGGACCCGACGGAGTGTGTTCATCGGTCGTTTTCGACACGGATTGGGCGCCAATAATGTGTTCTTCCGGACCGGCAACCTTCAACCCAAAATTCTTCGTCTGTCCCCTCGAAGCTTGCTGTATCTCGCGGTCGACCTGATCCACGACTTTGGAAAAGTACTCCTGCGCATCCTGCTGCTGCCAGCTACTCATCGACTTCAGATCCGGTGGTATCCATAGCTTCTGACCATAATTCGATGCACCGTTCAGACTCTCTATTATGTCCTTCAAAGCCTGGTGTGTCGAGAAAGAACCTCTCTCTGCCAGACTGTCGAGGTTGCATTCCAGAAAGTCGGCGAGGGAGCGGAGAGATGCCAGACCCTGGATGACGCTGTTCTGATAGCATGAATTATCCCAGTTCCCAAGCCCAGGTGGTGTGTTGTCCTTGGTGCCGAGCAGGGCATTGCCGAACCCTGACAAACCTCTTGCCCGGGGAAAGAAGGAAGAGAATGAATTGGTATCGATGCCGAGAATCCGTTGCATCGCTTCGCTCTTGGCTTGAAAGGTCATCGAAGGTAAAGGTGCTTCTGTGGATTCAAGTTTCGTTGGTTTTGCATCTAATGCGACAACGATGCGTGACGGCGTCAGGTAGACGACGAGGTTCCAAAGAGCTTGAGGAATGGAAAAAGGGAAGATTCCAAAGTGACTCAAAATGCAGTGAGCAAGTATAACCGTGACGAGCGTATATATTATGGTAGAATTGTTCTGAAGTTGTTTAACCGCTAAATCATAGTGGCTGTTCTTCGCATTGAGTAAGGAATTCCGTCCGAGGATATCGACCCTCTCTGTACGAGCATTCATGGCTGGTGAGCGGACGGAGCAGGCCACCACAGAGAGGCGAGGTGCGAATGATCATGAGCAATGTTCGGCATTAAAGAAGAGAGATATTGTGGGTGTTGTTTATTGAAAGGAAGATGGGGATTTGGACGATCCAGGCGTTGCATACTCCGTCCTTAAATTAACTAAGCGGCGGCGATCTGCGCTGTCGGCCGCTGTCGACCTCCGGAAAATCTTTTATCGATAGCAAAACACCGCCCACAAAATTATCTCCGATCGCACTTCAAAGTTCACACAACTACGCGGATCATGGCGAGGACACAGAAAGTCAAGGCGAAGCGTGAGTAAACAGATTGTGATGACATTGAACTACTCTTGACATGTCTAATACGATGGCTTAGCGCAATCGGTACATTCCCGCGCCGCCAGGCGTGCGGCTTCACCGAGTCTCGACCTCGACAAGTCGCTGACCTCTCTTCCCCGGGCTGAGACGTCCGTCGTACAGCGCGCCTCGGTCCTTACGGATCGTGCAAATGCCAGTGTGTCGAAGAAGCAAAAGGCCAAGTCCAAGTCAAGGGCGCAACGTCTTAGGCAGCAGAAGGGCATGGAGAGAGCAGAAGCCGTGATAGATCGGCTGGAGAAAAAGGTGTCTAAGAGTGTCAACAGAGAGAAGACCGTTAAAGCGCGCAGAGTACGTAATTGGAGGAATCATATCCAAGATGCTATTCACATGCATGAGTTCTGACAGAATTCCGCAGGCCGACTGGGAAGACTGGAACCGCAAAGCATCGAAGTTCGCAGCCCTTCAAGTGGAGACCGGACACGATGATGGTGATGTTGACGATGGTGACGCCATGGTTGACGACGCTGCACCTGTTCAGTCGAAGAAGCCTGCATCCAAGCCCCAAGCTCAGAATGTCAAGCCCGTGGTGGACGATCATGCCGACATTGATGTGGACGACGACATCACCTGAACAGCGACTCGTTACAAGGAGATTGGAAAATAAATTGTCCCCGGTCGAACTACTTCCTCGGTCTAAGCTGGTTAATCATTCGGTCGATCTCCGCTATTGCCGGTCCCGACGCCCTCGTTCGAAGCAGCTCTAGGGTAGTGACGTCTTTTGCCTTTTGAGCCTCTTCGCCGGCCTTCACGATCATTCCGCATTTCACCCACATCTCGATCCTATCCGCGACAGGCAAGTTGGCGCACTTGGGAACGAAAAGCGAAGCGAGTTTTGTGTTTCCAGCACCCAATATCTCGTTATAGAAAGGCTGTTGTCTACTGTGAGCATATAATTCAAGTATCGGGGGTGATGGATGTCTTCTCACCTCCCATCCTATGGGAGATCTCTTGTTTCTCCCGATCTCCTCGAGTTCGCCCCAGTCACGCTTGGCAACCAAGGCTCTCAGCCTTAACCACCAAAAAGTTTTGTCGGGCATCCTGAATTCACTTTGAATTTTCTGCGCCCGTTTACCGTAGCCCGACCGGATCAATCTATAGATGGTCTCGTTCAGACTCAGCCCGAGGAATTCGGTACGATCTGCAATGTCCTTATCCAGGGCCTCTTGGACTTTCAATAACTGCGAGGCTTCTGAGATCAACTTCTGCTGTAAAACCACTGTCGCGTCCTTTGAGTCCGATAACAACCGTGATGCAAGCTGAAGCTTATCGGTCTTGCGTTGTGATTCCGATTCCTTCAGTGCTTCGGCGAATAGGACATTAGAGCCATCAATGGGACGATCGTCCTGGTAGTACAAATCCTTCAGCAGTTCGGTGTCCTCGTCTTGTGCTGAGGTTTCCACGAGCGCAGAAGCCATAGGCCGGTTGTTGATCATTCGGAAGAAACTTGCGAGAGGAAGCTTGCTCTTCAGATGTAAAAGTACGTAGTAGACCAGGTCGTTGTCCCCACTTTCAATGGCTTTGTCGAGGGCAATCTCGTCTTCCTCCATACTCAACAACAAGGGAACCTGCTTTCCGCCTCGGGGTTCATGGTTCAGCAGCTGTGTCGCCAGATGCGTTCGTCCTTCGTCATAGGCAGCTTGAGCAATCTGTTCGAAAGATATTCCCGGCTTCCCATCCAATCTTTGCACGATGAGTTTGCAGACAGCTTCGTCATCGGCCGTGGAGACTTTGACTTTCTGACTTGCCCAATGCACATAGATCTTATCGGCTGGAATTTGAAGATAGCCTGAGATTCGAATAGCCAGTAGATATTCGTGTCGGTTTACGAGACGTCCGATAAGGTTTTCTGGTGTGAGTCGCATGTATTGCTCATACGAGATGGGCAATCCAATTTGATAGTCCCTTACTGCTTTCAATACCCGAAGCTTCTCCGTCATCTCCACGAATTCATCACTGTTGTACAGTTCCAGCACCGATTTACCAAAAGAAGCAGCTTTCAGGAGCCGCTTCTGCCAGTAGACATCGAACTCATGGCCGGCAGCCTTAACACACGTGTCAACGGCTTCAGGTAGGCTCGATCGGATGCGTTGGATGTTCTCATCAGCTTTCGGGGACTTCTTCTCTAGTAGGTCGACCGAATCTAGAAGCACAGATGCAGGGGAAGTGGATCCCAGTCTGAATATCTCTTCGGTCACATCTTGGCCCAAGTCAGTCATTGAGAATGGCGCAAGGTATGTGGAATAGCTTACCAGCGACCTTGTGTAGGAATTCACATGAATCATTGGTGATCAACCGCACGCCGTCAAACTCGGGAATTACGTGGACTCGACCGTCGTAGTAATATCTGCACTTCTTAGCTGGGTTTCAAGGAGGAATGAGGAAGACAGAAAGCAACGCTTACCTAGATGCCGCCCCGTTAGGGCCAACGATATGTATTTCATCCTCCCATGCAAGGATAACTGCATCATCTCCACACCAGTCAATAGACCTTGGAGAAGTCCTGGCTTTCGGATCATATTCGCTGAATTTGTTTTGGAAATCACTGCTCACCACCCATACCTTGCCTTCACCGGTGAAGAGCGCCACGAAACGTCCAGTGGGAGACACACTGACATGTTTGAAGGGCCCATTCTGAAGGACTTTGTCCTCGGCTTCTGTAGGATCGACTAAATAGACGGTTATGTCAACCGCAAGCAGAACTTCCACAGAGCGAGACAATGTGTAAGCTGGGGGTATCAAGGACCAGGATGAGACCTCCCCTTCGGGGCAAGGAGCCAAAAGCTTAGGTCGGGGCTCATCATAATTAGATACGAAGACCAGCTGATTGTTCGAAAGCAGCGCCACGCATCCAGTAGTCCAGAAACGGCAGGCTCTCACGCCGTATTCTTCGGCTCCCTACCATACCATCATTAGTTTGGGGACACTGCAGAAAAGAAGGCGTATCGGACGATGTACATTTCCCAGGGAGAATGAAGTGAAGTCGCCATGAAGGCTGAAATACCGTCGCACAGTGCCATCTTCCGTGACGACCAATAATTCTTCTTTATCGGACCAGCCGAGGCCACGAATGGTGCCATGCTCCCACTGCGAACAAGATCAGTCATGAGATTCTTTTGAAGTTGCAGTGTTGATCTAACTGACAATGATTCGATTGATGAGATTCCCTGAACAGGAATAAATGTCAATACTGGATCTTGCCGTGTGGGCATCCCGAAATCTGTATGGCTTGCTCTCATCGCGATGCAAGGCTATTCATCATCCTTATCTTAGCACAAGCTTAAAGTTATTGGTTTGTGTAGCCATACCAATCGCTCCCCCGTAGGGAGCACCCGCGACAATGTAATTCTCTAATTCAACGTCCTCGTCGAAGATGGCATCGTAGACGCGGACCTTCCTGTAAAAGCTATCCCCCACTCTTTCCCAGTTTGCTAGCGGATTCGAGGGCGCCATTTCAGCTTTCAGTTCTCATAAAAGATTGAGCGTATCCTTCATGATTCATTTAGTCCTCCACGTCATTATACGCGATCGTAATCTCGGGGTGTTCACGAGTAGATGTTTGGGGACAGCTCCAAGGAAGCTGATGATGGGGGGTGGTCGGGCGCTAAACCGGATCCATCCAATGGCCTGATTTTAGCGTGTTCGGCTGCCTTCGCCTTTAAACACAATAGTCGAGATAGTTACTCCCTGCGCTGTCTGTTTCCTCTAATATGTTAAGGCGGTGAAAGCGAAATGGAAGATCTGACAATTGACGAGCTGGCTTTGGAGCTGTCGGATCTAGAAGTCGCGCTTGTTCTCTGTCTCGTTGCTCGCGAACACTGTCTGGTCGAGACGACCAAAGATAGCATCCATGACGTCGCTAAAGAGCTGGCTCTGGTATGTACTCAGTGTGGATTGCTGAGATTTTGTGATCGCATGGCAACCCTCGGCCACTGATTCTGTTCGAACCAATAGATTTGCTCGAATACCTTGGGTTTTTCCTACGCAATCCTCGATTGCTCCGCTGCCACATCTTGCGAAGACTTCACCAATGAGATCCTTGTCTCGGATGCTCACAGAAACACTCTCGGGCAGCCATCACGACCACCGCTGACCACTGAACATGTATGATGAGCCTTTTTATTTATCTGTCGTATCTGTAGCTTGCATTATTGATCAGGTCATAGTCGAGCAACTTCTCCTCCCGGAGTATCCAAGAGTCCAAAGACCGTGCCAAATCCCCTTTGATTCCAGGTTATTCCCTCGATCAGAGGAATGTGGTCAATGTGGTAATTGCCACACACTTTAACCATGTCAGCGAAGATGTACAAGTTCAGGCACTGGAAGTAGGTACACTAAGCGTTCTTTCCAGTCCCTCCTTGGTGCTAATGTCCACAAAACAGCTCATGCGATCAAAACGCCTAATTACTCAAACTGCCATCCTCAACGCCCCTGAGGATTCCTTTCTCTTTATACCGGTAGCAATACGTACATCCGAGCAGCTTGGGCCGCGTTTCAACCGGCACCTGGTTAGCATATGTCCTCCCGAAGTACTGCCTCACCTGTGCTTTATTTCTAATAGCGGATCATCTAGAATGATCATTTCTTCGTATCTCACTTCCACGATGACCACGATGGGTACATACATCTCGAAGAAGGGAATGACTACCTTTCCGATGGCCAGATGTCCGTATCGTCTGTGGTGCGAAAATCGGACACTCGCGTGCAGAAGAAGTACCCCAGGATCAACCAAGAGGTACAGAGAACACCGAATTTCAAAAACAATCTTATTATCTGACATCCGATGTTCTTGATAACAGCTACTCGAGAACTTCCGCCGAGCAAGTGACAGAGTCACCGTCGGTGCTGACGTAACTCGGTATATACAGGACCTGGTTGTCTTTCTCCGACTCAGCCGCGCAGTTGCCGGCGGTGTATCTGCGAAAGCAAATAGCCAGCTCACGCGCTTCTCCAAGTATATCATCATATCAACGTCGACTCCAGCGCCAAGATCGATAAGCTAATCTAGCGAACAGGCTTCTCGCCCCCTTGCACGGCATAGATTACCTAACTCCCTCGATCGTGGCATTGGCCACGACGAAGGTATTTCGCCACCGAATCGTTGTCGCGCGTCCGGAAGACGACCGCAGCTTGCAGTACGGGAGCGATTTCAAGGCTGTGTCCCGGGTTCTGGCACAAGTCAGTCCCGAGACGATCTTGGAAAACGTGATAGCCGAAATTGAGGCGCCTTTATGAATGCCTGGTTTCAGGGAGTCATATATATACGCGCATGGAGTGTACCGCCAGAGGTTTCTGGCATTTCTTACCCATTTATCAGAGGGATCGTGCTGTCGATCGCCTGGCAATATGGAATGGGATCTTAGGAATTCCGGTGAGCGTGGTTCAGACATGCCTTCGCTTCTGCGGATATTTACTATGTGGTGAGTTTTGGACATGCCAAATTTTGACAATTAGCTCACTGACGGGTATTATCAACATATGTTATAGTTTAGCAAGAGAACACCAGCTCCTAGGCTTGAAACTAGCAGACGTGTTCGATTGGAAGACAAAGCGCTGGTCGCATCCCGCTTCTATGACTCGACGAAAACAAAGACAAGCTGAAACATCCTCCTGCGTTTATCGTAAGAGCCGTCTATAGACAATGAGGGTATTGTGTTGTACAGAATGGACGGAAAGAAACCCAAGAGCCAAAAGATATACCAAGGCTCACATATCGAGAGATGCTCGCTTCTTCGATATGCAAAACACTGGGGTGAATCATCATGACACCTCTGAGCCGGCGAGAGGATGAACTGTCATATTTGAACATGTTTATCATATACATAGCGGTCGTGACATCGTTGAATGCATGGTGTTGGCGTTCTCATGTTCATTCTCCAGAACATCAATCACCCCACCGTCCTCACAGTAGGCGGCTTGCTCCTCAAGAAGAGATCGGGGGGCATGAACCTCGTTTCGTCGTGATTCGTCACGGGGTTTTCCGCGCCAGTCTGCGTGGCAGATTCGACATCCTTCGCGAGCTTTCTCCATTCCGAAAGGACCACGTCGATCTCGGTCTTGGCATCGCCGACGATAGCGTCCATCTTGATGTCGTTGCGGTCATATCCGAACGGATCCTCGAGTTGAGAGCCAATGCCTTCGATGCCGTACAAGGTGAATGTCACGAGACTGACGATGGGGATCGTCCACCATTCCATGTCGTCGACCATTGCAAATGGGAGGACGCATCCGAAGAGAGCCAGGACTTGCTTTTGGTGGATCCTGATGAGATATTAGCCCTACCCAAGACAAGACGTAGATTGAATCAAATAATTGTTGACACAAAACAAATCAACCTTGAGAAGAACGAAGAAAGAAAAAAAAAAAAAAAAAAACTCACAAATGCGCAATCGGTATAGGCGTCAACTTAATCGTTTCCATCTTGCCATAAACATCCGTCAACGTATTCAACTGCGCCTGCATCTGACTCGCCCCGGGCGCATTGAACCAACCCCTCTCCACCCCCCGCTTGATGAACCCGTCCACGAAAAACGTCAACTGGAACGGCAGTCCCAGCCCCTCGTGCTCGTGGCCCCTCAGACCCACGGGCAGCAGATTCGCATAGTCGTGGTTATACACGGCGGTGCCGTTCTCCACCAAGTCGTGACCGAAGGAATCCAACGCCCACGCCGCGCCCCATTCCGCGCGCAGGTGGTTCTTCACCGCGTACGGGATCGCCATGAGGATGCGGATCGTGCGCTCGATGTCTTCCTTCTCGGCGGCGGTCAGGGGACCCTTGGTGCTGTACCCGTTGGTGACGGTGGTTCGGACGAGGTTCCGCACGCAGGTGATGATGGTGTTCATCCCGTTGCGACCATCCCAGAAGCGATTGTAGGATGTTTGGTTGCGGAAGACGAGCATCAGACCCACGACGATGGAGAGGGATGGGATCTAGAGTTTGGGAAGGGGGGTCATGGATCCATCAGTATCTTCTTTAATCCGGTTGACAGAGCATGCGACAAGTGGCGTTGCCTCTTATGGGGTTGATAGAAGAAAGCAAGCACACGTACAATGCTGTTGGGCAATCCCACGCTATCAAAAACATATTCATCGAGGTAGACGACGAGCGCCGAAAACAAGGCATGCAGAGCAACGGGCACGAGGATCGCGGCGTGGATGGCGCCCTTGATGAAGCGGAAAACTAACGGCCATCTACATCGCGTCGCGGGGTTAGTGTTCTTTGCGGAGCCACGACAACAATCATAACAAAGGGATCAACTACCTCCGAGGTTTACGCCGCGAGGACAGGAGATGCGGATGGGTGCCTCGCCGTTCGTGGTGTCGGCCATTGCCTACAGTGGTGTTTTGACGGCTCAAGGTCGGTGTTGTCGGCTCGCTGAAGTTCAACCGCATTGTTTGGGAGGATTGGCGTGTGGGTAGCTTCGATCGGGGTGTTGATTGTTTAGATATGCGGTGCACACACCGCCAGTTCAAAGATTCGTCTGGCGAGGAAGAAAGAAAGACAAAGCGAGCTTTGTCACTCGAAAGTCCCCGGTACCTCTGGGAGGAGTAGCTTGAGAGTTAACTAATAGCTTCAGTAACAACACATCGAAGCAGTGAGCGAAGGGAACTCCACGAGTCCACAACCAGTTAGCTCAACCGTAGGTACGTGCTAGTAGATAGTAGTAGCCAAACACCATCTCTGCTTGGGCGGGGAACTGCGCTTTGTCCATCTTTCCCCCTCACCTTCTTTCAGATCGATCGACCATCTGGTTGTCGACTGCGGCGAGTAATGTGCATATTCCTATGGCACGTGGGCGGATGTCTCTGCTGGAAGAGCACAACCTGTGTTGAATATTGCGGATGCTGCCGCTTTAATTCGAGCGCTCTTCGTCTCGCTCACTGAGCATCATGCAGCTCATCCAAGCTTCCGATCTGTTTAGGTATCTAGCTCTTCAACATGTGCTAATGCACAGTAGAAGCCAGTAATGATAAATTATCACGTTGGACCGAAGCCCATGTTCGCTCACTGAGCAAAAAGCGGCGGCGCCTGAGCACTGAAGTGGAAGATGAAAGACACTAACTTGTCGAGAATACCCGATACATATGTACAGATTCCAAAGAAGACAGGAAGGCAAGAAATAACCAGACCCAACGTATCGCAAATCAACAAGGCTTTATATGCGCCCTGCGTGATCGTTCGGTGCATACTTCCCCGCAACATAAACGCCGATGTCTCGAACCGAAGCACAGCTTTGCAGAAACGAGGCGCAGGATGAAATGTCATATCCAATACATAAGGAATCCCGAGCGCTGACGGGGCCAAATTGATAGCCATAAGAATGCCAACCAATTAGGCCAGGGCTGCATATGCCATGAGGAGCGGTCGGCGCTGGGAGATGGGTATATTGCTAAATGCATCTGATGAGGATAAACGAAGAACGCCGACTGGTGCCTGGGTCTCGATATAATAACGAGCAAAACACCACCGAGAAAGAACATTGTGTGGAGTAATTTCCCTGCATAGCACCCCAGCGTCCAGAAGAATAGTCACAAATTGTTCAGAATTGGAGATGTCGATAGTCTGCGAAAGAAAAGAAACTTCCAATAGATGGCCATTGAGATGCGATGCCCTGGAATGAGATAAGACGCCAAAAAAAGCCCCAAGTAAGCATATGCGTATGTTATTATAGATGAGATCGTGACCCTATATGTCAGGGCATTCCGGCCCGGCCGTCAAACGCCAAAGGACCTGAGTCGTTTCTAGGAGTCATCGGGTTGTCCTCAGAGCTCTCGGAGCGAACGGGCGTTTCCGAACGCAGCTGCGCTTGTCGAGTTTGAGAAAGACTCGGTGACTGACCGAGGGACTGCCAACCAGGAACATCAACGTTGGGACTTGGATGAGCGTCGACATTCGGCTCGAGGGAGGGAGAGCTGGATAATGGGGCGTCTTCCGTGTCTGTTTGGGGAGCACTACCCTCGAGACGCATATGATCGATGTTAGCGATAAGCTCGGCGTCATTGGATCCTGCCTGGTTGCCATTTGCGTCATTGGCACCAACACCGTTGGAAGCATGATTTGTCATTTCTGGAGCAGCCTGGTGGGATTCAGACTGAGCCACACCTGGGGTCTCCTGAGCGGTTTCAGGAACGGCTTCCTTCGAGTCATCATCAAGATCATTCGAGTCGTCGACCTCGGCGCTCAAATCGGTGTAAGCCCGGCAATTCGGACATTGAAACATGGGGTACTCGGGTGTATGAATCAAACGGCTGATGCATTTATAGTGCCAGACATGGGCGCAAGCTGCCATAAACAAGCATTGATAGGGTCTCTTGAATAGGTGTTAGTATTCATTCGCTTTGCTGCTTAGACGAGGAGTCTGGGTGACGGACCAACACAGAGCCCAAACAAATCGAGCATTCACGGCAGCCAGCGTAATCGGCCGTATCGCCCTTTCCGAGGTTTTTGATGAGACTCTCCGTATTTTTGCTGGAAGACCGGTCAGTCACAACGAACGTAGCAGAACAGAAATGGTGATAACCCCATACTTGAACTCATTGGGCTGTTGCTGCCAGGAACGGTTGCATTCAATCCGGATCCGAACGCATCGAAAGATCATTTCTTCACCTCCTCTGAAATCAATGCCGAGCTGCACAATGTCACCGTCTTTAATGGCGTATAACCTGGACACCATGTTTGGCTGACTCAGTCGCATGTGATTTAAGAATGTGCCCGACGAACTGCCAACGTCCTTCACGTGCCATTGTCCATTGATATATAGAAACTCGCAGTGTTTCCGGCTAACAACCTTCGACTTGAAGCCAACTGGGGCATCAGAAGGCTCCGACGGATTCGCAACCGGAACGCCATCACGCTCTGAGTACCGTCCTACTTGGATCACACAGCTGTCAGAAGGTAAGGTGCGCGTGATCGGGACGAAGGGCAGCGACGGCCTTGAGCTTTGATGGGAATCCTGATACGGATAAAATCTGATGGTCGCCTTTTGCTTCGGTTTTAAGGTGCCCGTGCGATCCACTGAAGGAGTAGTGTCCGACGAATCTGCCGACGTGTTCTGGTCATTGGCGGATGATTCTGTCGGCCTGGATTCCGAGCCAGACGGAATCGACGCTTCCCGGTTGGACACTACATCTGGCGTCTGAGATGGCCGGCCTTGGGCCGCTGAAGAGCTTCTGAGTCTCGTCATGATCCTTGAAGTGTGGCTCTCCGATTCGTTTGACGGTGTCGACCTTGACGACTCAGAAGACGAAGGCTGGGGATTCATGTCCACTCCTAGTCCTTGGTAGGTTCCTGGTCTGCCGGAAGGTGCAGAAGTATGACGAGCAAGTGTGTGTGGATCAGTCTCGGGACATGGAGCCGGATCGCTGCCTCCCACGTGCGATATTTGCGTAGGCGATTCTGGACCACTGGTAGGGTGCGACGTCGGAGAGAGCCAAGGAACGCGACTGGAGAAGCTATTGCGATAGGAACGATGGCTGTTGGAGGAACTCGAAGATAGGTGGTTCTGCGTATAGGCTCGCAACTGACTTAATCGCCGGAGGCGTCCCGGGCGAGGAGAATCGGATGATGGGATGGTCGAGGCGGAGGCGGTGGCGGTTGATGCGGACATGGACTTGACTTCAAGAAGAACGCCTGGATGTTAATAATCAAAGCACTCTCTACCCTCCTTGCACGCAGCGCTCAATAACAATAGAATTGGAGAGCAGGAGGATCGAGATGTCTCTTTTTTCCGCAGTGAACGAACGGAGCTGGTGAATCGCGTCAAGCAGCTCTCTGCCCCTAGGTAGACGGCGGGAAGACGTAAGAGAGGTTAATGGTAGTTAGATGGTGGACATGACGGATGCGATTAAAAGGAGGTAATTAGGAGTCGTTGTGTAGACAAAAGGGCAACTGAGTAAAAGCAATCAATGCAAAGCAATGAGAATAGAAAGAAGTGAAGAGGAAATGAAATGGGAGGGCGGGGGAGATAGTCGAAATGGGAAGGGAAGCATGGTCATCAGATGGAGTCTTCGTCCTTTGCGCTTCGATTTTTGGGCCCCACTGGGGCGGCGGAAACCAAGTAATTATGGGAGTCTGTCAGTCTGATTTTCTCTCGAGCACCAAGTACGCAGTTACATATTGAAGCACAGGTCCGTAGCACCATGGTCCGACACTTTGTTCTCGTCATTTTCTCCCGACACCTTTCACTGGCTGAATTGATTTGAAACCCACGGTGCGAGCCACCGGTAAGCCATAGAATCTTAGTAGTAGGGAATATTCATGAGGTCTACGTTCCATTTACTCTGGCCGTCCACACCATTTATTTCCTCGACATTTTTCTATCCTCCTCTCCAGAATCCGATGAATGCTCCGTTGGATGTGTAAGACCGTTTTGTACGACAAAAGAGGCCAAGCCCGTCGCCTGGACAGCTTGGAGTTGATGCGGAGAACCCTCTCCACTGCTCCAGAGGTGCTGCAGGGAGCCGGGATGTATGTTCCTAGGCCTCTTTTTTGCTCGACTCTGATTTGTACGGCGTTCCTCGAGATGGGTTCAAGCCGCCCAGTTCAGCCTTTCGCTCACGTGGATCAGGTGGCGAACGGCAACAAGGCCCGGGTCTGGAGTCTCTGGACTGAGAGACGAAGTGGGATGCTTTGCTTCATAATTATTGCTTATCCACTGATCCAGTGTCCTTGTCATTCGTCATTGCAAGACAAAGTAGCCTGACGCTCGCATGTTTCATGGCATCAATATCAAGAGAGTAAGTGATAATGGATGTTTACGCTATCCTCCATATCAGGTTTAGTAGCAGAGCAGAGTCAATGAAGCTTTCCCCAGCCACTCGAAAAGTAGTCGGGCAGTGGAATCTTTGAACCTCATTTTTCATGCAACTTTCTGTGCAGTGTTCCTGGCATGACGATGAGCAGGAACGAATCTCGATACTTGGTGCTGTCCTACTCTCCGACTTCAGGATCCTGCCGTTTGATCAACTATCGACTGGTCTGTAGTGAGTAGTTCTGAGTCTGACGTACTGGTCCATTAAATGGCAATGAAGAGATGCAGCCCCGCGATAGTGTTGATCATCATCCTTTTTGGTCCCGTCTCTAGCGATCATCTGCGTCAGACTACAGGAGCCAAACGTTGAAAGATTGTTCATTACATCAAGGGGATATCCAATGTGAGCATTCTACCATGTGAAGTCGAGATCATCTCCATATCGTTGCGAAGTGTTATGCAGGCATCAAAATCCAGTAGTATCAACAAGTAACTTTGGAATAAAACGACTCGTCAAAGCACCAGTGACAATGAGTCGAGCGCTTGAGGGAGCTGCAACAAGGTAGGTAAAGTTACGAACTGACGAAGTCCTCGGTCGGCGCTTCTGCAGATGGACAGAAAGTCGTGGCGAGGAGAGGAAAGTGATTGGTACGGTGACACGGTGTAGGTTCGAGCGGCCCGCTGCTGGTTACAGACCGAAAGGAGCCTTTGCTGAATGAGGCGAGGCGAAAGGCGGCGATTGGACGAAGAAAAAGAAGAAAAAGGCAAGGCTGGGGTATTGTAATTACCGCCTCTCTATCGGCCTATCTATGCGCAACAGTGAGCTTTGGATTACATATGCATTGATTTTCCGAGGTGTTCTCTCAGAGCTGAGAGAGCTTTCAATTCACCAATTGAGGATTGGCACCTTAGTCTATCTTCAAGTAATACATGAATGAGTGATGATTTGTAATGTGAGGGTTAAAGGATCAATTATTGATTTCAAGATGACTTTAAGCGTAGTTATATAACAGTGCCGGCGGCATTGGCGTCAGCGGAGCTTCTCAATGCAGATAGGCCGCAGTAGCCAGTAGGTGACAGGCCGATTGAGCTGCTAAAAGTCAAGTTAACTCTCTCCCCTTCCTAACTAACCACCCAACTAACTTGGTAAGTTACTAAGTTACGGGCGTAGACCCAGACACAAACCTCCGCAAGACCTCTGCATCACAAGAACCACCATCATCACACCCCCCTTCTTCCTCTGACGCCCACCCCTCTTCAGCCTCCTTCCCGTCCATTCACCCACCACCCCCAAGAGACACATTCCGAAGCTCGGGAAGACAAGATAGTCCAGGCGGCCGTTTCCCTCCTATCACGCGACGTCCCTTCCTTTCCCGCCTTGTTGAAAAGTGGTACCTATATGCGGATCCTCTCATTCTCTCGTACCGTCGCCAATCGATCTCCTTTGCGTCTTCTCGTCCAGATCCCGCCCTTGAATCTCCGTTCTGCAGGAGTTGCTGCGCTTGACATTCATCCTTCTTCCGCCCGACCTGGTCCTTCCTCTTCTACTTCCTTTGTTTTGAACAACGCTTGCGGGACCGCCTTTTGGTCCTGCGGGACTGCACTCCAAAAGGCATGAGTGCAATCGCAAACGCGTGTCTGAGCTGCTTGTCGGCTTTCGACCGCCTGTGCCATATCTCAGCTTGCCTTGGTCCCATCGGAGGTCACTCGAGGGATGGAATCTACGAGACAACGTTGGCTGATAACGAACGGGAAGCTGTATCAGACCTGCTAGGCTATCTGGAGAATGTATGTACAGCGGTCGCCGCAATCATTGCGACCTTGATGCTTTTTGTCTCATTATCTTTTGGACGAGTCTTCGTTGGGCTTCACACTCGTCTCGGTTCGTTGGTTCGATATCGATTCCGTTCGTTTGCTAATCCTGCGCTTTCTAAGCAGCGTGCCGAGACCGATTTCTTTTCAGGCGAGCCTCTTCGGGCGTTGAGCACTCTAGTCTATTCCGATAACGTTGACCTCCAACGAAGTGCCAGTTTGACATTCGCAGAGATCACTGAGAGAGGTGGGTGGCACGACACAGTCTTGGGGCATCGTGATTGCAGGACCTGACTTTTTGTTTGTCGCTTGCCTACAGATGTCCGTGAAGTCGACCGTGACACCCTCGAGCCCATTCTATTCTTGCTACAGAGTTCCGATATCGAAGTTCAACGGGCAGCCAGTGCAGCCCTGGGAAATCTTGCCGTCAACGGTTTGTCTCCTCTCTGTCTTTTGCCATCGGCTGCAGCTGACATGACGCAGCGGAGAATAAAGTCTTGATTGTCGCTCTGGGAGGGCTGGCTCCTCTAATACGGCAGATGATGTCTCCCAACGTTGAGGTCCAGTGCAATGCCGTGGGATGCATTACGAATCTAGCCACACACGAAGACAACAAGGCCAAGATTGCCCGATCGGGTGCTTTGGGTCCATTGATTCGTTTGGCCAAGTCTAAAGACATGCGCGTGCAACGTAATGCAACGGGGGCACTGCTGAACATGACCCATTCTGGTGAGTGCATTCGAATCCTATTTTGATATGCGATATGTTGCGGCCTAACGCGCTCGAAACAGACGACAACCGCCAACAACTTGTCAATGCTGGTGCCATTCCCGTCTTAGTTCAACTGCTGTCTTCCCCCGATGTCGATGTACAATATTACTGCACTACCGCGCTCAGCAACATTGCCGTCGACGCGTCGAACCGGAAACGACTGGCCCAAACGGAGTCACGGCTGGTCCAGTCTCTCGTTCATCTCATGGACTCGTCTACGCCCAAGGTACAATGCCAGGCTGCCCTCGCATTGCGGAATCTTGCCTCCGATGAAAAGTACCAGCTTGAGATCGTTCGAGCCAAAGGTCTCCCTCCCCTATTGCGCCTTCTACAATCGTCGTACCTGCCGCTCATCCTTTCCGCCGTCGCATGTATTCGCAATATCTCTATTCACCCCCTTAATGAATCCCCTATCATCGACGCGGGCTTCCTCAAGCCGTTGGTCGATCTCCTTGGTTCCACCGACAACGAGGAGATCCAATGCCACGCCATTTCCACACTGCGCAATCTCGCGGCCAGCTCTGATCGGAACAAAGAACTTGTTCTCCAGGCTGGTGCGGTTCAGAAATGCAAGGACTTGGTCCTACGTGTTCCACTCAGCGTTCAGTCCGAAATGACTGCTGCGATTGCTGTGCTGGCTCTTAGCGATGAGCTGAAGCCGCACCTACTCAACATCGGCGTCTTTGACGTCTTGATCCCCCTGACGGACTCCGAGAGCATTGAGGTGCAAGGAAATAGCGCTGCTGCTCTCGGCAATCTTTCTTCCAAAGGTATGTAACTCACGCAAATCGTTCTGTACCGTGATACTTGCTCTGGGCATCGCTAATCGCAGCAGTCGGGGATTATTCGATTTTTGTACGCGATTGGGCGGACCCCAACGGCGGCATCCACGGCTATCTTCGACGATTCCTGGCCAGCGGTGACCCCACTTTCCAGCACATCGCCATTTGGACGCTTCTCCAGCTGCTCGAATCGGAGGACAAGAGGCTGATGGGTTACATTTCCAAGTCCGAAGATATCGTTCAGGTGGTGAAGGCGATTTCCGATAAGAACATTGAATCTGACGATGAAGATGCAGAAGACGGCGAGGGTGAGGTCATCGCGCTGGCACGGCGATGCCTCGAATTCCTCGGAAAGGGACCCAAGCAAACCCTGGTGGAAGGCTGAACCACATGACATCCATTCTTCGAGCATTACTCGTGCATTTATTTCTACTGACACGTTGTTACCATATTCGTTTCCAGGTGTTACAGGGCATTGAATTCGGTGTCACTACGTTTCCAGTCAGCGAGCATTTGGTGTGTGATAAGGATTTTCCATTGGGACTTTACCCTCGAGTCACCCATAGTCTGTCCAGGGCTTGAGACGCTCTGGATCTCTTCATCCCTACGTTTACATGCTGTAATCATGCTAGATCTTGAGTCTATACTTTTAATTGCAGTGATACCTAGAATCTTTTGCCAAGCCTCTGCATTCTATGCGACAGTAGGGAGTAGACCTTTCTCGCCGAGTACCAAGCTGTAGGTAGGTATTTACTTATCGATAAGATAGATAAGCCAAGACCAGAGGAGCTGCGATAAGATAAAGGTTGCTCTAAGCCTCTCATGCTCTCGGGGAAATTGCCCCTCCGAAAGCCGGCTGCAGCACAGCTTCTTCCACGCCGAAAAAAGAAAAAACATTCCGCCCTCACACTCTTCTCTCCTCCCAGCAGCTAGCGCTCCACCCCTTCACCACAGGCTTGCCTATCCCTAGGTGCTGCCATAGTGCTATTATGGCGGTTACTCTACCGACTGTCGCTGTTCCAGGCCAACGTCTTGGCCCAACAACGACATATCTTGCTGGTCCCGGCACACACGTCCAAAATGCCTTCGTATACGCTTCGATCGCTGGCCCGGTTGTTGTGGATGCGACTCAATCAAACGCAAAAGTGAAGTCGATTCTCAGTGTTTCACGAAACCCCAACAGGGTCTCACGGCCTTCGGTAAACCCCTCCCTCGCAGCTACCAAGCAAGCAGCCGCAAAGCCGAAGCTCAGATACAACACCCTTCCTGCCGTTGACTCGATAGTCCTTGCTCGTGTGACCCGCGTCCAGAAACGTCAAGCCACCGTTTCCATTCTGGTCGTGCTCGACGAGTCTGCCTCGGGCACACAAATTCCGGATCCCTCCGAAACTGCGTCGGATAACGACAACATTACTTCTATCCTCACATCCGCGGCGAACCCCGAAAACCACGGTAGCTCCGACGAGCTTCGGTTCCAGGCGCTTATTCGCAAGGAGGACGTTCGCGTCGTTGAAAAGGACCGTGTCAATATGGATGAGATGTTCCGGGTTGGTGATATTGTGCGTGGCACGGTCATCTCGCTTGGTGATCAGAGCTTTTATTATCTGACCACCGCAAGGAACGATTTGGGTGTTGTTATGGCCCGGAGCGAGGCGGGGAATATGATGTTCCCGGCCAGCTGGAAGGAGATGAGGGATCCAGTTACTGGTCTTGCGGAACCCAGAAAGGTGGCGCGGCCATATTGAGTGGGATAAAGCACTCAAAAAACTGCCAACATGATTCCAAAAATGTGGTTCTCATTCTCATCTCTGGCGAGTCAATCTATCTCGCCCCGTCTTGAACGATCTTACTCCACGGGACTCGGGCGTTTTAAGCTTGACAGCTCTGAGCTCTAGCATCCTGGAGATGAAGTTACTTCGCGCCGGAGCCTGTAGAGTCCCCATACGTCTCCTTCAGACCATCTGCAGTGGAAGAAGGGGGCGTCAAGCTCTGGATTCGGACAACGTCTCTATCTGTCCTATGGCAATGCCCAAAGGCCTTTGCGCGGCCTTCAACTTGTGGTCGAAAAGATCCATGCGTGTGACAAGGTCTCAGCGCAATATTACGATAAACAATTGCATACAAATCACTATTGTGTGCATTATTAGAAAGCTGTTAGAAGCTTATCCCCATGTCCATGGCGGACCTTATCGGAAAGCACCAATGGCTTATCATTTACCTATTACAATACAAGGATTGACAGCTTCGATCCTACGAACACAAGATACCCCTGGAATTGACAACCAACTTACAAAACACTTCCATCCATTTTCTCGGTGCCTTTCCATTTTTCCTCTAAGCAACTCATTCTGCCCTCCTCAGTATCCATGGCCGCGACCTTTACAATGTCTGGCTGTGTTTGTCACTGGAGGAATATTGATGGTTTTTTTTTCTTCGCGTGGAGGCCTCTCAACCTTCACGACCCTCTGCATAGTCCTCTTTCCATCTCCTATGCCTACGTGGATTCTGGAAAAGTTTCTTATCTGGAGGGCACAGTACTTGTTGGTAGATTGTAATGTATCCTTCCTGACTCTATGAATACTCACATCAACGGTACAGCGGAGCTGCTGCTGGGTACAATGAATAATAATTTCGGTCTCTTTAAAAAATGTTTTCTTTATGTCCCACTTATATGCTTTTGGAAACATCCGGAAAAGACCTCGCCTTTTTATAGTGGAATGATGTCAAGTCAAGGTTGACAAGATGCCAATGCAAATGCACGTCGATATAACCCAAATCAACAGGCAAAAAGTTAAAAAAAAAAATAAAAACTGCAAGAGAAAGAACAAATACCACCAGCACCACCTGAGGAGCCAATCCTCTGTCTATTACCTCTTCAGCGTCTTCTGCTTCTCCGCATCCTTGATCAATTTCTTTCCCTTAACCACCAACCCCTTCCTACTCCGCACGGCATCCATGTACCGCTTCGCGACGTTCTCGCGATCCGCCAGTTCGCCGAGATCTTCCAGCTCCTCTTCGGTAGCAGGAACCCAGAACGGGTCTTCGTCCAGAGCTTCGAAACCGGCGAAGATGAGCTGCGGCTGCGCGGCGCCGGATGTCCGCTTGCGGATTTCTTCGGCGAACCCGAACGATTCGGCGACGGGAAGGAGGGCGAGGATGGTGAAGAAGGGGGTTCCTTCTTTCATGACTTCGGAGAGGATGCGGCCTCGTCGTCTGGTGATGACACCGTAGACGCGACCGAGGACCTCAGCTGTGAGTGTGGTTGTTAGTCGGATTACATTTTGCTCCTGGTCGGATATGGGCAGCTGCTACTTACTGGATGCCTGGATCTCACAGCTGTACATGGCCAGCATGATTCGCCGGCTCCAGTCCAGGAAACCCTGGGAGATACCGTCGCGGACGGTCCTGATGGCCTCGCCGGTCAGACGGCCGAGGTCAAGTTCCTCGCCGTCGGTGTTGACGTTCAATTCCTCGAGGAAGACGGCGATTCCTTGGATGGGTTCCTGGCACAATGGACCTTGCCCGGTTGCGAGCTGGAAGGCGTAAGCGATCTTGTCGCAGAAATCGCGGACAAGGAGAGCCTCGCGGTTATCGCCGTCGGCGGGAATAGTAGGCTGTTGTTTAGGGTCGTCCACCAAGCTGATCAGTGTTAGTGGTTCGACGCGAATTCTAGTAGGACTGGCACTTCGAATTCCCAATCGACTTACAATTTCTCGCAGGTGTTCACCGCAGTAGCATCCACCAGGATGTTGGGTCCTACTCTGCGTGGACCGAAGGCCGTGATCCTGTCCATGACATTCTGCCATACCTCTTTGTCCTCCTTGATCTCATCGACGATCTTGCCAAGCTCTTGCCTAAAGTCGGCAAGAGATAGTTGGCTTCCCTCTCGGGCTTCGTCGGTGGCGTCAGAGGCCTCAAGCTGCTGACTGTTGTCTCCAGCGCCGTTTGATTCTTCTGCTTCCGGCTTGTTCTCCGCGCCGAGGCGTTTTTCCGAGTGCAGTCGTTTGATTGTTCCAACATGTTTGGTGAAGAATTCGGTAACGGCCGCAGGCAATGGCATGACTCGTAACCGGATGCTCAATTGCTTTGACGATGACACTGCGAGAACACGTCCGCGTCCGAGCTCAGGGTTCTTCGGAGCAGCCATATCAGGTACGCTGACAACTGTTTCTCTATAAGGCACTATTGTTTCACCGGTTTGGATTTCACATTTGGCAAAACGCTCACGGAGATCCTTCAAGCAGCGTTCGAGATGCAATTCACCAGCAGTAAGAATGACATGCTCACCGCTAGCAAGCACCTCGTACTGCGCACAGGGATCACTCTGTTCCAGAAGACGTAGACCATTGACCATCTTGCCCAAATCGGCAGGATTTACTGGTTCAAGGGAAACCCGCACGATAGGTGGTGTGTTCAGAGACACACCGGCCAAGTTGACGCTTCCTTCGAGCTGGCTGCACAGAGTGCCCGTCTTGAGAACATGGCCGGCAAGGCCACCGATTCCGAAGACCACGCCTGCAGGAACTGACTGAAGAGGCTCGAGACTTCTGCCCATGAGGAGATAAAGGTCCGTGACGGTGACTTTTTGTGGTTCGGGACTCGTGTGTGGATGCGCCGGAGAGAACTTAGGCGGCAAGACATATACAGTGTCTCCTACCGAAAGAGTGCCGGAATAGAGTCTTGCGAATCCAATGAGATGTTCTGGATCTTCCTTGCTTTCCTCCTCCTCCGGTTGCTCGGTCTCCAATGATACTCTTTCAAGAGTCGACGTGATCCGTGCAAATTCATCTGCTTGTTCGCCATTGGCTTCCCCTTGTAGTTTGGCAATTTCCTCTCTCTTGCGGCGGGCAATTTCCCGGGCCTCATCGGCTGTCATGCTTGCACTCGTTCTCTTCTTGCTCGAAAGAAGCTCACTCTCCGGAATAGCGACCATTTTGCTGACGTATGCCACGACGGGTTCACCAGGGCTCGTCTTGAACTGGACCATGGCGTTCTTAACCTTCTCATCCACGAAATTGGCACCAGGGGATTCTTGGATCATTTCTGGCAAGCGCATTGCTTGAGCAGCCGGGGGACTGGGAAGATATTCGATGACTGACACCAGAAGAGCAGTAGATAAGGGCAACCAGGAGGAGAACAGCGTGGTCATGATGTTCCTAGGATCGCGCGAGCGCAAAATATACGGCGGAATGGTAATATTTAACGACTTTGTAATCTTCTCCAACAACGCCGGGTCGCTGCTCCAAGTCAGTAATTTGCAGACCACATGTCAGAAATGATTTTTTCAGGGAATTACCCTTTGCCCTTCCCACCTCCAGTAGTGGCCTCGTAAGCAGCCCATATGCTGTCCAGAACCAGTTGAACGAACATAGGCTTCAGTGCTCTTCCTTTCAAATGTTTCTGGCCGAGGACACGTTTGGTCTTGGGATCAAGATAGAAGTCTCCCCAAAGGACTTTCTCCAGAATGGACCGCTTGATTCCAAGCTTTCGTTCGTAGATCGCTGCAAATTGGCGAATGGTAAATGCCCAGCCGTCAACCGCACTGCAGAAGATGACATTGTTCTTCTCTGGAGCAAAGTATAGATCTTCGTCGTCTCGTTCCTCGTATTCCGCCGCCACGTCATTTGCGACTTCATCACAGCCATTCGATGCACCATCCTGCGTCTGCTTCTTTGACCTGTCTTTTTCCCGAGCTGCAGAAGCATTTATACGCTCCTCCATGCGCTCCCGCCACTGAAGATCTTCCTCCATTCTTTCTCCCTGGTAGAAGCTGCCGATAACAGCATTGACCTGTTCCAACAGTCTACTCAGATGAGCGTATGCCTCGCTAGGGCTCATCTTTAGCTCGGAGACCAGTCTGTCAATCTTGTTGATGACCAGGATTGGTTTGAGCTGCTCCACCCAAGACTGACGGAGCACCGTGACTGTCTGACTACAGACGCCTTCAACTGCGTCGACAAGAACAACAGCTCCATCACAGAGGCGGGATGCTGTCGACACCTCGCTGCTGAAGTCAATATGTCCTGGCGAGTCGATCAAGTTGATAAGATACTCCTTTTGCTCTGGTGCAGCATCTGGCGCCGAGCGCCGTAACATGGAGAAATAGAGAGAGATGGCAGATGACTCCATCGTGATGCCTCGTAATTGCTCATCTGGACGAGAGTCCAGATAGCGGATCTTGCCCGCCAACTTGGGCGAAATGATTCCATTTGTGGCGATAAGACTGTCCGTCAAGGATGTTTTTCCGTGATCCTAGAGGAAAAAAGAACGAGGCTTAACATGGAATCAACGTAAAGCCCGAGCCTCCTAGTACTTACTACGTGAGCTAGAATACAGATCTGAGATAGTTGTTAGCGGCGGCTCATCGACCGTCTTTGATGTCATTGTCAAAAGTGGGATGGAGGGGTAGCTTTACATTTCGTATGTCATCGGGTTTCCGCTGCAGGCGGACCAAATCTTCGACGTTAACGACAGGCATCTTGGAGACCTGGCAGCGACATCAAACGACCAGTGCCCCCAAAAAGCCAGTTTCAAGAACCCGTTAGTTGTGCAGGTCGTGACTGATGTTGGGTTTCAGGCAGAAAGAGAAGGAAAAAAGTTGCGTTGCTGCTTCGGCAAATGGAAAAGCCCAAAGACGGATGAAACCAATTATTAATGAAGAAAAAGACTACCACAACGCGACACTATGTAGACCTAGAATTTGCAATCATTGTCTCTATGACTCATATCGATGATCAATGTCTGATTATTTCATTACAGGTCATGTAAACAAGCTATTACTCTAATGGTCAGTGCCGATGGGAGGGCGATGTCATACGCCCCGTGCTATACTCGGCAAACTCGATGGTATGCAGGAGTGCTATCTATACAAATCGATATCTCTGCTTGAACCGGGAAAAAGCATTACTCGTCATCAAATGATAACTTGATTTTCTTCTTCTTCTGCTTCGGTTTGCGGGAGACAGGGTCTTCCGGTTTCGCCTTCTCGGTTTCCGCTGCATTCTCCTCTGCGACTACCTTTACTTGCTTTCGCTTTCTGGGACCTCCTATTTCTGCCATATTTTGTTTTGAGGTGAACGTTTCTTGTCCAGCGGTTGCCTTGCCCTCTTTGTCGGCTTCAGAAGCAGGTCGATCGGCTTGATCTCGCCCTTGCTCTCCATCTTCCTGTGTACTATTTCGGATCATAGCCTCGTATTCTTCCTTCGAGATTACTTCATTGCTATCCTCGTCGACGTATGTGGGCTCGTCATCGTCGTCGCCATTATCCTTCGGCTTGCGGGGACGCGCAATCGGTCGCTCCAGTCGACCTGAAGTACCTCCGTATTGACTTCTTAATTTTTGTAAGAATGCAGGTTCTTTAGCCTCTATAGCGCGAACGAGTTAGCGGTGGCGATCTGAATACAAAGCGAGGAGCCTCATACCGTAGGCGAGGTTCTTCGCCTTGAAAGACATCTTTTTCAGGGATACAAATTGATGTCAGTCAACTCATATATTCAGAGTTAGTGAAGTGAGAACAAGCGAGAAGGCTCTGCTCGAGAGAGCGCGTGATCGTGGCAGCTAGTGATCAAGTATTCAGGCTCATTGAGACTCAAGTATATCGAGAGTTGCATTGACGACAAGCTTCTGCTCAATTAAATTCAGTCGTAATGAGCTTGAATGTTCAAGAAGAACGACGGATAAGCTGCACATCAAAGTCAAGTGGAAGTGAAAACATGGGGAAAGAAGAGAAACGAAGTGCTGTGAATTACCTTGGCAGTGGTGCTAGAACAGATCTGCGAACAGCTTGTCAGCTCCAGGTCCGCGGCGCGCTTAACCCAGATAGGCGGGAAGTCGTCAGGCCCTGCGGACATTTGAAAGTCCCCAAGAAGCCGCAGCTTTCGCGTCGAGCAACAACTTCTCGATTTCCCCATCCAAACAATCATACCATGCTCTGCGCAAGTGAGTCTCCATGCCCATTATTTAAAACTATGTCACCACTCTGACAGTCGATTGGTAACAGTTTCGGGAGAGGCACCTCAGGTGCCCGTGGTCTCGCCCAAGAGCGGTACGTTACACTAGCAATACCGAGAGGATTATAATTCATCGCATCTAACTCTTAATAGGCGCCGTCTTCGAGAAGAGACTTATCGAGGCTTACATTGCGGAGAATGGAAAGGATCCTGTGAACGGAGAGGAACTCTCGACGGACGATCTCATTGAGGTTAAAAGCCAGCGCGTCGTTCGACCCCGGCCTCCTACCCTCACTTCGATTCCTTCCCTCCT
This sequence comes from Hamigera avellanea, assembly GCA_027569715.1. Classification (NCBI taxonomy): domain Eukaryota; kingdom Fungi; phylum Ascomycota; class Eurotiomycetes; order Eurotiales; family Aspergillaceae; genus Hamigera; species Hamigera avellanea. The sequence continues at coordinate 204,119 of JAPDKU010000016.1, forward strand.
CAGCGTTTTCCAGGAGGAGTGGGATGCGCTGGCTTTAGAAACATACACACTTCGCCAGACCCTTGCGCAGACACGGCAAGAGCTGAGTGCAGCGCTCTATCAGCATGACGCTGCTGTTCGAGTTATCGCACGATTGACCAAAGAAAGGGACGAAGCTCGGGATGCTCTGTCTAAAGTCACGGTCGGAGCAACCCGCACTGCTGCCGGTGGTGAAGCTATGCAAGTCGATTCCACCGGGTTGCCTGAGGCCGTGTTGGCAAGAGTTGAAAGCACACAGGCATCGTACGTACATCGTGAATCAATGCAATCTTTTACCGATCGAGGACAATGCTGACTGAAGCAGTCTTTCCAAGACGCGTCGTAAGCGCCCGGTGCCCGAAGGCTGGGCTACAAGCGAAACCCTCTCCACATATCAGCCCACCGAAACCTCGGAGCCACTATATCCCGGTAGCAGGGCACTGTCGGTGAATTCGTCTGGGGAGTTGGCACTTGTTGGCGGTGTTGATGGCGTTGTTGGTGTCTACTCGATTCCTGAGAAGCACGTGCTTCAAACTTTGAAAGCCGGCGGTCCAGTCACAGATGCTGCTTGGGCAGGCGAGAAGGCTGTCATCGCATCCTCCACCGGGTCCGTCAAAGTGTTTGAGAACGGCAACGAAGTCGCGAACTTCAACTCTCACGCCGGCGAGGCTACTGCCCTTGCTGTGCACGCAACTGGCGATATCGTCGCTTCTGTCGGTGTTGACAAGAGCTATGTGTTGTATGACCTGTGCAACAACTCTGTGATTACCCAGATCTTCAGTGACGCATGTATGAAAACCCCATACAATTCCATACGGTCTCGATGTGACAGCTAATTTTTGCAGCTTTGCTCTCTGTGAAATTCCACCCTGATGGTCACCTTGTTGCGGCAGGAGGCGCAGATGGACAGATCAAGATCTTTGACATTAAGTCAGGGGCCGCCGCTGCAACCTTTGCCATGTCTGGCCCTGTCAAGTGCCTCTTCTTCTCCGAGAATGGTACCTTTTTGGCAGCAGTCGCAGAGAACTCGTCTTCTGTCTCTGTGTGGGATCTGCGCAGCTCCAAGGAGATCAAGGTCCTGGAGACGGGTGGCAAGATCGACTCGATCGACTGGGATTACACCGGACAATTCCTTCTGACTGGAGGACCCAGCGGACTCACCGTGCAACAATACTCCAAGGCTTCGAAGGAGTGGTCCGAGCCTTTGAGGAGTGCCGTACCCGCAGTTGCTGTGGCCTGGGGTCCTGCAGCTCAGAGCATAGTGGCAATGAATGAAAACGGGGCGGTCACCGTGCTGGCGGCACAGTCATAATGAATGATACCTTTCCTATTTATTTATGTAATTTTATCAGTCTTTGTTGTGTGTTCGAGGATTTTTTCTGTGCTGTCAGTACTACTACAACAAAGTCACGAGGTGAACAGCAAAAAAATATATCTATCACACGGAGTGTCACCCCAGGCTCCAGCTCCTTTAGACTGTCTCAGGCTCTCAGCGCTTGACCTGTGCACAGACTTTCAGCTAATGCCAATGATCGTCCCTTCCTCTAGAATAACTTCAGTTACTTCACCATGCCGACGTCTGGGGATTTGTTTTGTGATCTGGACCGTCTTTCTTTATTACTTTGTTCGGAGGGAACAATGAATTCTGGGAGGGCGGAATGGTATCTCCACCAACAGTGCCACCCAGAAGCCGGACGCAGCAGTGGACTCGGAACCTCCACCAACAGAGAGACTCTCCCACTTCCATCTTTGGCCACCTACTCATATCACCCTTTATTCCCTTTTCACTCCAATATACGGTCTTCTTACCACAACATATTCCCTTCTGGAGCACGTCCTGGCATGAATGACGATCCGGGCGTCCAGTTTTTGGCCGCCAGGTCTAGAAAGGTATGGAGCTCCAAAGCGGGGCATTACATGGGTAATGTCTTGCCAACATTTCGAAAGACCTTCAAGAAATTCTCACTGACGCTTACCTGACTCTCACAGCGGCCTCATCGTGAGATGTCACAATCCCATCATCGCAGCGAGTCTCCCTTGTTTCAAGGTGGTGGAGCATCCAGCTCCAGTAGCTCTAACCCTCGCCCGACCTCCCGCTTGAACCTCCCAACGATGCCACCGATGAGATTCCATGGGGATGGGTTAGACTACCGACGACCGGTGATGTCTGCATCTCCGCAGACGGATAATGTCATTGACCTAACAGACGAGCCCGATTCCCCGCCCCAGCGCAGCCACGCCCAACATCCAGGAACCAACGCAGCTCCTCGACCGGTGAGACCGCCCCGGTTCATGGCCGACGTTGTTGATCTCGAAGAGGAACCGGAGCCGTCATCCCCTAGCCATTCTCCCAGCAGTCCGGAAGTTCAGTTCGTCAGAGCGACCACTCGCCCGCAGCCTCCAAGGCATCGAGGCTTCACGGGGAGCTCCCATCTGTTAGACATGCTACGGTTTCGCGGCCAAAGGATGCCATCCGGTAACGGGTATTCTGAAAATGCTATCGCACAAGAGATTGCTCGACGAACACGAGATTTGGCCCGCCGGCCGCCACCGAACGTTGAAACGTTTCGGATCGGCGATGGATCGGATCTAACTATCGTACATAGTGATGTGCCGGTGGGTATGGATTATCAAATACCTGGCTTTACTCTGGACAATGCACCACGGCCAGCCTATAAACCGCCCAGCCCTCCGCCGGAGGGATTCACGAGGACTGCACAAGAAGATGACGTAGTAGTATGTCCCAACTGTGGAGATGAAATCGGCACGGGAGATGGGTTGAAGCAGCAGATTTGGGTTGCGAAACCCTGCGGACATGTTCGTATTGCCTTTTCACATCACTTGGAGAATTCCACTAACTCATTTGTCAAGGTATACTGCGGAGAATGCTCCAAGAACAGGTCATTATCCAAGGCCAAAAAGGCGGTTCAATCATCTCAGTCACGAGTAAAACCATTCTCAAAATGTCAGGTTGCCGATTGTGGCAAGCCGGTGAGCCAGCCGAAATCGATGTTCCAAGTCTATCTTTGAATACGGGCTCTTGTGGAAGCACTCTTACGAGTCGACACCCCGACGACTTCTGGCATAGGAAGGGCGTTTGGCTTAATCATACGGTAGCGATCTCTCTCAAGTTCGATTGTCATTTTTCAAGATACCCAGCTTTCTTGGTTTAGTTGTGGCGTTTTCAGTCTTTGGGTAGCATGGGTACGGTCGTTTTCGGGACACGGATGGGGTTTCATTCCGAGCATTTAACCGTTTCGCTATCGAACTTCAGCAGTGGCCTACAATACCCTCTGGCCTATGTGGCATTGAGGAAATATATCTTTGTACATAATCTGACACTATAATGTTGCATGACATGAAATGCAGGTGCATACCTGATGAAGCCGTAGGCTTAAAAGCGACCAGAGAGGAAATAACCAGAAACAATAGGCCATATCAATAATACAAGAGACTGGTAGTCGAAGGAGACGGGACTCTGGCGTAACGAACCCATGCAGCCTCCGACATCCCAAAAAAAGACATTTGGTTCTTGAACCGCTGCAGAAATAAACCCATGACGAACCGAAAAAAGCAAACTCCCACGTTTAAACCATCTTGAGGCCTCCGTGGTACGGAGACCAGATGCCTCTCACACTCTCGTTCAAACTTGTCACGGGCTTCTTGGTGTTCTTCAACTTGTCGCCGCTAGCCTCCGTGAGCAGGTAGGCCTTCTTGAGAATCTGCTCAGGCTCGAGATTTCGTACACAGATAGACTTCTCTCTTCCATTGATGTACTGGCCCTTCAGCACGGGGTGCTTTCGCGGCCGTGGGGAAACGCGGATTTCGATCTGAGGGTTTGCCTGGGCGAAGTTGGGAAGATGGTGTTTCAAAAAGGCACTGGAGAAACGGAAAATCAATACAACGCTGATGTTAGTTGTCTTGGAAGACGAGAAGTACTCACACCATGCCCCTTGAGCTGCCTGCCCAGTCGCAGTAGTGGAAGTCAATGCGCTTGCATTGGAGGATAAAGGCGCCCACGCCGTTCTGGAAGGATCACACACGTCAGTAGCTGGACCTGGGGAGGATCGAAACCTTCAGACTGAACGTACTCTGGCGGTCGTCACAGTTCTGATTCCCTGGACAGGCATTGCTGCTAAGTATCGATATTCTGCGGTCTCTTCGTCTTCGACAGTCAGATCAACAATTCCATGAGGCTCTTCCCCGACTCCGGGGACTTTTCTGCAGCAGGAGTACCGCCCTCACCTTCAGTTATTTTCATTGGCTGGCGGCAAGGTCGGCTAACGCGGCTCGCAGCTTCCAGATTGGAAGAACGCGAAACTCGTTTCTGAGCCGCTCTCTGGTGAGCTGCCCGCTGTTGGAACAACAATCCTAATCGCCGAACGGACTTGTTTCCTCTGCCCTCCTGCTCTTGCAGGGCTCTTTTTCCAATCTTTATTCGACTTAAACAAAACAACCTAAAATTCAATTGATCGAGGCGCCATAATGACGGACAAACTTCCCCCTCCTCTCCTCGCGCTTTTTCAGCCTCGCCCACCCCTTCGATATGTACCGCCAACTGACCGCGCGCCGGATGACATAAAGAAGAGTACGATCGCTGGCGTTGCTCAGTATCTAGAGGATCTGAAGAGCTACGCTGAGGAGGTTCCTTACAATGCCACCGAGAGTTGGCTACAGCGCAAATTGCGCCAGAAGGTAGAGAAGAAGGAGAAGTTAAACCAGCAATTGACAGAGAGCTTGCAGAAATGTACGGCGTTCTTTGAGGATTCAAGTCTCAATATGTGACATGAGAACATCGGATGCTAATGTTATCTGTTCTTCAGATGACCCTTCCAACGACCCGCAGGCTCGAGGCGATCCATTCAAGACACTCTTCGTTGCGCGACTGAGTTATGATGTGAAGGAGTCAGATTTGGAAAGGGAGTTTGGACGCTTCGGACCCATTGAGAGGGTAGAGCTCTCTTTTGACATTGGTGATGTTCCACGGGCTTCACTAACAGGTATCAGATTCGCATCGTGAAAGATCCCACGAGCAACAAGAAGCCACATAGAGGCTATGCCTTCATCGTTTACGAGCGCGAGAAGGATATGAAAGGTATATGACTAAGTTTTGTTCCTTCACTTGACTGGAGTAGCCAACTTCACGAGAGTCTCTCAAGTCTAGCTTACTGACACTGTGACCTCTACCAGCCGCCTACAAGGAGACGGATGGTATTCGGATCAAGGACAGACGTGTGCTGGTCGATGTGGAACGTGGTCGCACAGTGAAAGGTTGGAAGCCTCGCCGTTTCGGCGGTGGACTAGGAGGTCGCGGATACACCAAGGCGTTGCCATCTCGCCCCATTGGACCTGGCGCGTTTAATGCTCCTTCAGGACCCGGAGGTTACGGAGGCGGATTTCGTGGTGGGTTTGGCGGCAGAGGATTCCGAGGAGGCTACCGCAGCGACCGTGGATTTGGCCCGCGGGGTGGTGGGGGTGGTGTTGGATACCAAGGTGGGCGTAACGGGTTCGGCGGACAGCCGCCGCCAAATGCTCCATCTGGCCCTGGCGGTGGACGCAATGCCGGCTTCGGTGGCTCTTACACAGGTGGTGGCCGCTATGACCGCGATGTACGAGGCGGAACAGGCAGCAACCGCGAGCCGGTGAGGCCCAGAGAAGGCTACCTTTCGGAGCGCGATAGGCGTGATCATGACCGTGATCGCGAAAGTGACCGTCACAGAGACCGCGAGAGGATGACGGACAGAGATGGTGATCGGTATCGGGACCGCGACCGCGACCGTGGTGATCGTGAACGTGGTGACAGGTATGCCGGCCGGGAAGACCATGGAAGGAAGAGATATCACGAAGGTGATGGGTATGACGACCCCCGCGCGAAACGCAGATACTAGAGAAGAAGGCACAATCCCGTGGTGCAAGTCTCTCTCTTCATTCCCCAAGGACACCCAGTCAGTGCTTTGTTGGTGGGTATATGTGATTGACTCGACTTATACCCCGTTGTTCGCATGGGTAAGGCAACTGTCGACAGCATTCTCAACAATCCCGTGCTTGCGGCCTATCATCGCTTCTACTACTTACAACAGTCCCGAGGCCTTGCATTCCGGGTTCTGTTCGTCCAGAACCGACCCAGCCGGTAGTCGTCGCCTTCCTGGCTGTGAAATACATGCGCAAATCCAATACCATCGACGTTCCAACGCAGGGCGGAATTTTACCCACAATAATACCCAACTTTCACCCGCTTGTCTGTGGCGCCGCGTTCCCTTTGCATGTTTTTCTTTCTTTTTCTGTCTCATGTCTACTCTTTGCGTTTTTTTTTTCTTTTTCTTTTCTCATCTCTTCATTCTGGTATGTGTGACCACCTTACTTCGGGGTAAGTATCAATCAATGTACGTTAGTCAAGGTAGAAGGATATCAACATGGGCAAGGAGACCGAGGATGACTAGGTAAGATCAGGTAAGCTTTTTACAGCATGACCGACGCCAGACATCTTCGTATGAAGCAGTAAAAAAAATCAAATATAAAAAGGTAACGATGCGTGATCCTTGCTTTCTTATACATTACGTACAAATACCTAACCAGAAACAATCACAATCTAGATATAGTAAAGCTTCAAACTATCTCCGAGCGTGTTTAGTTCTATCTATCGCTAGGAGACCAAAAGCAAGCATGACTGGTAATCTTTTAGTAAGAATATGGTATGGTATGGTATATGTCCATCATACGCTCGTCAGGCAGAATATAGGACCGGAACCAAGAAAAAGGAAGAAAAACGCCCATGCCGAACTCCATAAGATGCCCAAAGAAACATATCGACTTTTCGGGGGGAGAGAGAAAAAAAAAGAAGAATCCTCAAGCGGGAGAAAATTCACTCCGCATCCACTTCCATCTCGCCCTCCTTCTTCTCCAGGATCTTCACCTCCCCGCTCTGCCGATTCCAGTACGCTTTCAACGCGACGTGGAACTCGGACGTCGCAACGCCAAACATCTTCAACAAAGTCGTCTGTCGCGAATCCAGCGTCTCGCCCTCCCGACACACGAGATATCCTTCCTCGCCATCCGTCAACTCCAGCATCACCTTGCCCTTCACCAAGCGGGTGGGCACGCCCAACTTGCGCAGAGCCGGCTCGATCGTATGGCTGATCGGCTCGTCGTCCGAGGCGGGGATCTCGCCGGCGCGAGAGTAGACCAGGCCGTTGGGGATGGTGAACGAGCGAGTGCTGACGGTGCCGGCACGGGCGAAGTCCAACGGGCGGAAGGAGTCGAAGTATCCAGTGACGGACTCGGGGTCGCGCGAGGTGAAGAGCAGACCGACGGCGCCGGCGAGGTAGGGCGTGAGCTTGTGCAGGTTGTCGGCGGCTTCGGTTTCGGGGCTCTGGCCCAGAGCGACGGCCATGACTTTGGTCTTGCCGAAGAAGAGGCTATTATTTATTTGAAAATCAACCATTAGCATGTCGATTGCTCGTTTCTTGGATTCGTATCAGAAAGAAAAAACTTACCGAGAATCCGCAAATTCGGTCCGCACATCCTTCAAGTAAGTGTTGCGCATATTGTCGACGGCGAAAACAAAAAGATGGTCATATTTCTCGACGCATTCCCGGATATTCGCATACAACCGTCTCGTCTGTTCCTTGTGCGACTTTTTGGTGGTCTTGGACTCGTGCACGATTCTCGAACGCTTGGAGCGAGGCATAGTGGCGAATTAGGAGAAATTACGTGCCGTAGAAAAAAAAAGAAAAAGAAAAAGAAACGAAACGAAAAGATCAAGTTCGTACGCTCGTAATTGGAGTCCAAGCGGCGGGTTGATATGCTACCGGCGGAACGAAAAAGAGGATATTTTTTTCCTTCTGATAACGACGGGCGGGGAAAGGAGCAACGTTGATGCGCACCCTTATCCGATGCCCTAGTCTCCTTTGGGGAATGAGCTTCAGGCCAGTGGACCGAGTGACTGGCAAGTAGTAAGTACTACATACCTCCTACTCCTAGTACGTCCTACGGAGTATTACTTGCTGATCCAGACGAGATCCATCGTCAATCACTACAATGATATAACATGTCTCTACTGACAATTGAAATTCATCAATCATGAACTCGACTTTCTAAATCTACCATTAACACCTGAACAATGCTCGATTTCATGGACTATATCCAGCTCGCCTTTGCCGAGGCGACCAACTGGAATCGCGACAATTCCTACTCGTCGCTGACAGCCACCGCGCATTGTATGTGAAGCAATTTTTCTTGATCAACTCAATCCATTCCACTGATCCGAAAGGCAAACGTGTGCGGAATAAATCTAACATCCTTCGCATCCAACAGCCCTCCTCGACTTCTCCACCCCAGAGCGCCTGCGCGTCCATCTCTCCTCCCTCTCCACCCGCCATTTCGCAACAAGCTACACACTCGGGACCGTCGGCCTCATCGACGGCTCAGTCTCCTACCTCTTCAGCACGATCCCCTTCGACGACCTCTCCAGCCGAAGCGCCTTAATACCCCTCCGCAAGATCGCGCCGGGATACCGCCAAGTCCAGCCTCCCGTAGCCCCCGTCCAGGATTGGGGATGGGACTCGTTACTCGACGGCGTAAGCCTCGCGACCGCAACAGCACCGCCCGTCAACGTCAACATAGATGAGAATGAAGCCGCGCGACTCCGGAAGGCAACCTTGCTCCACGCGACTCTACACTTACCCCCTCCCACCACCCTCAATGCCTTGTTCTTGCGCCGGATCTCCCCCACCATGCAGCTGTCCCTGGCAGTCTGCTCGACGCAGGGCCCACCGCTGTCCAAATCCGCGCCGCAAGCGTCCCTATTGACGCAACTATCCCACGATACCGGGAAATACAGCAATGAATATCTCTTCAGCACGGACAACTCGCTCTTCGGATGGCGGGGGTTGTGGAACTTCGGTCCCGACCCGCGGAATCCCAAGGACGGTGCGTCGAAGAGGCCGTCCCTGTCGCTCCTGTCGGCGGGCGCGGAGGCGTATTATTCTCCCGTCTCGTCGTTGGTGGGCATGTCGACGGGGTTGAGGTTCAGTACGCTCCCTGCCGCGACGGAGGTGCCGGCGGCGGCATCGTCTGCGTCATCGTCTTCGATGCCCGCGTCCTCCTCTCCCCATCCCATTTCGACTTTCCCTTACACGCTCACGTTGACGTTGACGCCTCTCACGGGCTCCCTGTCGACTACGTACTCGCTGCGCGCCTCGCCCAATCTGTCATTCAGCTCCCGCTTTGGTTTCAATGTGTACAGCTGGGAGAGCGAGATGGTTGCAGGTTGCGAACTATGGCGACAGACCAGGGCAAAACGCTCACCACCGGACGACGGCCTGGAATGGGCCCGACGCAAGATGCGGATGGATGGCTGGTCGACTCGTCTCGCCGAAACTCCCACCTCTCGTCCGACGGAAGAACAAGAGGAAGTGAGCGAATCGGTCGTCAAGATTCGCGTGGACCAATCCTGGAATGCCCGCATCCTGTGGGAAGGCAGGATCAAGGAGTTGTTGGTCAGCGCAGGAGTGGGTCTTGGGCCTGGTTCGTTCACACCGTCGTCGTCTAGTCAGGCTTCAGCATCGACGGCTGGCGGGCAAGTTGCGGGAGGGGGACACCCGGCGTCGTATTGGCGGAGTGTGGGAGTTTCGGTTTCATATTCTTCGTGAAGCTTGCTGTCTGATGTATCGGTATAACGACTCTTAGACCCACTGCTTTCTTATTTGTAGATATGATGATTCTCTATGGACACCTTTGCCGGATATACTACGAGTGAGATCATTTCGGCTGCTAGGGATCTCTATTGCAATTTAGAAGCTAGGTTCTTGTTAAGACGTAGAGAGAAAGAGATGTCTGAACGCTTGCTTGCGTATATATATTAGATGTCATTCGTTTCTACATGTCTCCCATAGATGCATTGCACTGCCTTGGGCAGATACCTGTTTCTCGAACAGGCAAGCAGGGCGTAGTCATAATCATAGACTCACGTTCCCTGCAAGTCACATCATTTTTATGATATCCTTTTCTTCTATTTTGGGGTTTTTTTTTCAATGAGGCCTGGCCTGCCAGGACAACATCTCTGCTGACGCTGGCAAACACGAAATCGAGGTTAGGCAATCGCTTGCATATATATATTCTACAGGCGAGAGTTGACAATGTCAACGACTGCAATTAGGTGAGATATTATTAGTATATACTTCCAGAGAGACAAGTGTCCACGATGGTCTTTGGGAGGGAAAGGGAGACGGGGTCAACGTACATGCAGGCTTCAAGCTGGCACCGCCAACCAAGAAACCGTCAACATCGGCCTGCTTGGCCAGTTCGCGGCAGTTCTTCTCGCTGACACTGCCACCGTAGATGATGCGGGTGTTCTCAGCGGCCTCGGGGGAGATGGCGTCGGCCAACCACTTGCGGATAGCAGCGTGAACCTCCTGAGCCTGCTCAGTAGTGGCGACCTTGCCGGTACCAATGGCCCTGAAAGATTGTCAGCAATGTGTGCTTCGGTATGTGAATGACTAGAGTGAAGAGTTGGTTGCATACCAGATGGGCTCGTAGGCGATGACAACCTTGGACCACTGCTCCTTAGAAAGCTCCTTAGCGACAGTGTTGAGTTGTCTGGTCACGACGTCGATGGTCTTGCCGGCCTCGCGCTCCTGTTTTGATCGTAAGCAGATGTGCTGGCAAGTTGGAGTAGGGTCTCCACTTCGGGCAGGTATTCCCACGCAAATGACGTACCTCGAGACTCTCACCAATGCAAAGGATGACACTGAGGCCACCCTCAATGGCAGCCTTGGTCTTGCGGGCGACGAACTAGACCGAAGGGATGCAATGTCAGCAAAATCCGTTTGTGTGGAAAGCTCCAGGTGCAATTGAGCTTTTATTTGTATTTGACTTACCGCGTCATCTTCCCTAAGGATCACTCTGCGCTCGCTGTGTCCGGTGAGGGTCCAGGTGATCTTGGCGTCACGGAGCTGCTCGACACTGACCTCACCAGTGAAGGCACCGTTGGGCTTGTCGAAGACATTCTGGGCAGCGACGCCGATCTTCTCGTTGGCAAGCTGACGGACGAGGGCCAAGTAGAGAGCTGGAGGAGCGACGACAACCTCGGTGGAGGGGTCGAGCTGGGAGGAGTTGAGGTTGTTGACAATGGTGGTAAGGCTCTCGGAGTTACCGTTCCTGTACAACAGTAAAAGAAGAGATTGTGGTTAATCACGGCAGCTCTGGTCATCTCGGATTGGAGCAAAGATGGAATGTTGTTGGAGGGGCCGATGCGGGGCAGTCGAGGAAGCAAGTACTTACATCTTGAAGTTTCCACCGACGAAGAATTGGCGAGGCATTTTGGCGGGAGTGTGAAATGTAGAGAATAGTCGTTGAGATCGAATGAAGGGGATGAGTCGAGTCAATGCGGTGGAAGAGATGTCTGAGAAGAGAGAGGAGGAGGTGGAAGAAGAAGAAGAAGAAGAAGCCAGGTAATAAGTAAGAGGTGGGAAGTCGTTTGGAAGACAGCGGGGGACCATGCAAGCGGCGAAAATCGGGCAGGCGGGGCAGCTGTCGGCTTATCGATAACATCATAGCTTCTCCATCCCGAAGCATTTCACCGGGGATACGGCAAGGGAACCATTCGGTTCTAAATACGCGAATGAGCTTTTCCATTCGGTAACTTTTCTCGTTCCTGTTCAAGGGAAAAAAAGGAAACAGCTAGGCCATTGGTTTTCTTTTACAGGCTGACAACAGATCAACGAACGTTGAAACACTTGATACGAACGAAAACACAGCAAAGCGAGAAAAAGAATTGGATCGATGTTTACAAGAAAAGTCAATCCATAGATGGGCATCAAACCCAGCTTCGTATTCTGACCCTTATTTAGGAAAAAAAAAAAAGAAAAAAGAAAAGAAAAAGAAAAAAGAAAAATACAGGAACAGGCAGAGACGTCTGATAGTCGAATAGTGTGACAGTAAGGATAGAGGAATCACAAATATATCAGCTTCTTTTTCGGACAGTAAACACAATGGTAATCAAGCACAAGAGAAACTGAAACCCAAACCCGAAGCCCCAAACAAGCACAATTGGTATCCTAACAAGGTGAACAACACATTTAGATGAACATTGTAATTAAGGGAGAAAGAATTCTACATGAACGAGCTCAAGCCCTCAATAATAAAGTCCGTCTCGAGGACGATAGCCGTAAGGAGAGTGGCAAGGAGGTTCTCGAACGGACACATGACGGTCCAAGAAACGAGCTTCGTCAAGTTTCTCGTCAATCTTTCGGGCTCGATAGTCCAGGTCCCTCTCCCTGCGTCTCAAGTGTTCCTCCCGGTCCTCAAGAATGCGGTCTCGAATGTGGTCGTGGATGCGGTCTTCGAGTGACCGTCGATCTCTGTATTTGTGTTCCAGAATAGAGTCTGCCTTTAAGGCGACAGGACCAACACGTTCGTGGAAATCATTGCGGTTGTCGTGGTTAACAATCTTAGGTCGGCTTCGTAGTCCCTGCAGAGGAAGGTCGTCTGATGCTCGCAGTCTTCCCGCCTCTCGGCGAGCCCGCATGCTGTTCTCTGGGATCACGTCGATGTGTCCAGCGGGATACCGATTTCGATAGACTTTTCCATCAGCCTTATTCTTGGAAGGCTGTTTCCGATAATGCGCACGGTACACAGGCTCGTGGCGGTTTTGCTTCGGAGAGCGTTGCCGCTGATGAAGACTGCCCCGGGGTGCTCGTGGCTTTTCGAGTATTTCGTCGTCGAAGTCCTCGGTTGCGGAACTCTCGTCGTCAATATCAAAGAGCACTGACTCGTCGTCTTCAACGCTGCTGGATTCTTCAAGCCACTCTGCCTCGTTCTCGGGAGGCAATCTTGGAGATTTCACGGGTCGTGCTGGGTTGACCGCCTTTGCATCTGGACAGTTGGGCTTTCTCAAATGCTCCGGCTTGTCGAACTGGGGAGGAATAGGAGCAAAAGGCGTGTGCTGATGTCCAGGTCTTGAAGCTGGACGCCATGTCTCCGGACCTCCTGGAGGACCCCTCGCACCTCCATGTGGGATTTCAATCGAGGGACCGCCCCCATGGCCAACACCCATGTTTCCAGGAATGCGTGGCAATGGCTGTGCACCTCCTGGTGGGATTTGGTGCCTTTGCCCTTGAGGGATGTGGTTTGGCATGGGTGGTTGTCCGCCGACGAAATGGCCCGGTCCGGGAGTAACATGATGTTGCTGGTGAAATTGGGGAGGAATTGGTTGATGGGCGGCGTTTACCATCGCCGGATGTGGTCCTCCTGCTTGCTGAGCTATTCCTGCTCCCGTCCATTGCGCATTGTTTCCTGGGTTCCTGTTGATTGGCCTTGGCTCGACCTCGATGATGTGATTATCGAGCTTGTTGAAATTCCTTTCCTTGGCCTTGATAGGGGCGTCCAAGTCCACGAGCTCTCCAAATGATGACTCTGGGTACAATGCGTTGGCCTGGTTGATAGTGACACCAGGCCGCAGCTTCCTCATAATCACCACGTCCATGGAGATAGTTTCGTAATCGCCCCGCCGGGCACCTTTTCCTTTGACGGACTTCTCATCGACATCCACATAGACACAGCTCCATTCGAAGCGAGGGTCGTTTTGCTTTCTGCTGCGGTCCTCGATTAATCGGTCCACATGAGCACGTTTAAACTTTGAAAGGGCTTGATACTGCTCAGAAGCGGGAATCTTCTTGACCCGTTTCTGCACCATTTTGGAAAGGTCATTTTGACCGAGATGCATCTGCATTTTGTTGGCGCGGGTCCAGTTTTGTTTCTGTCCAGGTGTGTCGGGCTCGGCCTTGTAGAAAGTCCAGCCTTCGTAGACTGGAGTGGTCGTACTAGGATCGAGAGGTGGAACTCCTTTACCGGGTTTACCTTGGCTCATGTCTCCTCTCCCCCTAGGGAACGCCTCTCCATCGATGTTGAGCCTTCCCATCTGGTTGATAATTGTTGGCTCTGCTGAGTTATGTCCCGTGAAGCGGACACCGGTTCTTGTATCTGCGGGGACTGGTGTCGGATGGTGGATGACCCGAGGAGGTTCCCCCGGATGGGATGGTGGATAATGAACTGGTGGCACAGGGGGCACGAAGTGGTGATTCATTGTTGCGACTTCCTGCGAGATGCAGGCTTCCGCCGGATCAGATCAAAGGCAGAAGTTATACAAAAGATCAACACAACAGGATGCAATGCGTAGAAACTATGTAACGATTTATAGATTTATAGATTGATTAGATGGAAGGGGTTTGGGATAAATCAGATCGGCACGAGAAATGCAAGATGAGAATCAAGCGCGGTATGTGATGCGAAGACTGCAAGTCTGCCCCAAGGTTCTTTTGCAACAAAGAGGATGTTGAAAGCATAAAGATATCCTCTGCTTGATTGAAAAGGGTGCAGGTGGGTATTATTAAACCGCGACACCAGACCCGGGCAATGATCAGCCTCCCCCTCCTCTGATTGCTGCTGCTCTGTAATATAACTCAGGCTGTGAAATGTCTCGCCCAAGGTCTAGGGACGATCGTTGCAATTCTTCGCAAGTTCCGCCTTGTCATAGAACATGATTGTGATCCCTGCTCACCCGGGCAACGACGAAAGAGAGAGCCTCAGGTGCAAGACGGTGGAAAGACCCGATAGCTCTGCATCAGAGCGAGATTGGCTGAAGCCTGGAGTTCATGGCGCTCGAGGAAGGGTCTGATTGTTCCACTAACTGGCGGTCAGGTTGCGGGGTGTGTGTACTGATTCGTCCGTGATACTCGGGCGCTCAATACCTATGCATACCTAGAGTCGGAATCAGTCTGCCATCGAATGCCCGGCTGCAGCCATCACTGGGGCGTAGACGTAACCCGGGTGTTGTGGAGGATTCGGATGCGACCAGGATCAGTTCCAACTTGTATTCCACCTGAATCCATGGTGGATTCAATTCACCAATCCAAATCAGTCGAAGCTAGCATAGCTGAGCGGGAGATAATAACAGAATTGCGGGGAAGAAATCCGACACCTGAACACTCAGCCACAGGTGAGTGGCTGTGCGAGCGAGGGAAGGAGTTACGGAACAAGGTATCTCCTCGTATTTCGAAGAAAAACTACAGGGATTTCGCCGCCGAAAACAAAAGACAATGTTGTTAAGCAAGGCTGAGGAAGAAAAATAAATTGAAAGATTGGGGCGGTTACTGTGAACGGTATCAGCATCCAGCAGGGTAGGGGGATAGTGATACTCTGATATTGTCATCATCTGCAAGATGGTGACGCGACCATCAGAACTTTTTTCTTTGAAAATTATCTTTGGGTTCTCATTGCAGTATTGACGGAGGGGCAGATCTCTCGACAAGAAAGGCGTTGCTGCCTAAGTAGTCGTTGCATTCTGGACATTCTTATGCTGCACCACCGTCTTGTCCTTCTTCAAATCTCCGACGACACCTGACCAGTTTCTGGCTTGATTTGTTGACCGGTCAGATGAAATGCCGTTTTTTTGTCAAGCTATGCATCTTCGGTAGTTAATCCAAGATTATAGGATTCGGACTTTTGGCGACTGTTGAAATCATGCAGCCAAGCCAGCCGGTGGCCGCAGCTCAAACAAATGGGGCGCTGTCGATTAATTCTTCTGGAAGTTCTCGGAGGTCCTCTCCCCTCGTGGAGTCGACAGTCAGCCTGATACCCAGCCTTATCGGTCGGTTCGAGAAATTGCCAGTTTGAATTTCGAATCTTCCAGCTGGTTCTGGTGTCCATCGTGGTATTGTGTCGGAGATATAATTTGTAAATCGTCGTCATCAGTTACTTCGTGATGACAATTAAAAAAAATAGAACTTTTTTCATGTGTATACAACCACCAAGCAGCTTAGGTATCCAAAAACTTCACCGTTTCTAGGCAGACCTATCCGTCGGATGTAAGGTAAATCGATTGTCGATGTACAAGCCGGCCTATCTCGGTCTCTGTCAAGTGCTACCGTCAGAAATCCTGCTGGGTGCCTGCATGGGTTCATCACCAATGTCGTGTTGTCCTTTCTGCATCACAGGTGACTTCTGCATGACATTCGAGCTGCAGGAGGCGAAAGAGTCAAATCGTTGGGATCGTCATGCATCATTCAACCCGACTGTTCCAGTGTCGTCCTCGGATGGCGCTCGGGGTTGAGCCGCAATGCACAATGGCTTTTAGCTGCATTACGAGGAAAAGAAACGTCAACCTGCTTCTTGCTCAATTGCTTCACCGGTTTGTCCGTTCGTACTAATCCTTGCAGTCCCTCGGTAGCCTCGTCCGTTGCCTAAGGTCGGATTTCAACCTCACCACCGCACAAGCCTGGAACTTGTCACCGTGGATAGATTTTGTCTCTCTCCTGGTAATACGACAACGCCTTGCAGGCATATGGTAGTATTAACTTGACAGAATGGACGAAATCCCGAGAAAGGAGAGCAGAGACGAGGAAATGTAAGAAGAAGACACTACTCTAGAGATTAGCGTTCTCAGGAGTGTTGCGTCATGTCGTTGATATGCACCAGGCTTTGTGCTGGTGCCCGGTTGCCGAAACCATCTTGTTTGGCTTGTTGGATGCCTGAATTAGGTGCCTGCTAAAAGCGGCTCGCACACCTTCTACCTACTACGTAGCTCTAAAGACTCGAGCAGTCCAGCTCATCCTACTTCCCATCCCACTTTTCGTTTCCCTTTTCTCACCTGCGACTTATGAAAATATGACTGACCCGAGTTAGCCTGCGAAGACACCAAAGAAGCTCGGTACTGGTCAATAGCAGATATTGTTACCGAAAGGTCGCCGCTTTTTTTTTTTTTTTTTTTTTTTGTATGTATTTAAGTTTGACTCTAGTTTCGAAAATAATCATTTCCTCATTGCTCCTATGTTTAGTTAATTTTTCCCAGCCTCGCAATACCTATGTCTTCATTTTTAGTGGAAGTAGTCTACCTGAGGTTCATGTAAGTACCCTGAATTCCGAACAGCCGACAGCAACCGAACACATCAGATGTTGCCTCTCTTTCTACCAGTGAATAGTGTCTATGAAAACAAAAACAAACCAAGAGATGCATTTTCTCCAGACACTACCTAAGTAGTCGTACGCCCTAAACGTCTTTCGATTCCCATCATCACTGTCTCGGGTCCCCACGCTCTATGTTTAAGTACCGGACTACAGAAACTGGGTGCCGACGAGAAGAATCTGACAGTCAATTAAACCAGAAAGAACCCAAAAAGAGGTGTATTCGCATTCGTAAGTCATCCCGTATCGACTCCTAAAGCCCCAGTTCAAACCGAATAGAAACAGAAAAAGTAAAGTTAAAAAAACTCCACTAGCTGAATTATCGTCGAAGACTGTCCAGTCTTGCTTGCAAGTCGTCATCATCCGTACCTGGCCCACCGCCGATGGCTTGCGCAACCCTCGTTTCACCGACTGATTCCTTTTGTATTCCCGAAGGAGTTTCCCCAAGCTGTTCGAAGAGATATTAGTGTCCATATCGTAGTATGTGGAGATATGAGAGCAAGAGACGCACCGCCTGGCTCAGGTCAACACCAATCTCGTCGAGGACTTCCTTGACAATCTCTTCTCCCTCTTCTTCGTCATCGATGCCCGTCGCCTCATCAATTGCGTCGTCCATCATCTCTTGCCGTTCGTCCATGATCTCATTTTCCCTCTCGAATTCCATCGCTATTCGCTGGAGCTGAGGCAAGTTCATCGATCGGTTCATACTACCCAAGAGCATCGTGGCGCCCTTCATGGACTGCGCCATCTGTTCGTTGCTTCGCACAGTCTATAGAGTTATAAGCAAGTCTTCCGATTGGGGGGTAAATGTATGTATGATTGCGCGTACTTGAATACGGAGGGAAATGGCCTGGAGTTGTGTTCGCATCTGGTGGAATTTCTGAATGTATCTGTACACCATGATCGAATTGTCAGACTGGCGAATTTGATTTTGTGGACAATGCATCCTCCCCCACAATCTGCAGTGCCATCAAGGCAGAGCTTTACTCCTGTATATGGATTGAGACGCACCTTCTCGTCCGAACAAGGTCCTTCGCCTGGATCTTGCAGGCTCCAATCTGTCCATTCTTGGCACTCTTCTTGATGTCTTGGATTAACTTCTTCTCTTGATTTTCCAGCTTGACTCGTTCTCGGTCCAGTTCACGCTGCGTCCGCTCGAGAGCTCGCTGATGTTTGCGTAGACGCTCTGCGGGCGTCATGCGCTTTCCGAAAGCCCACTCGACGATCTAGGAGAGCTCCTGGTAAGCGGGGAACTCCGATAACAAAACAGAAGTGGGACTGATGAGCTCACATTCATATCGGCTGCGATGAAAGTACGGCTGGTTGAATGTGGACGAAAGATAAAAAGTTTTCAGAATACAGAATTAACTCGAGAGCCGAATATTTCTGGGAGACTTGGGGGGATATCGCTGGAATTGCAGTGACATCAAGCGCAACGATCGCTCACTTTGGCCTAGGCAACTAAAAGCGATAAAGTCCGAGTCACATGCCGCCGCCAACCCCTTTTGGGGTTAGCTGTCACTGCCCAGGCGAGGTGCCCGCCCAGGCCGTGAAATCCGCCTCCGTGCCTTGGAACGGCGTTTGTCATTATTTATCACCAAGCAAAAAAAGAATCCAACTTTCTGTCCATGGGGATACCTCTCCCAACCCACATTCACTCCTTTTGACTGTCCCGTCATGAGTCAGGAATATTTCCCCGGCGACGGCGCCTCTTCCTCCGGAGAGCGTTCGTCTAGACGCCCTGGCGACGAAGAACGACTTGAGAATCCATTTTTCCCGAGACCCCCGCCGACCTACATGACCGTTGGTAATGGATCGACGTCGGAAAGCGCAACGGCTTTGATGGCATCCTTGAACCATGATTCTGGCTATGGAGGCAGTATTGCAGGTGATAGTGCGATGGACGGAGATGCATGGCGCGCCGGTTTGATGGAGGATAGACCAACACCGCTGCACACCCCTACGGCTCCCGGGGAGTGGAATCCCGCTGGTTTGTCTCGCTGACTTGCTTTCTGAGAGTGAAACATGGCAGAGCCATTGCTGATGGAAATTTGATTTGTAGCGGAACATGAAAAACACGTCGTCGCAAGCCATGTTCACCAGTTGCTTTAGTACGATGACCTCAAGCGAGCTATTCAATCATTCTAACGGTAAACTAATGGTTGATGTTCAGTAACTCGAACCGAACTAAGCTGGGTCGTGCTATTACTCGTACTATCGAGACGTTGAAAGAGCTCCAAGAAATGAATCGTCAATGGCCCGCCCACTATCCAGCCGTTCAGAGCACACCGGGTTCTCCTTCGCAAAGACCGGCGCTGCATCAAACCCAATCCGATATTGATGTTCCCAACCCTCGAGACTTTTCGCCCAGGCCGGGACAGATGAGACGCGCTGCGACATCGTTGGAAAGAGAAGGCATGGCCGAGTCGAGTGCGGCCGCAGAACGTCGGGGTTCGCCTGAGCCTAGATTAATGACTCCACAGATTGCTCAGGAATTTTCGATATTGAAATTGGATCTGAAACTGGGCGCACTTTCCCAGGCTGAACTGGTACATTCGCTGGAGAAGAATTCAATCGCATCTCTGTTGGATGGGAAGATCAGCCAAAGCGTCAAACATCTTCTCTCGCTGCGGGACAGGATTGAGGATACGTCAAGTAAAGTCTTGATTACGGGAGATCTGAATGCGGGAAAGTCGACATTTTGCAACGCTCTGCTGCGTCGGAAGGTATTGCCTGAGGATCAGCAACCCTGCACCAGCATATTTTGCGAGGTTTTAGATGCGAGGGAGAACGGTGGAATCGAGGAGGTACATGCTGTGCACAAGGATCAACAATACAACCGCAACGATGAGAGTACCTATGACGTGTACGCTTTGACCGAGCTCGAGAACATCGTGATCGACAACGACAAGTACATGCAGTGCAAGGTCTACGTGAAGGACGTCCGGACGATTGATGAATCTCTTCTTAATAACGGCGTGGTGGATATTGCGTTGATTGATGCCCCGGGTCTTAACTCGGATTCGTTGAAGACGACTGCTGTCTTTGCCCGGCAGGAGGAGATCGACGTGGTTGTGTTTGTGGTTTCCGCTGCGAACCACTTCACTCTCTCCGCCAAGGAATTTATTTTGAATGCCGCCCATGAAAAGGCCTACATCTTCATTGTCGTCAATGGATTCGACCAGATTCGGGATAAACAGCGATGCGAGCGGATGATCTTGGACCAGATAAACAAGCTCAGTCCCCGCACATATAAAGAAGCCGCTGAACTTGTCCACTTTGTGTCGAGTAATGCCATCCCAGTTGCGCCTCTTCTTCCTGTCGAGCAGTCCGGCTCTGGCAGCGGCGGTGGCTCAGATCCTAGTGGCGATGGCCCAGATGATGGCGATGATGATTCAAGCAAGGATAAGGGCAAGGGCAAAGGGAAGGAGAAGGAAAAGATTCAAGACTTCGAGAACTTGGAGGGCTCTTTACGACGGTTCGTGCTCGAGAAACGTGCTCGCTCCAAGCTCGCTCCTGCTAGGACCTACCTTTTGAATTTGCTGGCGGATTTGAATGCACTGGCCTCTGTCAACCGCGATGTCGCCCAGGCAGAGCTTAAGCGAGTTACAGAAGAGCTGGCAAAGCTTGAGCCTGCTTACGAAGACGGCAAGAGGAAGAAGACCGAATTGGGAGAAGCGGTGGAGAAATGCATTGACGAATCATGCGAGGATGTTTATGATCACACACGGTCTACTCTTTCAAACACAATCGCTCGTGTCTCCGAAGCTGATCTGGGTGTCGAGTATCCCGGTCTTTTTGCGGCATTCCAGTACGCTGAAAATCTGAAATTGGCAATGTTGGAGCAGATTTCTGCATCAGTTTCCGACTGTGAGGAGTACGCTCGCACAAAGACTGTGCAGGGAGTCGGATTCATCCAAAACATCGGCCTTCTCCACGTTGGAGAGGACAAATTTTCTCCACTCAACTTCCGCGCTGACATGATGTTCCGCCGTGGTCGCCGTCATACACTCGCTCGCCAGGTCGATACAGAAGTGGAGCTGTGGGATTTCTTCGATGTTGCTGGTCTTTGGGAACGACAAGAAAAGGTGGCTGGGACAGGCATGGCAATGACCCTTATCACTGTTCTGGGTGGACGAGCTTTCGGTGGTATCAGCTGGGTTGATAGCATGTTCAGTGCCGCTAAGATTCTTGGCTCAAACAATCTGCGACGCCTTCTTCTTCCTGGTGTTGTTGCTGCTGGTAAGTTTGTGAAAAAAGCATTATTGTCGACGCCTGACGTGCTAATCAACATGATGCAGCCGCTTTGACCACAGCATATATTCTCTCTACTATCCCAACCACACTTCCTCCACGACTTTCCAAGAAACTCGCTGCTACCCTTGCCGAAATGGACTATGTACACACCAATGCTACTCGCATTTCATCCGAGGTTCGCCGCATCCTTCGCACCCCAGCCTCCAACTTGCAGACCAGCCTCGCGCAGGGCATCGAAGACCTCGGCAGGCGCAAGCATGAGGTCAGCAAGGTGAAGAATGAAAGCGAAGTTGCAAGCAAATACTTCATCAACTTGTTCCGCGACAGTTTCGAAACCAGAACGACAGTCCAGAACATCGAACTGGAAGCGCCGCTGCCGGGCGGAATCATGGCCCCTGGAGCATGAACCTGATGCAAAAATTCTTGTTGTAAAATTTCACGTCATTCATGCTGTACAATTGTGTTTCGTCGGACTTTCGGGCGGATTGACATTCCCTTCAAATGTCCTCATATTGTTACCCTCTTATCCTTTTACTCACTTTCCTTTCTCGTTTTTTTTTTTTTTTTTTTTTTCACGTGGAGTTCGTCGTTTCACTGCTTCTCTTCCCAATACCCTACAAAAATGGATATTCGTGTATGATAACCCTCTTTCCTGTGTTATCACGGCGTACATTGGCGCGTCCACCCGACTGTCGAAACGACATCACCCTTGATTCCCACCGTTCGAATTGATTTCTAATACATCTACATTATCTACTGCTTCGTCGATTGATACAGAAGATTGATATTCTTTGCTTTTGTCACGTAATTCTCCTTCAATTGCTTGAGGGTTACCTCAGATCTGAAGAAAGGAGGTGTATGGGTCGCCAGGTCGCCGTAGTAAGAATTATTGTTATCTAGACCGATTACTAGTTATTACTAGTTTATATAGCCTAAATTTTTTTTCTAAAAACTTGCTAGGTCGTAACAGTGTAATTTACTAGCTCACCAGGTCATAATTTTATAATTTATTCGTAATTTCTAGTAGTTTCTAAATATATTAAAAGAATAAAATAGAAAATCGACCTGGAGAGGTCTATATATTTAATAAGGGGCTGTATTAAATCTATACTTAATAATTAAAATATTATATATAGTAATTTCTAGTAGAGGGGATAACTTATATATATTAAAATAATAATAATTAGCCCTACTAATAGTAGCTAGTAGCGACTAGTAATATATTAATATAATAATAATTTCTGATTTTTATTATAATTAATATTAAAACAAGAGTAAAAGTAAAAGTTTCTTAATTAAACTTAGTTTTAGTTTTATTTATATAACTTTTTTATTAAGATCTCTCTTCTCTTTTCTTTTCTCTTTCTTTCTCTACTAATTATTACTCTATTAAGATATATTATTATATCTGTAATAGGCTCGAACAGACATCTCATTCAACCATCTGGCAGCTATGATACGAGAATTCTAGCATGGGGAAGGAAGGAGAAGAGATACAGTGAAGGTGCAAGACATCATAAGAAATAGGCTTGTGGGTCATGTGACATACTGAGGTGATAGACTGTCACAGATTAATTCTAATTAGAAAACTTAGGAACTAAATTAATTAAGCTTATTTTAACTTTAGAAAGTATTAAAAATAATAATAATCTATCTCTAACTAGGGGCAAGCGATTAATATATATATTAGATTATTTATAAAGAAACTAGAAGCTAGTAGGCCCCTATTAGTAGCAACTATATATAACTAGAGATATATAGAAAGTAATATAATAAAAAGAAATAAATAATATATAAATAAGCCTTCTAAATGTGACGACCAGGCCCGCAGCGGCCTGAGGCAGCTCCCCAACACCCCTGTTTGCGCCGTTTGCTATGTCTCGGAGGTGCGAACACCAGTCGCCCTCCACATGGTTACCGTGGTTCCGATGAGACAGACCGCCTACGTGCACACCGCTGTTTGATTCGTTTGCATTTCACCGCCCTACATGGAGATGCTATTCTGCCGCACGAGGCCTATAAGGCTTCCCCATCTGCATGGCCCGATCATGTTTTCTTCCTTTTCTTCTTCATACTAGTTTCCTAGTGAAAATGCACCTTTTCTAGAGCTGGCACGATCATCACACTAAATAGGAGATATAGAGGATATTAGAAGCCAGCAGGCTCCTACTAATAGTAACTATATATAACTAGAGATATATAGAAAGTAATATAATAAAAAAAGATAAGTAATATATAAATAGGCCTTATAGGTAGGAGGCTAAGCTATATAAAAATATATATAAAGAGATAAGTAATATATAAATAAACCTTCCAGGCAGGAGGCTAAGTTATATAGAAGATACTAGAAGCCAGCAGTGTAACAGGTTGGACCTGGTCACGTGACTCGGGCTCTGCCCTCGTCAAGCTAGTCCTAATTGGGCAGGCGAGTCAGCATATCGCACCTCGCTTGCCTGCACCGACTTCCTCTCCTGTCACGGCACTGGCCTTAGGCCACAGTCACATAGTTAGCACGTGACCTCCTAATAGTGCGGGTCCTACTAGTTCGCCCTACAGCCTCGAGCCTACGAGTCTCCTTCCTTCCCCTCTCCATAGCACAATGCATATTCACATCCCATCCTAGAGTCATCCCGTGATATCTCCTCAACGAATCCTCTTTGTAAGTAGCTGCTTAGTAGCTCAAGGGTTTAGCCCGTGACAAGCAGGCTCCTACTAATAATAATTATATATAACTAGAAATATATAAAAAGTAATATAATAAAAAGAGATAAATAATATATAAACAGGCCTTATAGGTAGGAGGCTAAGCTATATAAAAGATATATATAAAGAAGTAAGTAATATATAAATAGGCCTTCCAGGTAAGAGACTAAATTATATAGAGGATACTAGAAGCTAGCAGCTCCTATTAATAGTAACTAGATATAATTATTAACCCTCTTTATTTAATAGAGTATAATATATTATATATAAGATATTTTATTTAATATTTTATATATAATATTTCAAGACCTCGCCAGGTGGTAATTTTGATTTAAATAATAAATTTATTTAGTTTTATTTAGAAATAATTAATAATAAATAAAATTAGAATTTAGTAAGCTTCAAAATTACACCGTTACGACCTAGCGAGTTTTTAGAAAAAAAAATTTTTAGGCTATATAAACTAGTAATAACTAGTAATCGTCTAGCTAATAATAATTCTTACTATGGCGACCTGGCCAGCTGCACCCTCGAAGAAAGGCCACCGGAAAAATCTCCATTTGGCTGATATTCTTTGTTCCAGAAAGCAATCTAGTAACAGTTGACTATGCATGACACGGAGACATTTTATTGATCTATAGATTCTTGTAATCATCACGTTATCCAAAAATAAGATTCCACTCTGATTCGACAGCGCCATATGACCATATATCGTTGAACTCCATGAGAACCTTACAGAAGCTCTGTGAAGACGCCACGCAGCCACCCGCAACGCAATGCAATGAAAGGGATGAAAAGGTCAAAGCTCAACTCAATGTATGATGAAACCCGCCGAAGCCAAAAAGAAAAAAGAAGAAAAAAGAAAAAGGTTGAGTGGACAATGTCAGAACGGACTCATTCGAAATCATCCTCCTCCACGGGCCGTTTCATTGTCTTCCTTGTACTTCGTCGAGGGCCCCAGCCTAAATCTGCGAGTTCTCTGACCTCACCGATGACGAGTTTTTGTTTCTCTGGAGGTTTATCAGCAATAACCTTACCAGCGTCGGTCAAGAATTTCTCTCTCATAGCGACTGCGTCAGGATCTTCGTAGTTTAACTGCGTCATTGCAGGCGTATCGTCTTCACCTTCCTCTCCTTCACGACCAAGAAACAGGTCGTCTGCGAATTCCAGTCGACCGCCGGTGAGTAGCGAGTTGAAGCTTTGTCCGCTTCGACTGTTCGCTCGTGTGAGCGGATTTCCTTCGCTTTCTACTGCGCTGCCGCAGCCATCTTCGTTAAGGGTGTCAATGGAGCTGGCGCGAGAGAAAGCGGTTTGTTCGGTAGCGCGATTTGAAGAGTGCGAGAGGGCGCGGCCCAGGAGGGGTTTCCGTTTCCTGGAACGGACGTTGTCGTTCTTCTCACTTGCTTCGGATGGCGGGCGTGAATTGGCGGCTCGTGCTTGTTTGAGTAGCCCGCTGACTGCGAGATCGAGTGCACTGGGTGCCGCCGAGGATGTTGAGAGATCCGAGCCTCGTCGTTTCGTGGATGCATCTCCAGTAGAGGGCCTTCTAGATTGTTCCTTCGTGGGTGATGGCGATCTGGACTGCGAATTGGACGGAGGTCTCATTCCCGTCATTCCGGGCTTCTCCTTGACAACACCATTGCCGTTGGCGGCTTTAGCATGCCCCATAGAAATGCTATTTGGTTGAGGCTGTTTTTCGGGAGCCGCGTTTTGACTCTTTGGGAGCGCCTTCTCCCGAGCAGCTTCACCATTTGTAGTTGACGGCGTATCTCCGTTGACCTTCTTAGTGTGGTCGAGCTGGCTGGTCTGCTTGGAGGGAGCGGTGGGTCGCTTCTGCGAAGCTCTATCGATCTGGGACAACGGTTTTCGGATTATGTACGGTTCGAACGGTTTCTTCTGTCCTGTCTGGATGGAGATCCAAAGCCAGTCTGCGGACACCGCCGGAACTCCCCATTCAGATGTATGCCGTAACTTCTCATGGCTTGCAGAGCGCGGATCATTACATATCAGGACAGATGCATTCGGTGTTAAGTATTCATCATAGGAAGCACCTGGAGAGTATTATTAGCCAGCAGAAACTTTGGACTCTGATGAAAGCAGCCTTACCCATCATATGAACGAGTTTGGATAGATGTAGAAGATCGATACGAGAAAAGCCCGTGGAACATATTCTCATTCCACGGAAGCCTGAGATAGTCAGTTAAAAACCAGGATTTATAGGAGATTTATGACACATAGCGCACCTGGGATTGGGAATCTAGGGAAAGGCGTGCTTGCGACGTGTGACTCTGGAGGTACCAGGGCTTTGGCGTCTAGACATCTTTCCAGCCACATGTCGGTTACCACCTCGCATTCGAATGCTAAGTCATCTGTCGAGGGAATTTCGTCTCTCGGGGTTTTGTAGGACACGATTGTATAGAGCCCATGGCCTGTCTTGGGGATCTCTGGGCGAGAAAATTCGCCGAGAGTGTCAACTATTTGCGCTCCATTGAACTGGAGGTGTTGGCGCAAGACTTTGGTCTGCTAGCAATGAGCATTCATAACTTCTCAACGCAATACAAAGACGAACCTGTTTAGAAGAAAATCCATAGATAAAAAAATAGCAACCATCTAAGAAGCCGCCAGCATGAGTGGTCGTCACTTCAGCTGCGGACTGTGGACGTGGCTCCTGGGGCTCCGCAAAAGTAGACTCGCTGGCAAATGATTTTGCTTCCTGAATTAAAACCTGCCTTGTAGGTGAAGCGCGGGTTCTTTCTTGCAGGTCATTAGGCCCCTTCAACTCTCCAGTGTCAAATCCTGCACCCATGATGTCACCCCATATTCCTTCATTTTGATCAACCAACTTGGCGCTGGCAGTCCTTCGCAACTTCCTAGGACGGGGGTTCGACGAGGTCGACGAATCCTCGCGCCCGACGGCTTTTTCTTTGGCTGGAGGCATGGATCGATTCCAAGCGCCCGCACCCTGCTGTTCCGGTGGCAGAAGGGGGTGATAAAGTGTCTCTTCAAGTACCATCCCCCGTTCTATACTGTCGGTAAACCACTTCACAGTGACAACTTTGATATTCCACTGAGTCGCAAACTTGTATTTCTGGCCCTCAGAGCTCCGTGCGATAAGATGCGTCACGCTTTTTGTGAGGTCCTTTTTGAATTCGGCTCCGTGCGCGATTGCAGTGTCTTGAATATGGTTTCGAAAGGCCATATCCTCGAACCCTGTTAAGCAAAGGGAGAGCCCCATGAACGTGGGACATCTGTATTGTTCCTCCAGCGCCCGGATATCCGTGTCTTCGCCTTGCATCCATGACTGCCGAACGGCTTCAATCCATTCTGGTTTCAGGACAGTGACGTCGGTTCTTTCGCGCGCAACGAATTTGTATTTTGGTGTATTTACTTCGCCGATAAGCAAATGAGTGACATCCGATGTAAGGTCAAATTTGTGGGTTGCGCCCATCTGACTCGCAATCAAGGCCAACTCAGTCTATGTCGTTATCGCATAACTCTGTCAGCAACTCATACGGGCAGAGCCTCAACGGCACAGAGAGAATGGCGTTTCCACTGACCCGCTGTTCTGGTAGAATTGACGTGAAGCAGAGAACCACCCCCGCAAGAGGATGCTCCTTGTCTAATCCATTGTCAGCAACTTTCGTAGGTCCCATATGAGCCGTGAGAACAATTTACGTACTCGAAGTAGTTTTCTCTGCCATTCTTCATGGTTGGCAGAATTGACCCTTCCTTCTTGCCCACCTGGAGAACGACCGATACGCTTCCAATTAACACTGCCGACGCCGCATTGGTTCCCGCGCGTCTCGAGATGATACGCGGTCACGTGACGAGATACGTCTCAAATGGTTGTGCCATTCTACGGAAAGGCTATCGTTGTTTTCAGAATTTGATCAGTCCTGTCAATTCCTAGGTAATAAGGTAGATTGTGCTTTAGCTGAAATATCCATTCGAATTGACTGTGGCCTCCTCCAAAACCAGATTGTGTCACCAATTACTATATATCACATGGGTGCTCTTTCTTATCGTGAACGTCACGTGCGATAAGTTAGGGGAGTCGCGTCCCAAGGCAGGCGCGCAGCCCGCACTCCCTATCGCGAAACTTTCGTAAGTCTGTTCCAATAGATAGCATGATCTCTTTGCGCCCACTTTCTTTGTTGGTTTGCATCTTTCATTCATTCTTCTCCATTCCTGTCTTTTATGTGTGTGTTGAGAACCAGGTCGCGGGATCTGGCTCTAATTCGACAAATTTATTCGCATGGTCTCACTACGCCACGAATCAATTCTCCATATTCAACATCGTGTCGGCGCTTAGCAGGAGCGGAAGGATTGGCGATGTTCAAGAAGGCGGTTAGGGACCATTCAGGTCCTGCAAAACCTCTTCAATCGAGCATCGTGCGCCCTAACGGAGTTACGCAGTCGAAGCCAACATCACAATCCACCGCTGTCAAACGGAAGTTCGAAATGGAAAGTACGGGAAAGTCGGCATTGGGATCCCTGCACAATGCTGTTTACTTTGATGAGAATGATTTCGATGATGATCTCGACCTAGATCTCGAGGAACCGACTCCATTCTTCGAGCCGAAGAAATTCGACTTCTCCAAAACTTCGACGAACACTTCGACACAGGCTCCATCCGAGAACTCGACTTCGAAAAGCGTACGCAATAATGTACCGGAAAGAAAGGAATCGTCTGCCGACGATCCAGATATCTTAGAGATAAAGTATCCAGAACTGCCTCCCGTTCCCGATGATGATGCTGCGCCATCAAGTAGCATACAGATTCCTTGGTCATCTTCGCCTCCGTCCCACCTATTACCACCCGCCAAACCTCGAATGATCCCGTGGCTGAAAGATGAGGCAGAAAGCAAAGTCAAGGCGCCGGTGACGCCCGCACGCCCCAAACCTGTCCCTGCATGGAATCAAAGTTTGAGTGCGGTCAAAGAAGGACAAAAGGAGTTGCGACGACAGAACAAGAAGAGTCACCCAGAAGATGTCAATGCCAAACTATCTCTGCCTCGCTCAAGACTTCCTTCGGTGTTTCTTAGTGATGAGCAGCGACTCGTTTTGGAAGCCGTTGTTGAGAATGGGAAGAGTATCTTCTTTACCGGGTCTGCTGGAACTGGCAAATCGGTCCTCATGAGAGAGATTATTAAGAAACTGCGGGATAAATACCGCAAGGAGCCAGATAGAGTTGCTGTGACGGCGTCGACGGGTCTTGCGGCTTGTAATATTGAAGGCGTTACTCTTCACAGTTTCGCCGGAATTGGATTGGGCAAAGAGCCCGTCCCTGAACTTGTCAAGAAGGTCAATTTTTTATCTCCTCAATCTTGCGCAAGGATGAACCGATTCTAATGGATGTACAGATCAAGAAAAACCAAAAGGCTCGAAACCGCTGGCTGCGCACCAAAGTCTTGATCATAGACGAAGTGTCCATGGTAGACGGAGATCTCTTCGATAAACTCGAAGAAGTTGCCAGGCGGATACGAAACAACGGCCGACCCTTTGGAGGCATCCAGCTTGTTATAACCGGAGATTTCTTTCAGCTGCCCCCAGTACCGGAATCAGGCAATCGCGAGGCGAAGTTTGCCTTTGCGGCGGCCACTTGGAACACCTCGATCCAACACACCATTCTCTTAACTCACGTGTTCCGTCAAAAAGATCCCGAATTTGCTGAGATGTTGAACGAGATGAGGCTTGGGAAGATAAGTCCTAGCACCATTCAAGCTTTCCAAAAGCTTTCTCGACCGCTCGATTTTCAC
Organism: Hamigera avellanea; assembly: GCA_027569715.1. Taxonomy (NCBI): domain Eukaryota; kingdom Fungi; phylum Ascomycota; class Eurotiomycetes; order Eurotiales; family Aspergillaceae; genus Hamigera; species Hamigera avellanea. The sequence continues at coordinate 233,815 of JAPDKU010000016.1, forward strand.
GACGCGCTTGAGGCTACTGAACTGTAAGGGCTTTCGCTATCAAAGTTGCTGAGTAATGGCTAACGACTTCTAGATTCCCCACCCGCGCAGAAGTCGACCATGCGAACAATGCAAGGATGAACAGACTCTCTGGTGAAGTGATGACCTTTCAGGCAATGGATAGTGGTAGTATACAAGATGTTCAAATCCGTGACAAGCTGCTCTCTAACTGCATGGCACCTCCGGTCATTCACCTGAAAAAGGGTGCTCAAGTGATGCTGATCAAGAACATGGAGGACATGCTTGTCAATGGGTCTATCGGACGAGTGGTTGCTTTCATGGACGAGGCTACATTTGACTACTACATCAACAACGAAAATGACTTTGCTGGTGAATCAGCGAACGTCGATGACGAAGACGGAGCAGTTCGCGCGCGCAAAAAGCTCAAGTCGCTGGCCCACAAAGATGGCTCCGTTACGGTAACGAGAAAATGGCCACTGGTGAGTTTCACTCAGCCCGACGGCACGGAGAGACATCTGCTTTGCCAGCCTGAAACATGGAAAATTGAGCTACCGAACGGTGAAGTCCAAGCCCAACGTCAGCAAGTGCCACTGATACTTGCTTGGGCCCTGTCTATTCACAAGGCTCAAGGCCAAACTCTGCAGCGGGTCAAAGTCGACCTGGGTCGAGTGTTTGAAAAAGGCCAGGCTTACGTTGCGTTGAGTCGTGCGACCTCTCAGGCTGGCCTTCAGGTTACACGATTTGAGCCACGTAAAGTGATGGTTCATCCCAAGGTTGTGGACTTTTACTCCAACTTGGTCAACATCGATCAGGTTATTCGTCCTAAGAAGTCTAGTGTTCCACCGCAAGCGGCCCCAGCAAAGAGGCACAATGAACCTAAAGATTCTCATGGAGAAGACCTTGATGGTGAAGAGGCCATGGGGCAATTATTATATCATGGGTAAACGACGGCGCTACTATGGAAGTCCGAAGGTTCAATCGTCCTTTCATCGATGCTGTTCATTTTTTTACTCTTGTTTTCTTCGAACCCTTGAAACAAAGGATTCTCTGCTCTTAAGCGCACAGGTGTATAGTATATACACAGGAGGCTTCGTGTTATTGAAGGGGTTAAAAGGTGATGGGCGGGATGATTATTGCAAAACAGTGGAAAAGGGTTGGTTCAACGGTATGGTTGACCAATGATATTAGATCCCAAATTTGTCTCGGCCGGTGCAGGTCGAGGATCTTAGCAAAGCAACAAAGATATTGACATGAATCTTTGATGACCTGGGAGGTGTACTCGGATTCTAGAAGCGCTTTTCGGTTCCAATGATCGTGCAAGCCTCAAGGAGCCGTCAGCCACAGCGACACCGAGGATCAGAGTTACCGTAAATAACGCGGCCGAACTCAATTTAGCTGCGTAACATACGTAATGGTACATACATCCCCGCTTGGCCGCACCTTCTTTATCGATAAGAAATCCCACGTGACGTGTGTGTCCAGAGCTGGCATCTCTGCAGCGACGCTGACAATTTCCGGCAACGCATTGCAACACTTCGCTGATACCTTTGTCCTTCATCTCAAGCTTCGTGAAATGGGCCCTGGGATACTATTGGATCAGTGAAGTCTTGCTGCCTGGAACCTTCATACACCATGGCCTCGGAGTTTATTGGGTACAACGTTCTTGTGACCCTCAGAGCACCTCCCGATGCAAAGATCCAAGGAGAGGTCGCCAATGTCATCGGTCAGCGCTTAATGCTTCAGAATGGTAAGTTTCATTTCTGCTTGTTCCTCTCTATCTCGATAATGGCCATTTTAACTTAACTCTCTTCAGTGACGCTTTTATGGAGCGGCCAGCGCCTCGCTACGTACTCGGTCGATGCGCCTGACATCGCGGATCTCTCGCTCGAAACATCTAATCGGCCTCCTTTACAGGCACCGTATGCTCCTCAAGAGAACCGAACTGCGGTGCCTGAACCAGTCAAAGCTCCAGCCCCTCAGCCTTTCGTGGACCCTGCTATCCTAAGTTTTTCCAAGCCGCCAGCCAAACCACCCAGCAATCCTGCCACACCAAGCAGACCTCCAGTCCAAGTCACTCCTGTCGGTGGGCCCAGCACTGAAGCAATCCGGCCTCCGCAGGGAGTTAAACGGGACAATCCAGTCGTTGCTGCAGCACTGACTGAACCGTTCAGCAACTTGGAACTCAATGTGGGCGGCAGGACTACAAGAATACCGAATGCCTCGCAGGAGAGGGAACTTGACGGGTCTGTCCCCAAAAGCAGCAAAGATGCGGCGTTTACGAACGCTGGAAAAAGGGGTCGTCGGGGTGGTCAAAACAAGTTGCAGAAAACTGATGCCGGTATCACAGAGCACGATGGGGCTTTAAATACGAATCCGAAGGCCAAGGGCTGGCGCCAGACTGCCTTTGTAGAGCCTTCATATAAAGAAAGCAACGTGCAGACCAATGGGCGTCGCCGCAAGAAGAAAAGCCGCGGTTACGCTGAAGACGCCAATGGTTGGGCGACTGAGGACGCTATGGACATACAGGAAATGGGTGACTTCGATTTTGAAAGCAACCTGTCCAAGTTTGATAAAAGACGAGTTTTTGAGGAGATCCGCAATGATGACACTACCGCTGACGAAGCACGCCTGGTATACTTCAACCGGAGAGCCAAACCTGGAACAAACGGTGGGAAGAATCTGCATTGGTCGGAAAATGTTTTGGACAGTCCACGCAATAGCGACGCCGGGGACACTGACGAAGAGGCAAGTGACGCGAAATTGAGCAGTGAAAATCAATCGGGCATGGACCGTTCAAGAGCGTCAACACGAGCACAGGGTTCCCGAAAGGGTAGTACAATCTTGGGACAGCCTATGATCCCGCCGCAGATGCGTAGTCAGCTGAGCAATTCTCGCACTACCAGTCCTCGGCCGAACAAACAGTCCATCTCTGCATCGCCCATGAATGGTCCCACAAGCGTGCCGGGTGCTTCATTGAAGCTAACGACCACCAACCGAAGCTGTCCCACTATGAGCCCACTGCAGACACTTGAGGTCGAACAGCTTGCAGTCGCGGAGCTTGGCTTGACAGAGGATATCATTACAGAAAATGCTGGCAGGGGCATTGCGGAAGCTGCCGTTTCTATGCTGCCTAATGATTCAGCCGCTCCTACCATGCTTCTGCTCACAGGCAATCATCGAACTGGAGCGAGGGCTGTTGCTGCTGCTCGCCATCTACGCAACCGTGGGCATAGAGTAACACTCTGCATGTTAGGGCTCGAACATGAGAATGAGTTGCTGGATAATTGCCGCAAACAGCTCGAGATCTTCAGGAAGATTGGCGGACGCGTTCTGAGATGGGAGGAGCTATCAGCACGGCTATCAACATCAGACTTTGGACCTGATCTGGTCGTGGATGCATTGTTCGGCATGCACATAGCTTTTGACGATCTTCGTACTGATGACCAAGCTATTGCATACGAAATGATTGCTTGGGTTAATCGGACCAGTCTTGATGTGCTGTCTGTCGACGTTCCATCAGGACTTTCTGCTTCCAGTGGTAAGAAGGCGTATCATTGTCATATTCGCTTGGCCTCGCTGACTTGATCCAATCTCCGTAGGTGAGGTAACCCTAGTCGAAGGAGGCCGCTTCTGTATAACGGCGAAATCGGTAGTATGTCTTGGAGCGCCCAAGACCGGGGTGGTCAATGCCCTAGCTTCTGGAGAAGGTTTATCATGGCAAATCACCGTCGCAGATATCGGCATTCCGCAGGTTGTGTGGAGGAAGTATGGCACTCGCCGGCGTCATGGAATCGACTTCGGCAACCGCTGGGTGGTGCCGTTACGGTATCAGCCCTCTGCCGCTTGAATGAGGCATTTCTAGACGATAACTACTTGATGGACAAACTAGAACTGGAGGGCGTTTGTGGGTTTTAAAAAGCGGTAGCGATGAAAACAAGCAACGTCTCATGGAATTGTGACATGATATGTATGTTCGAAGGGAGCGTTTCTCTATTTCGAGTTCTTAATGATGCCTGCTCTTTAGCGTAACAACTCATGGAAAAACAAGTTTAGCTTATGAATTCCTGAGTAATTATGATACTCTTCTCTTCTCTAAGACTATAGACTTCAAGAGTTGTTTTGCTTCTCATGCAGGTAATTAGGAAGTTTACAGATCCAAGATCTAAGAGCGGTTGACACTCCCCGGGGAGCATGGCCACTAACCTAAACTGGTTAGTGTAGACAGCGATAGATGATGTAGCTTGCGGCGCAACAGAAGCGGTGATCGCAGATATTATCAAGGTTCGACACACTACATCGGCCTTTTCGCGACGATGGGAAAGGGTAGGTGTTCAAATTACTCACTAACATATGTCTTCTAAAAACCGCTTACTGACTGTTTCTAGGGACGGATAAACTCTATGTATGATCTCTCCTTTCGATGCGTTATCTTCACCCGCGCCGTTCTCCGGCTTTTCTGTGGAGCTAACTGACAATTCCATGCGAATATAGATCACGCACTCCGAATGGGCTTCGGAAGATGCCTACTCTGCCAGTGCTGGCGCCGGTGTTTCGAGGGCGAGGAAGGGCGCTGATTATGCTTCGTTCAAACGCCTTCCATTCAACTTTTGCTCGCTCTCCCTTCAACCGTTCTCGCATCCTGTATGCACGCCATCGGGAACGATATTCGACCTGACCAATATCCTTCCTTGGATCAAGAAGCATGGGACGAATCCTGTCGATGGTACACCGCTCAAGAGCTCCGATCTCATCAAGCTTAACCTCGCGAAGAATGAAGCCGGCGAATACGTGGATCCAGTCACCTACAAAGTCTTCACGGATAACACACATATAGTCGCTCTTCGCAATACCGGGAATGTCTTCGCTTGGGATACCATTGAGCGATTGAACATCAAGGGGAAAATGTGGCGCGACCTCGTGTCGGATGAGGCGTTTAGCCGGAAGGACATCATACCTTTGCAAGATCCACAGAATGTGGAATCCAGGAATCTCAGCTCTTTTCATTACTTGAAAGAAGGAGAGACTGGATTGACCGATGAGCAATTACGGGAGCGGAATGACCCAGCCAACAATGTGAATGTTAACGCGCTGGGCAGCTCGGCGAAGATCATTAAGGCGAAGGAGGCTGTTGCCAAAGCTCGTGCGGAGAGAGCCCAGCAGGCCGGTTCTGCTGCCAAAGCGGTTGCGAAGACTGGCGGTGTTCCAGGTTCGAGAGCACTGTCACAGAAAACCGCCTCTTCAAACCAACCGGGGAAAGTGACGCCCTACAACGCAGCGAAATATACCACCGGCCTGGCTGCGGCTTCTTTTACTAGCACTGGAATGACTCCACATACTTCAGCTGAGCTGGCGCTTCTCTCCGATGAAGAGTATATGTTGAAACGAGGCCGGGTCAAGGGCAAGGGCTACGCTCGCATCTCGACAACTAAGGGAGACCTCAACCTGGAGTTGTATCCTGAGTACGCACCGAAGGCCGTGTGGAATTTTATTCAGCTCGCCAAGAAAGGGTACTACAAGGACGTCGTTTTTCACCGGAATATTAAAGGGTTTATGATCCAGGGTGGTGATCCGACTGGCACCGGTCGGGGAGGCGAGAGTATCTGGGGCAAGTATTTTGCAGATGAATTCGAAAGCCCTTTGAAACACGACGCAAGAGGAACTTTGAGCATGGCAAACAAGGGCAAGAATACTAATAGCAGTCAATTGTGAGTTCCTTCGCCCCTCGCATCAAAGTCTTGCTTCTAACAGATATCTTTCAGCTTCATTGCCTACCGTGCTCTACCCCATCTGAACAACAAACACACTGTATTCGGCCGTTTGATAGACGATCCGACGCCATCATCCACTACGCTCAACACTCTTGAAACCCACCCTGTCGAGTCCTCGACAAACCGACCTACTCCCGATATTCGTATTAAGGACGTCACGATATTCGTTGATCCATTCGAAGACTTCCTCGACAAGAAACACCAGGAAGAAGCAGCAGCAGCAAAGGGCAAAGCTGCCGGCTTGGTCGGTGAACAAGAGGATGTTTCTAAAGGAGAAGATGACGATAGCGTTACCTGGACCGGGAAACGTGTTCGCGGTCCTGGCGCCAGTGCAGCAGACGATGGCTCCTCAGGGGGCGTGGGGAAGTACTTAAAAGCCGCGCTTGCCGACAAGGCCGGTCAGGACGAGGACGAAATAGTTGAGTTCGTTGACGATGAGCCGGAGCCGGAGCCCTTGCGGAAGAAGATCAAAGGGTCTAGTGGGTTTGGCGACTTTAGCTCATGGTGAATGTTTTCTTTTCTTTTTGTTGCTTCGTAATTGGCGTCCCATGCAGAATTGTCATTGGATTGGATTCATAGTAAGGTCTGCACTGGAGGTCATGGCACGGATAGATGATGCTTATGTATATTATTCATTTATTCGGGGGGGTTATATTTTTACTTTTACTTTTATATCTAGAAAAAGCAGCAGTATTCAGAAATCTTGCCATTTGTGGATCAGTGGGATGAGCTATAAAATTGCGGTCCATGCACATGGAACCTTACATGCAATGAGGATGCAAAAGGCCAGTCTAAATATATGAAGGCGGTATTTTGATTCTCTTTACTACGTCAGCAGGCTCAACTATTTTAACCAACACAACTACAGTATTGCAGTGCAGTAAATCTATACTTCTGAATTGAGAATCAATCTAGTCTAGACATTAATATAATATAGGTAGACTTCGGTAAGCTAATCACTCAGTCGTTAAATATGGAGGGACAAATGTCAGTTTTTCATTATTTCTGCTCCTCATGCTTTTCCCCTCCTACTTGAGATCTATCCGGACTAAAATCAAGACTAAATATATAACATGATGCAGTAGTTTAGGTAAGGTGCACCCCATGCGTTCAAGATGCAATCAGTTACGTAGCAGGGACTCCACAGTTTGGCTCTGAGTCCCCAGGTCTGGGCTGTCTGGGCCGCCTCTTTCTCCGCCCGACAGCCTCGTTTGGCCTCCGCGTCCTTCCACTGGTGCCGCCTCGGGCTTCCAGAGTCTCTACGTAGTCCCTCACCCCAGTTCTTATCCTACCTATTACCCAACTCAATCCCACTTTAGACAACTTCCACTTGTTCTCTTTCGAAGCACTTCTGCTACGTCATATCCAGGTCGGTCGTCTTTCCTATGTGTCTGTTGAAATTCACGTTTTTGTCTCTCTGTTCCCATGTTTGTGCGCGACTGTCTTGAATTCGCTATACTATTCGCAGCAGCGCAGCTCAGTCCAGCTTTCTGGGACTCGCATCACGCGGGGTTGGAACAAAAACAGAACGCTGGTTCCTGGCTTCTGCACGTCACCGTCACCGTCAACTTGGACTGTTTCTGCGCTGGCGAATCATCCATTGCAAATTGGATTTTTGATCTCTGAGATCGTCCCATTCAAGCTTCCCCCATTGTTCCGGTGAGATTACGTGACGGCAGGCCGTTACCGTTGAATTGCCTTTAACCGCCGCCATCCGTTGGGTTTGCTTGCTTCAGTACTCTGAGACCTCGACATTGTCCATTCACAAAGACCCCTTTAAATGAAAGCAGTCAATTATAGCCAATTTTAATTGCTAACGTTCTTCCCTCTCTCAGTTTCCTATACCTCCGCCCATTTCATACGGAACAATTTTACGCCACCTTAGGTTGCGGCGCCCATCATCCTTCGGCCTGCCAGTCTCTTCCTTTACGTCTACTTAGCCCATTGTTCGTCATACCGCAACAGGTATCACAATCAAGCTGGCAGGAAATAAACGGAGAAGTTTTTCTAATCAGGGTGGGTTGCTGAACAGAATGTTCAGTGGCTCCTCGAGCCCACCCAAAGACAAACTCGATCCAATACCCCAAGCCGCAGTTGCTACAACACCCTTGACCATCAACACCGAAGAGGCCAGCGCGCCGCGCGAAAAGAAGTTTTCACCCCCGGGCGGGTTTTTCGCTAGAAGAGTGAGTGAAGAGCAGAGCCCCGGCGGCGAGAAGAAGCGAAGAAGCAGCACCGTTACCAAAGCGGCAACCTTTTTCACCAACGCCAAAAATTCCCTAAGTCTTAACAGCTCGCGAGAGACCTCAAGTAACGGGGCCCAGACTGCGCAGACTGCGCAAACTCCGCTGCAGAAACTTGGAAGGATGGACCCTGCATTAAGTGTTCCGCAGGGCTCATTGAACAATTCGGCCGGTGAATCGGTACCAACTCCTCGTTCATCTTTTCGAGTGGGTGTCACAGAGGATAGGAATCGAAAATGTCGCCGCACCATGGAAGATACTCATGCGTATCTCTACAACTTCTTGGGAACTCCGGCTCCCGCCGCGACCAGTGGTGGGTCGCCTGTGAACGGGAAAGCGCCGTGTAGCGTCACCGATGTCTCGCAGGACTCCGATGAGGCCACCAATGTCGTCGAAACCGACAATGGCTATTTTGCGATCTTCGATGGGCATGCCGGTACTTTCGCAGCCGAGTGGTGCGGAAAGAAGCTACATCTCATTCTCGAGGACGTAATGCGAAAGAACCCGAATACGCCCGTGCCAGAGCTTCTAGACCAAACGTTTACCAGTGTGGATCAGCAGCTAGAAAAATTGCCACTAAGGAATAGCGGGTGTACCGCGGTCACTGCGGTTCTCAGATGGGAAGATCGAGTGCCGAGCTCGCATTCGGCGACTGGCTCTGCACCAGCGGCTGTCGCTGCGTCTAAGGAGGACGCAAATGAAGAGACAGCAGACACACCCACTCAGGCAGCGCCATCGACCGCTGCACAGTCCGTCCTCCCCAAGTTGCAGGAGCAAGCCGTTCGACAACGTGTGCTCTATACCGCGAACGTCGGCGATGCCCGAATCATCTTATGTCGCAACGGCAAGGCTCTTCGCTTATCATACGACCATAAAGGCAGCGATGAGAACGAGGGGAAGAGAATCGCCAACGCCGGAGGGTTGATTCTCAACAACAGAGTCAACGGCGTCCTGGCAGTAACTCGAGCTTTGGGAGACGCGTACCTGAAAGACCTCGTAACTGGCCATCCATATACCACGGAGACAGTGATCCAGCCGGAAGCTGATGAGTTCCTAATATTGGCCTGTGATGGTGTAAGTTTTCCCTCTCCAACGTTGATTCGGTGTCCACGGTAGACTAATTGATGAACATAGCTTTGGGACGTTTGCAGCGATCAGGAAGCCGTAGATCTTATCCGTAACGTCTCGGATGCTCAAGAGGCTTCCAAGATCCTTGTTGACCATGCACTTGCGCGGTTCAGCACAGATAATCTCTCTTGCATGGTCATCCGATTCGACTCAAAGCGTGTGAAAGAAGTTGTCGATCGAACAGCCGAGCCAATTGGCGTCGATGGTGACCCGTCCACCACCGTCAAGCATGGTGTGAGCGAGACGGATAAGATCCTTGAGGGGGCGAGGAAAAGCATGGCTAATGCCGGGCTGACCGACGATCCTGAGGCAGCAGAGAAGGTCCAGGACGAGATTATTCGTAAGGCATCTCGGGAGGAACTCGGTCCCGAGCTGGCAATCGACGACGAAAATGAAACAGCACAGTCAATTCCTGAAGATAAGGCTGACTCGACCAATAAGAGTTCCTGAGTGTGATACATTCCACTGCAGGCTTCGTGTGTTACATTGCGACAGAATAGAAGGCTTTCGATTATGGCCTTGGCTGGACCAGATGTATGGAGTTACTTTTCTTCTTTGTCTTCTTTTTCGTTGCCAATATTATCATTACGGAATGGGCCCCTTTCGCTATCAAGCATTGACCACTGGTGCCACATGTCATTTACCGAGGACATTGATGATTGATCATTTGTGCATTTTTCCTTTTTTTAAATCATGTGAATCTACCATGCCCTCTCACAGCTCCTACTTTTTTGTCTTCACGTGTCTGGCTCTTTGTTCGTGTGCCATTCGGTCTGGCAAGTGTTGTTTGCCTGGGCCCCTATCTTTCCTATCTCATCATTACCTCTCCACCTACCTGTATGGCTATATCATGATGTAAATGCAATTCAAAGCAGGCTGCACAGATGAAGGAAACATTATCAATTTCATCAGAAGTAGCAAACATACCAAATGGATTTCACAGTTAAATACCATTGTATCGTTCAGAGTACAGAAATATAGTTGTCTAAAAGTACAATTTTCGAAGCAGGGGAATACAAGGTCCAAAAGTAAGCAAGATGGGCGAATTCTCATGTCCGGACCTCGCATATCCGACCGAGTCCGTCCCAGTCCAACGATATCGTCAGAGGGATTTAGGCTTTCTTCTCGTCGAATTGACCATCTGCAATGATCGAGAGATCCGGCAAGTCAAGCGGCTTCTGTCCGGGCATGATGTGCTTGCGAGTCGGCTCCAGCTCACCGTGCCTGACGCGTTCGGGCCACGACTGAGCGTACCGAGCATCCTGGAGATCCCGCCAAAGTATCTTCACTTCGTCGCCCTTCAACTGGTACTCGCCCTCGCCGTTGGTATCCTCGAACTTGCGCTCGACACCATCGTTGTCGCCCAAAGACTCGGCGAATTTCGCAACTCGCTCGGCTCGCTCGGCTGCCTTCTGTGCCTCCCTCTCGCGGGCGGCCTTCCGGCGCCGTCTAGCAGTGCGGGTGAGGTAACCTCTCTTGCCGTCAGCGAAGCCGTTCTTGACTTCCTCCTCTTGAATGGCCAGGACGGCGGCAATATCGGCGACACTGGTAGCCTTCTGGTCCATGAGAGCACGGGCACGCTCCTTCTTCTCCAACAACCAACCCATCTTGTCCTTATACTTCTCCTCGAATTCTTCGACCTCGTTCGGATCCCGCGGCCGTTTCCGCTCCAGCCATTGCTCTGTGATTGAGATCAATTCCCGGGGAGGAGATAATTGACGCTGCATCGCGAACTCGCGGAGGAGATGGTACGCGCGAAGACCGAGTTTGGGGTCGGTGAAGTGTACCGAGTAGTATGGCACCCACATGTCTTTCCGGAGAGTGGCGGGGACGGTCTTTTTGCCGTGGTAGACGAGCTGTTTGATGACATTCTTCTCCTATCAGACATAACAAGCGGTGTGAGCATGAGCACGAATAAAAAGATGGATAACCTCTGCCAAAGAGACAAAACCGGCGACTCACCTCCAGGTATCGAGTCAATGAGTATACGACCTGGTTGGTGCGGATGTTGTTGTAGACGTAAATGTGCTTTCCGTGTGCGATGGCATTCAAAGCCCTCCGTAGCCGCACTCCTTCCCTCCATTGATGTGTCTTGAAGGCATTGGAATTCTGCTCGCGAATTTTTCCTTGGATGACGGACTGCTTTTCGATAGGCGGACGCCGGACGATACTCCAGGTCGCGACCTTGGTTGGGTCCAAGATCTGCTGGATACGATTCTTGACGGACTGAGAGGAAGAGGCCATTGCGGCCGAGATCGTGCTCTGTACCTCTTTTTCTTTTTCTTTTTTTCTTGCGGAAACTATATAGAAACAGAGATCGATTTATTGCATTGCCGGCGTAGAAGTGTGAAGCGTCGGGATGGAATGGATTGATGGGACGGATGGAATTGGAAGGTTTGGGGATGTGATGTGAAGCTCGGATCAATTTTTGACGGGGAAATCAGAACTGGGACTTTGGTCCGAATCGGGCCTCTCTTCGTCTCCGCGTTGGGAACAAGCAGCCCATCCTTTCACTTCATTGTTTTTACTAGCCATTATTCAGCACAACAGGCCAATTGCAACTAATTCCAACAGTAGCGTCTGCTTGGACCTTGCGATTTCTTGATTCTTTTATTTTGAAATTGCCCTGTCTTTTAGGATGACTGCCCGTCTACGGTTCTCGCAGTGCGACAGGTAAGCTCGGCCGCCAATGTCGCCTTCAGAGGACACCTCGGGCGGCTCAGACGATGGCGTTAGCAATCGTCGCGAGAAATCGTGGCTATTTCCATCGGTATATTAGATCTCCTAGTCGACTATCAGTGGGATCGATAAGCAGACTAATGCGTCTCGTCTAGAACCGCAAGCTGCGACATCTACATGGCATCTCCGTCCGCAACCTTGTCGTCACTCCTCCGAACAGGGCTCGCGGGAAGACGATCGATGACGAGGATATCCCGAATACTTTCCAGTCGCCATCGAAACTATTAGCTCAAAGTGAGAATCGTAACATACACCATTCCCGATCCTTCACCGATCTTAAATTACAGAACAATCGCGAAAATCACGGACGTGAGAGTAAGAAGCCGGAACTACGACGACCGCCGCGGCGCCGGCGCAGCACGTTGCCATGGAGCGATCCCAATCCACATACGAGACAAGTTCGACTAGAGGACATTACGAAGAATCGATTGGCGGATACTTGGTTCTCAATCCATTGTGGTGGTATCGACTCGCCTGTGTACATCAGCGAGATCATGGAGCGGGCCACGAATCCGAGCTTTCGGTCCTTCGACTTGAATATGTGTGGCCCTCAGGTCTCACGACAGGATCAATTGACCGTTAAACTCTGGGCGAAAACAGCGGCTATGAGCGAGTACGTATTATTGGTTGAGTTGCAGCTGCATTTGCAGTCGCTGCAATTCCTGGGGAAATCGTTGGACAGCTTTCACCAGCCCTTGCCCTCGAATTCAATCCTATTCCATTTTGCGGACGGAGTATACACCAACCTCACGGACATTCCGCCCGTATGGACGTCGCTGCAGGTCAGAAGTGGAAAGTCAACCTCTGGCGACGGCGCTGTTCAGCCTACCTCTTCGTACGACGCGCTCATGCGGCTGGCGAATCTGGACGAGTGCATTCAGGATGCACTTGCGACCAGAGAAAGGTTAGAGTCGCAGATCAGTTCGATTCTGGAAGAGAACCAGGGCGCTTTGAAAACAGCGAGCGACGCGTCTCAAGCGCAGGATAAACTTTCTTTGACCAAGCAGGCCGTGACGGTTGAGAGGAAACAGCTGCGCGTGATGATCAAACGCAAGGAAGAACTGATAGCCAGTATCCAGGCAAGGAAGGATGCCATGGCTCATGGTCGCCAAACGCAAGACAAGGCCGGGAGCCATCTTCCCGACGCAAAAGTCAAACTGACGTCCAGCGCGAAACTCCTAAGCAAGAACACGGACGAGTCGAAGGGTCAGATTCGGCGCATTTCCGAAGACCTGCTCGCCATCTATCCCATTGAGCCTATCCCCGACAAGCCGCTTTCCTTCACTATTGCCGGGCATGCTCTGCCGAACTCTACCTTTGATGATATCGACCGTGACTCGGTCGCAGCTGCTCTTGGATATACTGCTCATCTTGTTTATCTCTTGTCCTTCTATTTGTCAGTTCCGATTCCCTACCCGGTCAATCCGTATCTCTCCGATTCGCACATCCAAGATCCCATATCTGCCTCGCTGCCGCAGAGAACATATCCTCTCTACCCAGTCAATGTCCACTACCGGTTTGAATACGGAGTTTTTCTGCTCAACAAAGACATTGAGTTCTTATTGAACAAACAGGGTCTGCGTGTTCTCGATATCCGCCACACCTTGCCCAATCTCAAATACCTTCTCTATGTTCTCACTGCGGGGACGTCAGAGATCCCCGCTAGAAAAGCCGGTGGCATTCGAGGTCTCCTTCCGGGGCGCTTCACGCCCAGTGTATCCCGACGAGGGAGTGAAGACAGTGTTGTCTACGGGCAATCTGTCTATCCAAGGCAGGCGTTGGATACGGTCTCCGGCGCGAATGGCGAGGCCACGGTGAACAAGGGGAAAAAGTCTTCCCTAGACCACAGTGTTCATGCTTTGGCCAGCACGGCACCTCCGTTCGAAGTCGCTTGAGTGAAAGGCATGCTGGAGTGCCAGTTTTGTGTTGGAATAATTCGATCTTCGTGTATGAGCTTGCATTCCCGTTTGCTTACCTTCATGATGTGTTTGGACAATGAAGCGATTCTCAGGCAATATGCCTTCTCATCTTCTGTAAATAGTTGCGATTCTTCTACAAGCATATACCTTGCTGTATTCCTGACCGTTTCGAGTGGGATCCGAGAAATCACCTTGGTGGCTGGGGCCTGATCAGGAGGATAGATAGCATGGCCCTCGGACCCAACAAGAACACAGACAGACGATGTTATATTGCTGTGGATCAAACTCGCAGCCAAGGAGCCAGTGCAAATTAGCAACGTAGTAATCTCGCACAATCTCTGGGGTAAGCGATTACGACTCTGGCAAATAGCATGAAGTCTATTATTGATAACAACCTCGAGCAGCCAGATAAGAGGCATCCAAGGGATGAACCACCGCTCTTTTACCCCGCATTTGTTCTCGAAGGGACAGTTTCCTTGACAGAAGGAAATCCTGAGATCCAGTCGATTCCCCATCAATTCTTCCGAAGAACTATATCCATCCGAGGTTTATGGCTAACGCTCTAAGAGATTGGGGGAAGGACTAGTTTGTTAGAAACTTAGAATTAAAAAAAAAAAGAGCCGGAGCGGACTTCTAAGTTCTTGATAAAGACAGCCGTCCCCAACCCCACCGCTTTCTGGCGGCCTTCGCTTTGCATCGGCTTTTCTTCCTCCACCAAATCCACTCTGCGCCGACCGAAGCCATTCATTAGTGAGCAGGTGCTACAGAGGCAAAGTCCACGGCATGATGGCAGCAGGCTCATCACTTCCAGGTACCGGCAGCCATCAGGATACCGGCCTCTATTCTGAATCTGCCCACAACAGCCAGTCCAGCCAGAAGTCCCCGTCTCCCCCGCCCCAGCATCGTCGCGGCTACCAGGCTTGCGACCCTTGCCGCAAGCGCAAGGTCAAGTGCGATTTAGGAAGTACGTCAGAGAATAAGAGATTCGCAGTAGTTGTTTATTTTGTCTGCTAACCCGGATCTACCAGGCGTTGACAATCCCCGTCCTCCGCCCTGTGTACGATGTCGGCGCGAAAGCAAACGATGCGAGTTCTCCGCGACGAGGCGCAAGCGCAAGCCCTCGGAGGCAGCCGAAGATGCCGTGGACGGCGTACTTCGACGCGATAAGCGGATGATGGTCGGGGAAGGGCCATCGAATGAGACTCCAAGTGATGAATCGCCTTTTACACAGCAGCAGCCAGAGCCTACTTCGTTCGATAACAACAATGATGGGACACACGCGCGGAACAAGTGGTCCGAAGGTCCTCCTGCGGCTAGCCATCTCCATCGATCGAACTCCCTCCCCAAGTATCCCGCGAATGCATCCTCGTCTACTACAAGTCAGTTCCAAGATGCGAGGAGTATGCGTATCTCGATGTACCCGGTGGGAGAGCGAGGGCCTGGACCGAGTTTCCTAGAGGGAGGACAGCCGATGATGAACCGGACGGCCGTGGAATTGTTATCGCCTGCGATCAGTAATAGTCACGATGCTCTTCATCTCTTGTCCGAAGCAGCCGGCAGGACGGAGGATCTCAACCGTCAGAGTCTCGAGAATCGATATGCAGCTCGACAGTCGGTTTCCTCGTTCAATTCGCCAATCTCCCCCCTGACCCAGGCTGGCACACCGCGAAGTGTGAGCGGGTCATTCTCACGGGCGCCGCGATCTGGAGGCATGTCTATGGGTAACTACTACCAGACAGGCGGGTCGGGTTCCGTTGATCCTCAAACTTCCGATAGTCGTGGACAAACCGACAGCTCTTCCAATTTTCAGGATGCTGGGTACTTGGATGCCGTCAAAGCATGGTCACGACTGCGGTTCGTCCGTGCGGGCTGGCTGACGGTTGAAGAGGCCATGGCCTACGTGGCATAGTAAGTGCCTATCTTTATGTTGGCGTTTCCTAAGTGCCAGTTGTTGCCGAACTAACGTTGGCAGTTACTACGAGCATCTTGCGCCTTTGAGTCCCATAGTTATTCCTGACTTTTCGCAACCGTCGACACACCGTTCACTCTTAACAGACGAACCCGTCTTGGCCGTGACTATACTTACGACGGCTTCTCGACACATGAAGCCGAAAGGTGACGGAGCACACACCCGCGCCTTTTACATTCATGACCGGCTCTGGTCGTATCTGCGAGGCATGATCGAACGTCTTTTCTGGGGCCAAGAAAAGTTCGGTGGCAGCGGGACAGGCATCAGCAAGCCTCGATCCCTTGATCTTGCTCCCACTGCTGGCAAAGTCAATCTCAAAGGGAACCTGAGATCGCTTGGCACCGTCGAGGCCCTGCTTCTTCTTACAGATTGGCATCCAAGAAACCTGCATTTCCCTCCTGGGGATGACGAAAACGCACTCTTAGACTTGGACGCGCATATGCCTACCCAGAATCGCGCGGATAAGGATGCGGAGAATGACGGCGACCAAACGGCCAATCGTGCCTCGAATGGTACCACGGAAGGCAGGCTTGCGTTCCAGAAATGGTTGGAACCTGCCTGGCGATCGGACCGGATGTCGTGGATGCTGCTGAGCACAGCCCAGGCGTTGGCGTTCGAGTTGGGTGTTTTCGATCAAAAGAGCGAGTCAAAACAAGCAAATGAAACCCCATCCGAACAGACGCGAAAGCGTCGGCTTCGTCGTCTCATTCTCGTCTATGTCACGCAGAGCAGTGGTCGTCTAGGCATCCCGTCCATGTTACCTTTGCCTCAGTGGGGACATGACATGCAGCCAGCACCCTTGAGCGATGGCGATGTGACCGTTGATCGCATGCATGATTGCTGGATTGGCATTTCCAAAATCATGTACCAAAGCAACCAATTGTTATTTGCGTCGAACGAGCAGACATCGGAGTTGATCAGAAGCGGACGATATAGGGAACAAATCGACAGGTTCCTCCCTTTCTTGCGCGAATGGCGGCAAAACATCGACAATACTACTCGTATGTGCACATGTTTGCACCTTTGGCTCCGATTTGAAATGCTCACTTGTTGGCAGTTACTCCTGCGATGCGCAGCATCTTAATGATTGAATACGAATATACCCGTAAGATTTACCAGGGTGACCGTTCCTATTGGCAATTCATGAGCTAACACATCGCAAGGTCTCTACGTTAATTCGCTAGCCCTGCAGGCGGTAGTCGACCGCTGGACAACCATGTCAAATGAAGCTGCAACCACTCAGGCTCACAATGGAAGACCTGGCTCAGGCCCTACTTCGGGTTCCGGCTGGTTCCGAGTGCTCATGGAACTGTACCGTGTGAATGAGCCATACATTCAGGAAGTCGTCGACGCTTCGCGTAGGATTTTGATAACGGTGTTGGAAGGACTGGTCCCTGGAGATCATCTGAGGCATGCCCCCGTACGGACGTGCTTCCGTATCCTGTCTGGCATGATATTCATTCTCAAAGTACGCCGCCACCTTATTGATCCCCATAATCACTGCTGACGACACCTAGACCTTTACCCTTGGTGCAAAAGAGGACGATGTCCGTGTTTCTTTGGATCTCCAAGACCGAGTTGTCGAAGCTTTGCGAACATGTGTTGTTGATGACGTCCACCTTAGCCACACCATTGCCCGATTACTGGAACTTCTTACCTCTAGCATTCGGACACGGTTCTTGCGATTTGCACCCTTAGATCGTGGTGGTGATGGCGAAGGCCAAGATCGCCCCTCTGCACCTGTATCGAGAGCTCAATCTCCGCGCCCACGCGAAGGCGTGCAAGGACGTCGAGATGTCTCCAATCACCATTGGCAGCAGACTCCCAACACAGCCCAGAATCTGGGTTATGTGGATGGGAACAACCAACCGACCACGACAGCGGGATCCGTGCATGACCCGCTGGCCAGCATTCCCGCGCAGCCGATCAACTCTTCCAACATTAATGTGTCCTTCATGCCACCGCCGCCTTCGGTCTATTTCAACTACTATGACGCGAATTCGACTTCACCTTCCAGGGACATAGAAGGTGCGAACCCTACGTCACAGTCCATGAGCGACAGCGCAGGGGCTGCCACTGCCTCCGGTGCTCTTCCCGACTGGTTTGCTCTGCCCCTCGATCAGTTCTTTAACAGTTCGACCGCCGTCGTGGACCAGGGTCTCGGTGGAACGGGGCCTATGGTGGGCGAGTTTGATATGCTTGAAGTCCTTCTTAATGAGCAGTATGATGGACATGGTGACGGCATGGATGCTTCTAATGGCCTACCTCCACAGTTCCTGCAGTCACCATAACCTTCTACATGACGCTTGACACGAGTTGCTATGAACGTTGCATGATAGGATGAGTTGGCAGAAATAAAAGAAGAAGAAAAAAAGGGAGCAAATCCCAATGAGCTCAGTATAATGGGTCACGTTCGTCTCGTTTCATCACTGTTTTCTGGTCGACATATACCCTTGATGATCTACTTGCCATTGCTTTGTGTTTAATCATGTTTTTGAATAATCGCAGTGATCATCGCCGTCGATCGCCTCGAAGCCTTCGGCGAGAAAGATAATGCTCATGCTTGCAGACAAAATCTTTTACTTGAACTTGATCTATTATTATTAGGCGGGACTGCAGTTTGTACCTGTTTTACTCTGAAGCTCGATTATGTCTCTTCTTCTTCTTGTTGAGTAGGGACTGGCAAAGTCTCCGATTTGCTCCGCCAATGACTTTTGTCTAATTTCTTTATTTCCAGGGTGGCAACTTGTTTTCCTTATCTCAATGCGCTCAGGAGTTACTTCTTGGATTTCGGTTTTTCTCGGCGTTTTCTAACATCTGGCTCTTTTCTTGATATTGCTATCCCCAAAGAAGTGTCCGTTGACTGCCTAGGTAGATAGTCTTCTGAACCCTGCAACTAGGGTTCTGGATGAATATGACGCTTTGCTGCAAAGCAAACAATGGATACGATCCTCGGGTCACATTAGTAGCAACTCGTATCACTCAAGTGTTTGGTTTGTGCCATTCTACAGACGATTATCGGCTGTGTCACCGGGACCCTGCATGGATTTTCACCAGGCCCGTCCGACTTGAGAGACAGGGATTCCAAGCACGCAATATAGATGCGCCCGAGTTATTATGATTTGCAGCTAAAATGGCGCCGTTTACAGTACATCCAAGTCATGCGGAGAGACATTTGTGACTTCTCACCCGTGTTCGGTAACATGGAAGGCACTTCGAAAGCTTGACCTTCATTGATTAACCAAACACTGAAATATTATCATATAGAAGCAAAAGTTAAATTACTCTATAGGAATGATGCAATTGCGCAGGAATCCACGATAGCACTTCTCGGTACACGCAGCACTGTCCCCATTCACATGGTCAAACCCCGCAGGAAAAAAAAAAAAAAAAAAAAAAAAAAAAAAAAAAAAAACAAAGACTGACAAGAAGTCTTGTTGCGTCTCGTGCGAAATGCTTAATTGAGTGTAGCGTCTTAATGGACCGCCCCCGACCTTGAACAGAATGACATCGCTCATCCGCTAGTTTCTGCTTCTTGTCTCCGACGGGTTTCCGCTGGAGAAGGGGAGGTTAATACGGAGTATGAAGGATCGCTTTGAGAGACGATTGGACTTTAGAGGAAATGAGAAATAACATAATCTGCAGAAAGCCTGATCTGACGATTATTGATGGGAGGAGGGGAGGAGATGAAGGACCGATCGACATGCATCAGTACAACGATCCAACGGCAAATCAGTGAGCTCCAATCGATCTCTCAGCCTTGTTGGAGAAAAATGATGCCTGGGAGCCTGGAGGTACCTTAGGTAGGTACTGTGCAGGTAGCGAGCTGCTTCCTCTTCGGGACTATCCTATCCAAGGAGAAAAGCGGACTTTCCTCAATCTTCGCCAACGCCCCGAAAACTCTTCCCTTGTCTTCATCTTCCCCTCATCAGTGAACGAAGTAGTCAGAGAGTTAGGTCGGTATCTCACCGTCTACCCCTGGTCCCTCTGTTTAGCGTTTGACGCTTGGTGCTTGTTTTGTTCTCTTTTTCCTTTCTTTACGGATGTACGAGGAGAACTCGTTCAGTTCCACAGGCGGATAATCTGCTGTTTTTCGTTTGAACCACTTGATTTAACCATCATGCGTTATTCCGATGCAACCCCAAATTCCAAGGGCACCTTTCTCCGTGGCTTCTGCGGACTTCTAACTTCCAAGGCTTCGATGCAGATAACGGCGTGCTTCTCCCCGGTCGCTGATCGTCAAGCCTTCCGCTTGGGTAGCGCGATCTCTTCTCCACCCTCCGGCCAATCGTCGTATTGCCCTGAGCTGCCAAGCCTTGCCCTCCAGTTGACCCTTCTGGACATTCAAACCACCAGTTTTGACTGGCTCACGAGGAGATGACCGGTACTCCTGATCGATTAGAGCAGTGACGGCTAAGTCTTTGACTGCCAGACCCTGTACAAACCAGAAGGCTTGATCGTGGATTTTCGTACCTGGATAACGTCTGTGAGATGTGTCTCGAGGGTCCCGGTCCTCTCTCAGGAGCCATCCATAGCAGCCGGGCAAATCTACCATACCGCTCGTCAGATTGGACGGTGCCTGAGGGCACCTTGTCTCCAGGGCAAGCTAATGAGATCGTCAAGCAACGTCGAATGAAGCTCGTAGCCCTCAAGGCTTGCATTTTCAGAGCCTGTGTTCGAACGACGCCGTCTAACCGCCATCGAGCTGTCCGCCATACAATCACAGATGAATCAGGAAAGAAGCATTCCCACGTTTCGATGCATGTGCTTGTTTCCGTTTTGGCTGCGCCCCCGTGGTCATTCTGGACCCGTAATTTTCCATGGTGCGTGTCGTGTCAAGCGATCTTGCTGCAGCTGCTACTCCTCGGTAGTATCGAGAAAATGACTCGCCCCGCTCGTGTACCTTCAGCATCGACGGAATTCCCGTATCATGCTTGCTTGCTTGTTCCACTATCAATCCTTTTCACGGATTTAGTCCCATGCGCCTCTTGGCAAGCATGTTTGCGACATCCTGCTGGTTGATGGCGAGCGGGAGGTCGAAAGTTTGTTTCATTGCGCAACCGGGACGGATACATGCCTTATCATGTTCATTTGGTGGATCTTCGTGAGGGCCTCTAGGAACAGCAACATGTCCTTCTGCCGTACCCTTCGCAAGGATCATCGTCGTTGATGCGATTCAGCAGACGGTCAGGATGACTGAAAAGCTATAAAGGAGACCTTATATCCTACAGTCCTGAGACAACTCGATCATTCCCATCCACATCTACAAAGTTTCGTTTCTCCTGCCTCTGGCGTGTCTCTCGCTTTTCTGCTTCAAGACTTAGGCTGCTTCGAATCTCAAACGGTATCCAAGATGGTTGTCTTCAGCAAAGTCACAGCCGTTATGGCGGGTTTGTCCGTCATTGCATCCGCTGTGCCTACCACCAATAGTCGCCAGGGCTTCACTATCAATCAGACGGCAAAGACACTGCCCAAAGCCAAGACAGTCAATCTGCCGGCCATGTATGCCAGAGCCTTGAGCAAGTTTCATGCCGCTGTGCCACCGAGTGTCAAGGCCGCTGCAGTCAACGGCAGTGCTGTCACCACGCCAGAGCCGAATGATATAGAATATCTCACTCCCGTCACTGTGGGTGGCACCACTCTGAACCTGGACTTTGATACCGGTTCGGCAGATCTGTGAGTTTCTTCTTATTCAGCGGTGCTATCGAACATGGCTTACGCAACTATTCTCCAGCTGGGTCTTCTCATCAGAGCTGCCTTCCTCGCAGCAGACTGGTCATAGTGTCTATGAGACATCAAGCTCTAAGAAGCTGGGTGGTTACAGTTGGTCTATCTCGTACGGTGACGGCAGCACTGCCAGCGGCGATGTGTATAGGGATACCGTCACCGTTGGTGGTATCACAGCCTCTGACCAGGCTGTCGAGGCTGCCCAGACTGTCAGTCGACAGTTCATTCAGGACGTCAACAATGATGGCTTGCTGGGTCTTGCTTTTAGCTCAATCAACACCGGTAAGCACCGTTTTTCTCCAGCTATTCGGATCATAAGCGCCTGATTCGGAGTCATGGTGATCCATGGAGAAACCATCAAGCTGATCGAATCTCTGCAGTCCAGCCGGACTCTCAGACTACTTTCTTCGATACTGTCAAGTCGCAATTGGATTCCCCACTGTTTGCTGTTACTCTGAAGCACAATGCTCCCGGTGCATATGATTTCGGATTCATTGACAGCGGCAAATATACTGGACAGCTCACCTACGCGGATGTTGACAACTCCCAAGGGTTCTGGACTTTCACTGCAGATGGCTATGCTGTGGGCGATGGATCGACTACTTCTACCTCCATTAAGGGTATTGCTGGTAAGTCTCTGATAGACGGCTTTCGAAAAAGACTTGTCTAGTACTAATGGCATGCAGACACCGGCACCACCCTCCTCCTTCTCCCCGCCAGTATCGTGCGCGCGTACTATGGCAAAGTCTCTGACGCTCGTAACAGCCCCTTGTACGGAGGCTACGTTTTCCCCTGCTCTGCCACGCTGCCATCCTTCACTACCGTCATCAACGGCTACAATGCTGTAATTCCTGGCGAGCATATTAACTATGCTCCTGTCACTGATGGCAGCTCGACCTGCTACGGTGGTATCCAGAGCAATGCTGGCATTGGCTTCTCCATCTTTGGAGACATCTTCCTCAAGAGCCAATATGTTGTTTTTGACTCGGAGGGCCCTAGACTCGGGTTCGCTCCTCAGGCGTGATGGTCTATTCTCTTGGTCTCCTGCGGTTCTCTGATTTTCTTGTATATATGTTGATGGTGGCCGGGAACCACTGCAAATAATTGAGGTTCTACGTTGACGGGGAAATTTCAACGTGTCATGTCACTAGAACTTCGAACCCTCTATTGAGAACTGTCTTGGTCTGATATTGACAATGTGCCTTTGATTTCATCAGTATATATATACGGCATGGATATCGATCCCAGTCATGCAGCGACATTCCGGTGTTTGATTGAATGCTTCTGCTTCGACAAATGAATTGGTATGGATGCTGATATCTCAACCTGTCAAAAGAGTAGAGATGGAAGGAGTCAAATAGCCAACCAAAAAAAGACATGGTATACTGCGCTTTGTAACAGCGAATATCTATGTACCTATACATTATGGGTCCCGAAGAGAAATCAAGGCCTCATTTTTCAATATCTTCACAATCAGCAAGCATATTCGCTCACGATTTCCTAACACCTGGCCAGAATGGACAAACAGATCGAGAGGTAGGTAGATGTATGTACCTAGTGGCTGTTCTCGACCAAAAGAAAGAATCACAATAAAAAAAAGGCGACACACCATTCCCAATGCTCCGTTTCGTTGTATATTCCCGGACTCCTAACCGAAAGTCTAATGGAATTGCTCCAAGTTTTTTTTACCAATTGACAGGATCGTTTATCTGTTCCCGTTCCATTTTGTCGGTGTCCGCGAGCGGCGACTTGGCAGAAGTTCTTTATAGGTCATACCGCGCACATGAGTTATATGGGCAAGATTGAGCGGTGAGCTGGACTAGCGAAGGTTGCATGCATAGTATGCATGTTTCATCGCTACCCCGGGGCGAGGGCGAGGGCAATGGCTCTTGTTCCCTCCAGTGTCTCGAAGCATCTCGAGATCAGAAGAAAGGGACGGACGACGGTAGACGGAATTTTTTCCGCATTAGGTCGCATTCCCCTGTCAGTAACGCTGTCACTTTTCTTTTCTTTTCTTTTCTTTTCTTTTTTTTTCCTTCTCTCTCTGGAAGGAGGAGATCTCAATGCGGTTCCTCTGTTTTGTTTCTTGATTTATATCTCTTGCGTATCCAGCGACCAAATCTCCCAATGCTTGAGAACGTCCCAGCCGACCCGTCGAAGGCGTCGTCTCCGCAGACGAGCCTCGGCGGAAAGCGTGATCGGAATGCAGTCCTCGGGAAAATCGTCCATGGGGTCGCCCCCCGGCGGGTTGTTTCCCTGTCGTCTCGCTCGCGGGTCGTCTGTGGGCGCGGCCGAAGACGCCGTCTCGCTGTTTCGAGTCCGCTTCCCCAGCGACGACGGGGGCTGGGCAGCAGCCGCTACCTGCGGGGACCCCCGGCTGATGGGAGTCTTGACGCCACGCACGGTCGTCAGCGGGCCTGCGCCGGTGGTGGTGGTGGTGGTGGGAATAATGGCCGCTTCGGGCATCTGGGACGACGTCTCGAAGTCCTGGGCCGGATCTCCGGCCGAAGAAGAAGAAGAAGGAGCCATGATTTGCGATTCGTCACCGTTCGTCGTCATCGCTGCCGCCGGTTGTTGGGGCGGAGGAACGGGGTAGAATTCGCGCAGTTCCCACGCTTTCCAGCCCATGCCGACGATCTTCAGGTTGCCGTAGACTTTCTCGTCGGCGAGCGCGATGCTCAGCTTGTCCATGAGGAAGTCGTCGTCCAGGTCGACGAGGTCGGCGAAAGTGCGCACGGAAGCGAGGATGGTTGCCGCGGACGCGGACGAGCTGGGTTGCTGGCCGGCGCTAGGTCTGGCCGGTTGTCGAGATGTGTCGGTCGGTCCGTGGGTAGTGGTGGGTTGTGGGGGTGTATTGGTGGGAATCAGAAGGCGAAGCGCGACGAGCTTGCGGAGGAACGGTAGCAAAAGGCCCAATGTTTCGATGCTGGAGAGCTCCGTGGCCAAAGCGAGCTGTTCCAATTGCGGGCAGGTGTGAACCAGGCGCGCAATTGTGGCAGCGGAAAGAGGCCAGCGAGAAGGGAGGAGGAGATGGCGTAACGTCGTGGCATGATTCGTAAAGACGATGTTGAGGTAACTGTCCCGGAGGCTGATGTGAAGGTTCATGGCGCTCGCCGGCGAAGCAGCGGCAGGGGAATTGGCTGTTGCAAGGCCGCCCGAGGAGGAGGGCCCGTTGGACGTAGAAGTTGCATTCTCGACGGCTGGAGGTGTCAGGACATTGGACGACGATTCTGTCGAGTTCCGTGGCGTGTTGATCTGGTCATTCGGGTCGCGGTTCGGGTTCACGAAGTAGAGCCTTTCAAGCCCCGTGAAGTGGCCCAGGAAGTCACAGTGTCGTTTTGACAAGATATCGTGTCGCATGCTCTTGAATCGGAAGCCCATTTTTCCTGGTGTGGCCGGCCAGCTGTTGTCGACGAACGTGTTCATGGGGTGGAAATCTTCTCCCGGGTTTGTAAGTATGGCCACGTCCTCGATGGATCTCTGATCGATCGCAACCATGAAATCTTCGCTATGGAGAGCGTACAGGTTCTGCAGGGCGATCTTCCTGATCTTCATCGGTTGCTTGGTCGCGATGCACTTGCGGAAATAATCGTGCAGCATGACGCTCGGCTCCTGCGCATTGCGCATGCGCGGAGACCAGTGCATCTTGAGCTCACGTAGCTTCTTGCTGCCCGCCAGAAGCGTCGAGATGTCGTCCGGATAGCAAAGAGGGTCGATATCGGTGACCTTCAGACAGCGGAGGTGAGGCATGGCCGGGATGACGGTCGTGGGTCGAGGGTGACGGCTCGACGGAAACCTCAAGGTGAGCGAGGTGAGTCGGGGCAATTGCGACAGGCCCGTATACACCGGCTCCAGCATCTTCGTGTTGAGCTCCCAGCTGAAGCTCTCGAGCTCGGTCATCTTATCCACCGCCGCCCGCACCGCGATATTCAACATCATCGACGAGTCCGGCACTCTGCCGACCCTCGCGTGCTCCTCCAGCTCGTGCTCGCGCCATTCGCCTCGTAGCGTCATCGACCGCACCAGCGTCGCATACGGTCGTGTGATCACCGCATTCAGCCCCATGGAGAAGGGACTTGCGCTGCCCAGTCCTTCCGGTTCATCTCCGCGATATCGAATCTTGTCGTAGGAGGTAAGCGTCAGGTCTCTGTAGAGCTGGGGGAGAGTCATGTAGTTGAGGACCCGGCAGGTCCGGCACAGGCGGGCGAGGTCGGCGGCATCGTCGAGCTGTCGGAGCAATTTAATTAATTGTCACGGTTAGAACTAGACGGGCATGGTTGTCAAGTCGAGCGGCGACCGAGGACACTCACATGTGAGACGATCAGAGCGATCAAGTTCAGAGGCAGAACCATCAACGACGCTCCCCGCGCAGCACTGGGTTTGTCCATGCTGACGTTGGCATCAAACATATTCATGTTGACGGCCGCCATGGTGCGACGTCCCCATGAGAAACACGTCGCTGCATGGACTGACGGAAACAGGGATTGGGGGGCAATTCGCAAGTCAAGGGTCTGTCAATTGTCAAATATACCCAAAGGCGGAAAAGAATCGAATGATTTGGACGGAGCCACAACTTCCCGAGACTCCAGCGCAGCCGTCATCACTTAAACAGCCCGGCATTCTACATATTTACAGATTGTACTTGATGAATATTATTTGATAATCGGCTAGATATTCCTCTCCGAATATTTTTAAAAGATTTTTGTGCAACAGAACAGGAATGGTCAAAATCCCAAGGGTATCGGTCCTTCCCAGGCCCTCCGCTATAGTACCAGGCTCTTCCAGGAGCCTCTTAAGATATTTGTACAATGATAATTTATACCCCAAAAAATTTGAAATAATAAACCCGTGTAGATCCGTCCTTTACCAGATGATTAGTAGTATATCCACCCTTGTTTTTTGAAGTGGCTGATGTCCACCCATACTCCACGCTAAATCAGGGAAAAAAAAAAAAAAAAAAAAAAAAAAAAAAAAAAGAACCCATAGACACCATGTAAGGTCGGCCGATTTGGAGTGACGATCGACCCAGTCGTGAGAGGAAGTAAGAAGAAAGAAGTAATCGATATTGGCAGACAACGTGACTAATCTCCCGGACCTGGCGTACCTCGGCTTGTCGTCGTCCTATTATCGTTTGAGGGCGCCGGTCGCTCTGAAGAATGTCGAGAATGCGAGTGCTCCATGTCCTGACTTGGGGTGTGACTGTTCAGAGCAGCTTGCTCTTCAGACTCTCCCGTGGTGTCTTCGGTGGAGCTAAGCTCCAAAGGATTGTCTCGCGCGTTGTGCGCCGTAGCAGGAGAGTTGGAATGGAATGTATCGGAATCAGGCCCCACGAGTGCTGCTGCTTCGGGATCGTAGCGCAACCCATAGTTACCGTCCCTTAATTCAGCCTCTCCATCGGGTGTCGTCCACGGTGCAGAGGATCGAGTCTGCGAGGGAATCACCCGCACTGGCAGACTGCGATGACCTGCCGAATGGTGACCTGCATGAGGGCCCGTGGTATGACCCGAAGGATGGCCGGAAGGTGCATGATGATTCTGTGCTGGTTCGAGAAGACTGGAATCATCGAACCACTGTGGGGACCATGCGTTCTGACCCTGGCGTCTTGCTGGAATAACGGTGACCGGCAAGGGTGCATCAGCTCCCTGTCGTCCCGATCCAGGCCGTCTTCCTCTCGGGAACGGAAATAAATGATCCGCTCTCGATCTTTCAGCGCAGCGTGCATGCTCCTCGTCGTCAGACAAATCGACCTCCTTGGTCACTGAAGATTGCTCTTCTTCTGCCTGAGCTGAAGCAATTTCCCTTGGGAGCGAAGCACGCCTTCTTCGGAATGGATTGAGAAGTGACCTCCATCGGTGCTCTGGCTGGACAACGGGAGCAGAGTTGTCCATGGAATCGGGTGCCGACGTGCCGTCACTGGTGGAAGGTTGACTCTCTTCGACCGCCGTCAATTCCTTCGCTTCATCTGCCTCTCGCTCCTCCTCCATCTGAGGCATTGCAACGGGAGGCGTAGGGCTCGATACTGGGTGATAGCGAACATTGTACACTGTGCTGGCCGCACTCGTGGTATCAGCCCGGCTGATTGGTGTCACTGCGACCGGTGGGGGAGTCGGACGGGGTGCCGTCCTTCGTGGCGGCTCGACGAAGGAATTCCTTTGGTTCTGTCGACCATCGCGTCGATTTCGACCAACCCGAGTCCGCAAGGGGCGATGGGCCAAACCCATCACTCCTGCCCATCCCGAAGACGTGCCAGTTCCTCCGCCACCGTCCTGCCCATTGAAAGGTTGGCGAGGCCAATCCACCTCCTCAGAAGGTGTTACTTCTAGCATCTCATCGCCGTCGAAGATCTCCCTTCCAAGGATACCGTCCTTGCTTTCATCTCGCTCCAATGCTTCTATTCGCTCCACCCATTCCCAAACAACAACACTCGCCGCTGCCGATCCCACCCATCTGATGTAGGTACCCCAGCCGGCAATCTCTGGTTTGGCAATATCCAGCACGAAGAAAACCACCGGAATGAGAACCGCGCATAGAGACAACAGAGCCACTAGACATATATTCCTCATTTTTGGATGGAAGAAAGCAAAACGATGTTTGGAGAGCGAGTAGAAGATAACCCAGGCAGCGTATAGAAGGTTTAGCGCAAGTTCGAACAGGTAGCTGAGCGCAGGAATCGCATCGTCGTAGAGTCTTGGCCGCGTAGTGTCGCTCTTGACAAGAAAGTTGTCTAAAATGCTGAAGATTGTGTCGAGGACGATCAGGGCGAAGCCCGCCCATTTTATCATTATCTTCTCTTTATGTCGTGGAAACAGTCGGATCAGGGTTTGGACCTGGGCAAGCCAGAGGAATGTGCTCGATATGACACGGACAATGCGAATCTCCAAGCCATCGATGACCTGCTCTGTCAGCGCCTCGGCATCCGAGTAGCCGTAGTTGTATTGCTGTTCGGCCACTTTGAACGAATCCGCGGTTGCAATGGTCAAAGATATAGCGACGAGGATCGCTGCGACCTTCTGCAACCACGGTCGGCCGCCAACTCCGACCACCGAGGAGTTTCCGCTGTATGAACCGCTAATCATGCCATGTCGCCCTAAGAAATTGGCACCGCCGCCCGGGCCCCCAACGTAGAATGTACGCGGCGTGATAAGAAGAATAATAACGAGGAGATAGCTGACGACGGTTGCGCAGCCGATGGCGTATAATTGAGGAGTGATAGAAGAGTAGAACGGGTCGCGCGTGTCGAGCACAGCGGACGCATGGCTGGTATGTGTCGGCTGGCCTGTACATATGGGTTCGTATATAGCATTTTCGGTCAATGTGAGTGTAGAGGTACGGTCGAGATATACACGGCCTGTAGAGAATTGCCAGTCCAGTTTAGCGAGGTCGAAAGTTCTCGGTCTGCCTGTCGACGGGGTCTCCTCTGCAAGGCAACCAGGCACGAAGCGCTCGAAAAAACAAAAAAAAAAGGAATCCAAATTGAAATAAATTGCTCACTTACCGTCGCTAGGAAGTAGAAACGGAGTACAACCGGGTGCATATGTCTTGGTGGTAGTCGTCGTCGGTTGAGCCCAAATCTGGCGGGGAAATAGACGACCGTCATCCCCCATGATCAGACTCTGGACGATTCGAGTCGTCTTCCGAAGCAGCTCAGATGCTACACAACCATCAGAGTAGCTTTCCACCTAAAGGCTCAGAATCACACACTTCCGGGGCTTCGGGTTCCCGTCATTGTCGTCCGGGGGGCGCGCGATTTAGGCGGATGGAGGGCCGACGGTCGACAGTCGAAAGCCGGGGGAGGGGATGGAGGGTAGCAATAGTCCAGGGTATCCGACTCGCTGAGTGGAACGATGAAAATCACTAACTAGTATATACCAAGTGCCAAGCGTAATCCGATTCAAAGTATATAATATTGCCCTTTACATGAGAAAGGGGGTTTGCCAAACCGATAGTGAGGCTGAAGAAGAGCTGCGGCGGCGACGTTTGCGGTTCGAGGATGATCCGCCACCCGCCCTTCGTTAAAATGCTTGTCTTGTCCTGCCAAACCTGACTCGTCACTTCTGATTTCTCCCGACTCGAGGATTGAGATTCGCAAACATTTAACTCGCTCTTGAATAGCGCTCTTCTACTATAGTTATTACGGCACTAATTCTGGCAGCGCAATACTCCACTTGCGTCGGTTTAAATGCGCGATTCTCACGTCGCGGTGTGAATGGACCATGCACGTGTATCAGGGCCGAGGGTTGATTCAGACATATTGCGTACAACGAGTCAATGAAAGGCTCAAAAATGCGTGTCCAACGCCAGCGCCAGAAAGATGCAGCGATCAAGACATCATTCTATATCAACGAATGTAAGCACCCCCAGAAGCTGGTTATCTCATCAGCCGTCGAACTGAGTAGAAAATGAATCGGGTATATATATTTCGCGTTGTACACAGAAAAAAAAAAAGTACTGCAGTGACTATGATCTCTATCACTGACATCCGAGGGAAATGCAAAAGGATCCAAGACGCACGGAGGCTCATGTTCTTAATGAGCACATTGGATCTTATTGCTCCGAGGCCATCATGTCGGTGGAGGTGCGTATGCCATTTGGCTTGGAGGTAGGTAAGGCGTTACCAAGGCTGCTCCTACAGCTCTGGCGGCCTTTCCTCTCTCTTCTTCTCGCTTCTTGATTTCCTTTTCGTCTTGGATAAGGGTACAGCATGTGCAACAGGTTGCTCTGACGCAGTCCGATGCAATGTCGCCTCGTATGCCATATGCTTTTCTTGTCCGAGTGTGTTGAATTGTAGCCAGAAGCCCTGATAGAGACATCAGCAAGATCGATCGTCGGCTGCTGGTAACGGATATACTCACATTGACATCCACATAGAACAGCCATTCCCGTGCAAGATCCGTTGCATGACTCGTAGCCCAGGAGATTCGTTGGGTCGTCCTTTCTCGACCTCATGGATAGACGATACTGTGTCCTTCCATACAGGAGGCATGGACATAGGATTCCAAGGCAACACGTCCCAATGTCGGAGCATTCACACAACCCATGACTCCATGTGCCACCCTTTATCTCTTGATTAGGATGGGATATTTGTCCCGGTTGGTGGTAGGTCAGGATGTCATCTAGTGGTACCACCCTAGACGTGGTTGTAGCGGCCGGTGGAGGAAACTGAGGAGTATTGGGAGATCGTAGAGGGTTGACGTCCGGTTCGAGAGCTATCGCATGACTTGGCGGAGGTTGATGCACGGCAGCTGGGTCTACCTTAGCCGGGAGGGGTCCTGGAGAGGCAGGAGGAGGCCCACATGAGAATTGCGGTGCTTCCACATTGGATTGGTATTGCGCTTGAGCCATATTATCAGCGAAAGGAGCGAAATTTGCGGGATGCTGTTCGGGTATCGGGTGTACGTTATAAGGAGAGGCAACTCGTTCTTGTTGCAGTTGTTGCTCTTTTTCGTTCACTATGCTTGGCGCTGGTGGTTCTGTCGCAGCCTGTTGCTGATTGATATCGGATATCGAAGGCTGGATCGGTCGCTGTTGAATATCTTGATGATTCGCAGCATGCATCTCCAACGGCGTCGGCATAATAGAGTATCTCTGATTATTCCCACTGTCGGAGGTGTCCAGCTGCAAATGCTGTCTCATTTTGGCGCAGTACCTTGGAGGCGTAAGTAGCGTTCGTCATCAGTTAGTACTGATTTGCAAACTGCTGAGCTTCGTGCCTCAGCTCTGACGTGAGCATGAACTAAATGACAATGTTAATGTACCGTCCGCTCGGTATACGGAATTGTAAAATGTCTTTACGTGGTGGCTTTCGCTCTCTCGAGGGTCCGACATGTATTTGAATGGCCAGGCCCTCCACCAGCGACACCGGCAGAGAGTATGCGATGGCAGCAAGAGGCAACCGAAGGAAAAGAAACAAGGCAGATGAAATTCCAGCAGACGAATTCGAGACGTCCAAGGGAAGTAAGGAAGCAGACAAGTTTAGGAGTACCTCCATTTGACGAAGAAGCAGCTCCGCCAAGGCGGAGATAGACTGTGAAGCACGCTGCACTCGTAGTAGTGGTGCGGGGAGCATAGAATCCGAGTGGTCACAGAGCTCAGTGCGTCGAGCCCCTAGCTCGATTATTATTTGTCCTGCTTCACATGAGGAACGTCTATCGTTGGTTTGGCGGTCGTTCGGAACATCGCGTTGGGTGTCCACTGTCCACTGTCCAGGCACCTCTCATCACAGAACCGGCGTGCTCGCATCACATTTGACAGCCCGGAAGCGCCCGTCTTGGTTTGGAAGACAGGGACTTGCCTGCAGGGGATGTGACTGCGCCGCAATGTTAAGGGGTGATCCACCCGAATCACATTAGAGAAAGCCTGTGGCAGTACAATCTGCCATCAGGGAGCCGGAATGGCATAGTGTCAAACGTGTTGAATTGTCGAGGCTGCAGTGTAGCAGGGACTGTGGCTCAGACACGGTCGGGTGGACTAGGTGATGTTTCTCCGCAATATTCTTACATGGGGGCTTGAAGCGGCTGTGGGGATGAACATTTTGAATATACTGTAACATGAACTCGACGAATCTAGAAGCATAAAAAACATTGTACTGTAGATGGTGAGAAAAGAAACAATGAAGAATATGATAATAGTGGGATGACTTCTTCGACCACGGCTCTCTCGAGAGTCGAGAGTCGAGACACGGACAATCGGCCCTGGAGCTGGAGCTCTCACGAGCTAACCGATTCGAGTTAACTCGAACTGTGCGGGTCTTCTCAGTTCTGCTTGATGAATAATCAGAACCGTTATTAACTAGTTAACTAGTTATTATTATAGTTCATAAAACTCTCGACTTCACCTTGAGTAAATCTTATCTTGATAATTCATTATCAGCTTTATCTCTATTTACCATGATTCATACTTAGTCGTGTTGAGCTCTGCTTCTTTATCGGATTGTTCCATTCGTACCGCAAGTAAATAACTTTAGATCGATTCTATGTTTAAACGCATCTAGACTCTACGAGAGAGAGACGATAATACGGTGAACATTGATCAGAAGAGAATCTCTACTGGAGCCTATCCGATATAAAAGGCAAAAAGAATGCCAGAGTGTACACAGTAGTGTATGCAGTGTCCATGAGCGAGTGAAAGAGTAATATAATATAAATATATTGTTCTGCGAACCCTTCTCGAGTCACTTGCGAATATACGAGTGAATACAAATGCTGCTCATCTCAACCGTAGCCATAACCCACTATACGCCATAGAATAATAAGCCCACTGATTCCATCGATTCACAGCCTGCCTCCCAATCTAAGCAAATGAGATCGCGAGGTGGCATACCGATGCAATCTTATCGAACCACGATCGCCCTCCCATGATAAAGAACTCACGAGACGCCAATCAGAGCTAATCACGGGTCACGATACCTAGATTGTACACCGGCACTGATACAGTGGCAGAAGTAGGGAAGCTATCGTGTCATGTCACACCTGTGAGGATGGCATGTCCCATGACCGCAACGTTCCCACCTAGGGAGAGTGCTGCATCGAGTCCTGAGCGAAACAATCGAAATAGCTTGAGATGAGAAACAAAGGAAGCGTGAGATGATCCCACTTCCATACGATTACAGCTTCCTCTTTGGGTAGGTAAAAGAATGCCTAAGGCTTGGAGTAATGCAGGGAATCCCTCGAGAAATATGCAGCTATCCCGAAGGTGCTAATAAATGTGATGTATTTAGTACAGTACTAACCCAGTAGTACTGTACATATTAACATGTTGCTGTGAAATCCAAGGAGCGTAGAAACATACCTTAAGAAACTTAGTGCTGAACCTTAGGTCCTTAACCTATTATGTAAAATGATACAAATCCCGACGATATCCAAAGCTGGGAGAATTGTTCGGTGCGCGAACTCCAATAATCAATGGGCCACTGGCATAATGCTTTCCCAGAATTGCCTCACGAACGACATGCAAAGCGGCCCCAAATACGGAGGAACTGAGAAGTTGGGCAGCGGGAAGGCACGTATAGCACTGGAAGACGGAGTGGTTAGTACGGTAGTTCCTCGACTACCTACGTCCTACGGCCCTACGGGCACGGGTAACCGGGGAGGCGCAGCCCAAGGTTGAACTTGAAGAACCGGGCTCAAACAGTCCCCCAACTTACCGTTGAGACGGTGAAGCTGTAGGGTGCTGATAGGACGTTGATTTCACGGAGGTGGGCCGACAGGTATTGCCCAGGCCCTAGAGCGCCCCTCCTCTTCCCCTAGCATCTGAACAGTGAAGACAAAATAATCGAGGCTCCCTGAGGACCCGTGTCTCTGTCCTACACTGGGCAGGAATTTCTGGAGGTCCAGGGATACAAAACAGATTTCCCACCGGGAGTTGCTGGAATCTGTCCCTGCGAACCCTTTCCAGGTTTACTCCGTATTGGTTTCTAAATTCTTTGGAATATGCAAGCGGACGGCCTATGTGTAAAGGAGAATCGAAGAAAGCACTCGCAGCGACCGGCGCGTCGAGCACGTTTTTTGATGATTGGTAGACTGGTGGCAGAAGACGTCTATGCAACTGCGGAGGATGAGGCATGGAAGGGATGCGGCCCTCCAGTCGGATCTGGTTTCGACTCCCTAACTAACTCACTACTAGCACGGCGCCCGTTGTTCTGAAGCCGATCTAGAAACAAATAATCTAGGACCTCGATAGTTAGCTCCCCTAAATGACGCAGAGTGCAGATTACTTCCAAGTTCCCACATTCATCTCCTCTCCTTCAACGATAGCTTGGAATTAGAAAGGAATCTCGAGGTTGTATCAATGGTATCATAGTAGTAAGTACAGTAGTTTACAGGTCACAAGATCATCGCCCCCTGTGCTGCGGCCTGCCAGAGCTTGTGAACAACGATCAGTTGCACCTGTTTCGCATGTGCGTTCCGAGATCTCCGATTCCCTAAAAAGGAGATCAAAAACCGTCACCGATCAGCTGTCATAGGTTGAAGTCCAAGAATTTCCCAACGCTGTACTGGTAAATCTGGATCATTGCCCATCGACCTAGGTAGATCAAACAGATTGTTCATCAACGCATCGCCATGGAGCTCTGATACTGACTATTCAACGGACATACTCCTTTATCATTGTCGGTAGCAGATTTCTACTGATTATGTAGAGTTAATAATTACTATTAACTATTCACTCGCATCTATTTTGGTGTTCATTATCAATATATTTTTTGGTCATTTATTATACTAGTTCGTCACCTAGTAACTACACAGTAACTGTACATACCTCTTTCCCAAGAGTCGTTCTTCGCCTTCTTGGAAGGAGACGGACTATTTGTACCCACAAAGGCGGTGACGAGGGCCCTGCGTCACTTCGTCCATCCTCTCCAACTTTCTTTCTCCCTTCCTAGGTCCTAGACTCCTAGGCCTATATCTCTCCCGCCTCCGGATTCCAACCAATTCCCACCTCTCCCAACGGAACGTGGCTCAGGCTCTTCGATCTTCTTGATACTTCCTCCCGCCAAAGTTCAAACGTGGTGACGCCAGTGCCTTGTCTTTCTCCGCCGATATTTTATTTTATTTTTTTTATTTTTCCCTTTTCCGGGTTTTCCCTCTTCTTGTCTTTCCGCCTTCCGAACCACAAGTTGCCATCTACGTCCAACCATAAGCTTCCCATCTCCGATTCTCTGCCGGCCCCTTTGAACACACCCCGTGTTGACCGTGCAGGCTCGACCAATGTCCTCCCCATGTCAAGACCTGCTACTGCGACAGATAATACCTTGCCTGGACCCCTGGTGACACCTGCTGCGTCTGCCCAACATGATTGCTCTGCCGTTGTTGACGTACAACTTCGCGACAAGCAACGTCGCCACCATCCCCACGACCAGCTCATGCACCAGGACGTCCCGCAAGCTCTTTCCCCATCCCGCGCCGAATCCCCAACTGCTCATCAATGGTCTAAGCCCACGCCCGGCTTTCCTCTAAAGAGGGCCTCGACGATCCCCCTAGAGAAGCTTTCCCGCCCCGACAATTCTCAGAGTCCCCAGTTGTCGGAGAGAGACAGCATCTTCGCGACACACTATCTACCGTCAGACAGCGATGCAAGTACTCCACGATTACCCCCGGTACAAGATGCAGACAGTGAGCGGCATGTCAGCTTGATACCCAGGCTTGAAGGCGCACCTGCGTCTCCATCTCCAGTTAACAAGGCACCCTACCGCACCCCCGTCGACACCTCCCTCATGGAAGTCGACATTCGCAGAGACCACCAATTCCGTCCTCCATTCCGTCCCTCTCCAGATGTCACACATTCCTCTTTATTGTCGACTGCCGGTTCACATGGGGGCTGGGCCAAGCAGCAGGACGCTGATGAGAATTCACAAATCCCTCTGTGGGAGTCCCTGCATCCCCTCCGCAAGATCGCATCCCATGGTGCAGGCAGTAAGAATTCTCTTTTAGAAGATTCCCGTCCCGACCGCAGTCTCCTTCCATCCGCCTTGAGTGACAGCTCCCTCTCATCGCGTCCACAGATGATCTCCTCCCTAGGCCACGAGCTCTCAGTCGCCGACCGTGAAACAGGGCCTCACCCGTGGCATAGAGATTCCGGTCTTGAGGGTGAGCGTGAAGTTAATCTCGAACGAAGCTCGAGCAGGGGTCGCCGTGGCCGGGTCGAGAATTCGATCGAGGCGAGCTTGACGAACGCGGAGCTCGCTGCTCATGTGCGCAGCCGCAAGTCCAGTCATTACCTGGGTTTATTCAAGGAAAACACCACGTCACCGGATCGCAAGAGAAGGGACGACCGTATGAAGAAGCATGGGGAAACTTTCGAGCAGCAAGACAGAACCAACCACCCTGACGAGGAGTCTCAGTTAGACCTCCCGCCTTCAACGGATGGCACTACTCTTCACCCTTCCAAGGGTCTGTCACATATTCCGTTAATTGAGGCGCCGTCGGTGGAGCAGATCTCGGATGCCGAGCCTCCCCAGCATCAGCAGGGTGTTGTGAGTCCCACCAAACGTCACCAGAGATGTTTACCTCGCAGCCTACTTGAGGAAATCCGCAATTTCCACCTGACGCCCGGCGGAGCTCGTGGAACCTCTTTTTCCAAGAGTATCCCAACACAGTTCGCGGAAGGTGGCCGGGAGTATGTTCGAAAAGATGCGTCGTTTGAAAGTCTTTCCCCGGGCTCGGATGTAAGCCAGCAGCAGCGTCGTGGATCGGGACAGTTCGAAGATGAGGAGGATGAACAGATTTCATCGGCCTTGTACTTCCCGCATGAGCGTGTCACAGTACCTGAAGAAGTCGACCAGTTTCGGGATTTCCATGATGATCAAGACGTGTCGCAGCCACTAATGGAGGATAGACCTCATCTGATGCCCACTGGACGGGGCACTCCTAAAGATCAGGAAATTGGACATGTAGATATCTCCCTTCGATCCAAAAATGAAAGCAGGATCCTACATGGCGAGCTTCAAGAGATAAAGACGCCACTACCTCAACTCACAGAGAAGTCGTTGGCTGCCATGTCCGAACGCAGTTACGACTCGACTTGCGAGTCCGAGCTTGCTTCTGCGGACGGCAGCGGGTTGTCTGCGCGTGAGGAAGAGTCGAGTTTGACGGACGACGCTGAGATGACGCCTACTGCTACACCAACCCAACGTCAACGATATCTTCGGCCACGGCGCAAACACAGCACGGCCGCGCCTCTTGGAGCTGTGGAATTGAAACCTTACCGACATCAGGTTGGCGGTCATACCACAGTTTTTCGGTTCTCGAGAAGAGCTGTTTGCAAGCAACTCAACAACAGGGAGAATGAATTTTACGAGCGCATTGAACGCAGGCATCCCGAGATGCTCATGTTTCTGCCAAGGTGCGTGAATGCTCATGTAGCAGGATCATCAAAATCTCAGACATCTAATCGTTGCTGCGCTATAGGTATATTGGTGTCCTGAACGTGACTTTCTCCAAGAATCCCAAACGGCCGAAGGCGCGTGCTGAGGGCCACCCCGAACATACAGACGTCGAAAATGCCAACGACAGTATCAACGGCGCCAAAGCTAAAGGTCAAGTAATTGATGGCAAATCCAAGACCTCCGAGAATCCCGAGCAACCCCGGATTTTCAGTCAAAAACAGGTGACTGGTGTCATCCCACAGGTGATACTTGAGAATAACCGTCACATCATACCGGCCGATCTTTTCTCCCGCCACCAGAGGCCGAGGACAGCAGATAATGCGGCCGTAGATACGCACCGATTCTCCAATGACAACGAACCGGCCAATGACAAGCTGCTGCAAAGACACTCCATGGGCGACAAGTCTACTCCGCCACTGTTGAAGAGGCATAACAACAGTTGGGGTGCTACAACGGTCAATCGGAAATTGCAGGAGCAGGTCCTTCGAGAAGTCTTCAGCCCTCCTGCCATCCACCATCACCGGCGACATGCTCGAGGACATCTCAATCTGCCAAGGACTTCGTCTGATGGCAACCGGCGACGAGGGAATCTTTCGGAAGATCGAACTTCAAGCAGCCGGCGGAATGAAGCCGCAGAAACCGAACCACCTAGGAGTGCCGCCATTGACATCGCCACCGGCGCCAATGAACGGCCTGCTCTGTCGTCGTCAGCTTCAACTGCCCTGGAGGCCAACCACAACCGCCTGGAGAAGATCCGAACTGAAGAGGCACCTCCACGTGCGAGCTCGTTGAGCCGGACTCGGCAGGTTAGACGGCGCCATTCGGGTAGCGGCCTGCAAAGAAAGGGGAGCATCCATTCCAGAGACAGAGGTGATCTCATGTTCTTCGAGGATGACGGATATGGTGGTGACGGAGAGGACGAGATTTTCGCCATGGAAGGTGATGCGTCAACCAACCCTCGATCCTCTGCGACGACAGAAAGCTCCACGTTAGAGGGTGACACAGCTGGAAACTCACGCGGGATGGACAGCGCAGTTGTCCCGGTGCCGAGGACCCCTCGTCTACAGCACAGTGATCATCACCCCGTGCATCTCCCAAGCAACCCCAAGGAAGCTCAGACAAGGAAGGACGACAGAGTTCAATTTTTCCTCCTCTTGGAGGATCTCACAGCTGGTATGAACAAACCTTGCGTGCTAGATCTGAAGATGGGGACACGCCAGTATGGTATCGAAGCGGACGAGAAGAAAAAGAAATCACAGAGGCGCAAGTGTCAGACAACGACGTCGCAGCAGCTAGGCGTCCGGCTTTGTGGTATGCAGACCTGGAACGTTAGAAAGCAAGAATACCTCTTCGAGGACAAGTACTTCGGACGCGACTTGAAGTCGGGCCGGGAATTCCAAGATGCCTTGACTCGATTCCTTTTCGACGGTGTCAGCTATAGAAGCGTTGCAAAGAAGATTCCGGTCATTCTCGATAAGCTGAGTAAGTTGGAGAACATGATCAGAAGGCTCAAGCGATACCGTCTCTATGCTAGCAGCCTTTTGATCCTCTACGACGGAGAGCAATCGTCTGCGTCCGCGAACGATGAGGCGCACACCAAAAGCACTAAACCTGGCGAGCGCACCCCCTTGCACCGTCGCATTTCGGATGACGGGCATAACAATAGTGATGTTCAGTTGAAGATTGTTGATTTTGCGAACTGCGTTACTGGAGAGGACGAATTGCCACCGGATGCTCCTTGCCCACCTCATCACCCCGATGACATTGATCGCGGTTATCTTCGTGGCCTTCGATCCCTGCGGATGTACTTCCAACGAATTCTGAAGGAGGTCAGCCAGGATGACTTTGTCGAAAGAGGCGAGGGTGAAGCCATGGCCGTTGCACCCCGAAGCTCGAGTCGCGAGGTCCCAACCGAGAGGTACTGGGACGAGGGCGTCATGGAAAGCGATCCCGGTGAAGTCAGTTTCTAATCATTCTACTTTTCTACCTATCTCTACTTTTATCGACACAAGTGTGTGCGTTATAGACGTTTTCTCTTGATCCGGAGTTGGGTGGCTTCATGTCTCTGCATGGTACCTTTGGACACAATTCATACGGATAATACATGGGAAAACGGCGTCTAAGGTATATGGGCGACGGGCTGGAGCATTTTTCCGTTTTCTTTTTCAATTGCTTTCTTCACCTTCTCTTCTCGAATGCTTCTCAATGGCAATGCATCATTACGACGGAACGGATTCGGAGATTGGGCTGGCATGCCGCTTATCACGGTGATGTTTCATGGGACATGATTTGTCCCAAAGACTTTGCCTCCGTTCATCCATGCCTGGATGCATGATAGATCGGGCTCCCTGGAGGGCAGACGCGTCCTCATGTGTGCACGAGATTGTTTCCGCTTTTTTTTTTTTTTTTTTCCCTTCTCGGACATGTCTTATTGATTATACCTCCTGGGAAGTTGTCCGATTCCCGGGACATTTTGGCAGTTTTTCCACAGTATGGGCGGTTCTTCACGGGTTGTTTTAATGTACATAATTATGTTCCATTACTATTAGACGAGATCGAAAGATACCTATTCTTAGTTCATTTGCGATTCCATTTCTGTAGCATAGTATAAGTAGTTCGGAACCATCGGGCGTACTGGCCTACTAAGTAAGAGATGAGATCACGTGTGTCGGCGATAAGCACGTTATCTCCTGCCACGTCAGGGCGGAGTGACTACAACTCCGGGGCTTGAGATCAATCATCAGCCTGCAGCTCCCTCTCCTTCCTCCATTGTCCCGCGTTCCTGAAGATCTCAGCTTCAGGGAAGGGCTGTGACTTTGTGTCAGTCTTTTATCTATAATTATTTGTTCATTCTTTCTTTAAGATTAATCATCGGAATGATCCCTTGCTAAGCTCCGGTGACGGTGACGGTGACGTAGGGTGAGCCGAACATCGGGCAGCAGTGAACTGGTTGGCCTATCTACCAAAGGCCGGAGACCGGCTTATCTACAGAATTAACCGTGACTGAATCTATATAATCCACACAGGCAGGAGCTTCGGACTTGCTTGTCCTCCTTGTCCAATTTTCACCGGAAGTTGCTGGCCGAGCGCCCTAGAACGGCTTCATCGCCCGGGAATCAAGAGCAGAATGGCCAGATCAAATGGCCATAATGAGACCTCTATCGATAAGATTGACAAGCGCGACTTCGATGCGAACCGACCGTTACTTCGAGATGTGGAGACCAACGGCGATGGAGATGACCGCTCAGCATCGCGTTCACGGTCACACTCGGCACTTTCTAGACTTTCCGGAAACGATGGTCGTGGTGGAAGTGATGATGGCTTGTTGAACGATGTTGTCGAAGGTATCGTCGAGCGAGATCGAAAGAGGATGGAGAGAGAAGTGGTGAGGGTTGGTAGCTTTGTCCTGGGCGTTATCAGCTGGTGAGTTTCGCGGGCGACAATCAATTTCTCCACGGGAAATTACCCCTGACGAACATTAACATTTTTTTTTCTTGCAGTCTGGGAGCTGGAAGTATCACCGCGTTCTCTCTGTATGGCCCCCTCTTTCTTTCCCGTCTTCATTACAGTCAGCTCCGCGTCAATGCCGTTGCTATCGCTGCGGAGATTGCGCTGTATCTCCCCGTACCGATATTCGGATACCTGTGTGACCGCTACACACCTTCACCATTAGCATTATTCTCTGGGATCCTATTTGGAGCGGGCTATCTCTTAGCTGCCTATACCTACAAGAGCGGACCGCCGCCGGATGCAGGTGGATCCGGATGGCCATTCTGGGCGATGATCGTGGCATTCGTCGCCATTGGAGCAGGTACATGCTCCATGTACATTGCTGCGGTCACGACCTGCGCAAAGAACTTCGGTCGAGGAAAGCATAAAGGAATTATGCTTGCGGTCCCCATTGCAGCATTTGGCCTCAGTGGCATGTGGCAGAGCCAAGTGGGCACCCACGTGTTGTACGAGCGTTTAGAGGACGGCAGCCGTGGAGATGTCGATGTTTTTAAATACTTTATGTTCTTGGCTATCTTGCTCTTTGCGATTGGCATCGTCGGCGCCTTGGGATTGCGGATTGTGGACGACGAATCGTACATTGACGAGGCAGTGGAGGAACTAGAACGAAGCGGCATCCTCGGCGACAGTGGCTTCTTCCAATCGAGGAGTCAAGTGAGGGCTGCATATGGTACCTTCTCTCAGCCCAATGGTGATGACGATGGTGCATCTGATGAGACAGAGCAATCGTTGACTTTCTCCGACGAGGAGCGTGAGGCAAGGAGACGCCAAAAGGAAAGCGAGGAAGAAGAACGCAGAAAGAAGGATTGGCTCCTGAACTACGAAACGAGGCTGTTTCTCAAGGACCAGACGATGTGGTGGCTTGCTCTCGGCTTCTTCCTCGTCACCGGTCCGGGGGAAGCTTACATCAACAATGTACGTCAACTCAACCCCAGTCTCCTCCAAGTCACCTTACATTATCGTGGCTAACCCATCCCCTTATAGCTGGGCACAATCATCCAGACGTTGACGCCTCGAACATCGCTCCCCGGCAACTCACCACCTGCAGGCCTGCCTTCCACACATGTCACCACCATTGCACTTACCTCGACCGTCGCTCGCCTGCTGACGGGTTCGCTTTCCGACATCTTCGCGCCTGCCGCCACCCACCACTTCGTCCATAATCCCGAGGACCCTCGCTCTTTCCCTCCACCATCTCAGGGAAACCGCCTGACACTTTCCCGCTTGACCTTCCTCTTACCCTCCGCGCTCCTTCTGTCTTTGGGCTATCTCCTCCTCGCCTCGCCCCTACCCGTCCAATTCCCAGAACTGTTCCACGTATCGACTGCCCTGGTCGGCCTGGGCTATGGCAGCGCTTTCTCTCTCGTCCCCATCATCATCTCCGTGGTGTGGGGCGTGGAAAATTTCGGTACGAACTGGGGCATCGTCGCCATGGTCCCGGCCGCCGGAGCTGCCGTCTGGGGCATCATTTACTCGCATGGATACCAAGACGCGACTCACGATGGAGGAGACAGGCTGTGCTATGGGTGGAAGTGCTATGGCTTTTGGGCGATTGGGTGCACGCTGAGCGTGTGGGTCGCCATGGCGGCCTGGACTTTAGCTTGGAGAGGATGGAGGAGGAGGGGTGTCGTTGTTTAGATCATTCGCTTTCGTCATTTTTCCGACGGCGCGACGGCGGTCCTCGAGTAGGGACCACTATGTAATACATAGATTCAGGGGCATGCTTTTGGAATAGGCGTTGGACTGGCTGTGGTCTTTTGCTCCAGTTGAGCATTATTGTTACGTCTGGCCTTTACATACTGCATCATCATCATCATCATCTTGTCTGCTGGCTCTGGGGTTCTGCTGCTCCAGTCAGATATATAGGTTGCATTCCAATCAAACATATTCTGAAAGATACCCTACCCTGTCTTCCAAATCTAAAAGTGAAT
The DNA here is from genome assembly GCA_027569715.1 of Hamigera avellanea. Classification (NCBI taxonomy): domain Eukaryota; kingdom Fungi; phylum Ascomycota; class Eurotiomycetes; order Eurotiales; family Aspergillaceae; genus Hamigera; species Hamigera avellanea. The sequence goes on from JAPDKU010000016.1 coordinate 276,629, forward strand.
GTGCATGTTGTGATGTTGCACAGAACAGAACGAATCCACCGCAGTGAGAACCAAAGGGTATATATCTATCTAACTCTACCCTTGCTCGTATCATCGTCGCGTTACCAGGTGAAACCAGGATGAGACTGGAAATGGCCCGCCAAAAGTATAGATAGAGAAGGCGATGGAAAACATGCAGCTCCAAGTATCATATCGCCGCGAAACAAGAAGCCTAGTCAAGTCCAATGCAAAGACGCGATAAAGATTTATGCCAAAATTAGGTTATGAAGACATGTAAGCCGAAGGGGAACCCAACAAAATTTCAACCAAGCAAGAGTTCCGTCCAGACAACGGCCAAAGTTAAATGTCCGTCGAGGACGGGTCAAGACCCATGAAGACCTTGTACAATCGTTTGCTCGCTGCAGGACCAACGCGGGATTCTGTCAAGGCGCCGTTTCTGTTCGCACATTTCTGGAAGAGCATTAGACCAAACCGATGGAATATCCAAAAGGGCGAAAAAAAAAAGCCAGATATGCGTGGAGAATATATCAAGAAGAATCCAAAAAAAAAGAACAAACCTTGACATCTTCCAACATCCCTGGCCCATGGCGTCGCATGCCCCTAACAAGGTCCGTAACGCTGGGATACTGCGCCACGATCCCATACGCCATGGAGGCAGTGACGCGATTGACCTCCTGAAGCATCTTGACGAACGTATCCGCTTTGTCCTCGCCAGACTTGACCTGTCCCACGTCCATGCAGAAGGCGGCGTCGTTGCTTTCCGTGCGCTCCTTGCGGTACGGAATCGTGGAGACATGCTCGGTGAAGTTCTTGATCCACTCCGCCGACTCGGGCGCGGCATTCGTGTGGTGGATGAGACACGCGTGCGTAACTTGTAGCTGTAAAAGGGCGTCTTCGATTGTGTCATCGTCCACGGGGGGTGTGGTTTCTGGCTTGTTGGCTTTCTTGCGCTGACGCCCCGAGGACGCAGACTGAGGGTCACTGTTCGCAGCGTCCATTTGGCGGAGAACCTCGGCCTGGTAAGCTCTGTTGCGCGAATTTTGGTTCTTGCGCATCCACGCCGTTAACCCCTCGATGAGGTAGATGGGTTTGCAGCCGGGGTAGGCGCTTTTGATCTTGAGAACGTGCATTTCAAGACTGTCTGCATCTTCCGCAAGCATCATATCCACGAAATCCTGCGCGGGAACCAGACACAACACATGGTCTTCTTGTTCGATGCGGAGCGGACACGGCTCCCAGTAGCCTGCGGTTTCGTTGAATCTGGCCACGACCTTCCGGCGCCATTTGACCATATTCGGAATCGTACTCGCGAAAAACGTCTGCTCGACCCCTAGACGTTTCATGAACTCCACGGACTGGTTCCCAACACTCGTTCCCTCCAGGTTCGAGGCGATATCAAGGATCATCTCCGGGGTGGAATTCTTCTTGTCGACCTTCAACTTGTTGACCTCCGAGATATCCGCAGCCAGCTGCTTCTCTTTGGCCTTTTCTTCCTTGAGTTTCTGCTTCCGCTCCTTCTCCAGCTGCTTGTCCCGCTCGCGCTGCGCTTTGGCTTCCTCTCGCGCTCTAGCCTTTGCTTCCTTCTCTGCGGCTGTAAGCTTGCTCGCTGCCCTTTTCGGTTTCGGAGGCTCGGTCACATAATCCAGCAAATCGTCGTCGAGAGCATTTTCGACCTTGTCCTGCCCTTTTCGTGAGCGGCTTGTCGTTTCCGAAAGCGTGCTCCCCCCAACGGGTTTCGAACAATTCTGAAGGCTGGCTAGCAAGTTTGCGGTTCTGTTGGAGAAGGACTTTGTTGTTGTCGAGGTAGTTTGGCGCCCGGAAAAGTTCATCAGTTCATTGATGTCCGGCATTGTAAGCCGGTCGCTGAACTCCTCGATCTCATCTTGTCCATTGCCCTTGTCATCAAAGAAGTTATCTTCGTCTCCAAAGTCGTCATCGTCATCGTCGTCGATCGTGATGGTGGTGGTGGTTGTGGTTGTGGTTGTGGTTGTTGCTCTAAATCCGTTCGGTCTATACGAGGCAGGAGGCTTCCGTGAAGGTTCAGGAGCAGACGAAGTAAAAACGATGGGATCAGATTCCTCTAGGTTCCGATTGGAAGTCGGTTCGACGGAGCGTCTGGACGGTAAGCCAAAGTCATCGTCGGAAAATAGAAAGGAGTTCGTAGAGACCCGTCTCGTGACTTCCCGTCCTATTGTGGGAGGTTCTTCGCTCAGCCTCCGTCTCTTTGCAGGCTTGTCAAAGTCATCATATGCGAATATTGAGGGATCGAAATCGTCCGAGGAGATGAGCTTTGGCTGGGCGGAGGGCGGCGGTTGCAGGTGCGCTGAGGACGGCGGTCGTTGCGGTAGATCAGGCGGACGCGGCGGAGTGGATGAGACCAGGTCGACAACTTCTGGCATCTCCGTGTAGGTGCGAGTTGGGGGAATATTATTTTTCTTTCGGTGATGATGCGACGAGCGACTCGATTTCCTGAAGCTTGCATCTTCCAAAAGAGGAAGACGCGACGTCACCGCGTACAATGGGGTTGCGCGAAGTCACGTGGCACGATTCTTTTTTTATCTTAGTCAACTCTCGATAATCTATTTGTGAGATAACCTCTAATAATATAATACAAGTTAAAAAAAAAAGAAATTGGTATTATAGTTAACAAGTTAGTAGATCGTTCGGAAGAAAAGCGCAGCAACAATCGAAAGCGCAAGCCCGACCAAAGCGAAAACAATAACGATCTGCTGAAACCCATTGAACGCCCGCCTCTTATTAGCAAGCATATCCGATATCTCCTCTTCCAGTCTGTCTCCCATAGCGGTAAGCGAGAACTCCTTTTCCACCCTGGCTTTTCCAGCAGCAGCCATTCGATCGAAGTCCTCTTGGTCCATCTCGTAGAGGACCTTGTTCATGACGGCCGTCCATTCAGGCACCGAGTGAGCGTCACGGAGCCAGCCCGTTTCGCCCTCGACGATAGTCTCTAGAGGACCACCAGTGTTAGATGCAAGAACCGGCAGACCGGCATGCATCGCTTCAACGGGTACGATGCCGAAGTGTTCGTTGATCGGAGTGTAGAGCAGGAGCTTGGACTGAGAAAGAAGGGTCTGCTTGAAAGCCGTCGGCACCGACAGCAAGAAAAGCACGTCTATTGAGTCTGGAATGGAAAGTGCGGAGATAACGGTTTTGGATGTTGCGGTCTGGAGTCCAAGGCTCAAGGCAAGGGCATCCAGCTCCTTGTGGTACTGGACATTCTCCTGGACACGATTGTCGTAACCGCCTACGAGATAAGCAGTGAGCCATGTGTACAAGATCACCAAAGGAAATCAAGAAGGATTCCTTACCTGCGATTACCAATCTCGTGTTCTTCCTCTTCTCCTCGTCAAGCCCATGGTACGCCCGTATCGCAAGTCCCATGTCTTTCTTCCTCTCAAACCGATTAATGCTCAATAGAATTTTCTTTCCACCCCAAAGTGGCTCCTGACTATCCTCATCAGCGACATCCTTCGCCTCAACCGACGGACCAGCCTGTGTGTCGACGCAGGGATAGACCACCGTCACATCTCCCAACTTCTCCGACCCGAAGACCTCACTGACGACCCCGCGCGTAAACCTCGAATTCGCAACCACCTTATCCGATGCGCTCATGGCCCAGCCCTCAAACCAATCGAACGGGTAGCGATATAAAGCCTTCGCGACGCGAATCAGCGACCCTCCCTCGTTCCGTCGCGCCAGCAATTGGTCCGGGAAATGGCAGTAGAACAGGATCCGCTGTCGGCTCCGAGCTATGCGGGCGCATTGTTGACCGAGTGTCTTGAGGACGGGTGCGCAGGCGGGGACTTGGTCGACGATGAAGATATCGTCTTCAAAGGTCTCGGTGTCGGCATTGGTGTCTGTGTCTTTTCCTTGGGCATTGCCACCGGTCGAACCCAGCTCTTTCAGCACGGAGACAGTAAGATGCAATTGTCTCAACACCGCCATGAGCACATGTAGCCGTCCGCAGATGTGAGCGGGGAATATAGTGTTTCCTCGAACTCGAACGTCGAGCGTGCCATCGCGCGCCTCCTCGAAGCAATGCGATTTGTCGCGGTGGGAGGTGTAGATCTTCACACGGTGTCCACGGTTTTGTAGTGCCAGCGCGACGTCGATGATGAGTCGCTCGGCACCTCCAATGCCCAGGTCTGGGTGTATGATGATGACATTGGATCGTTTGAGGCCCACCATGACGGCCTCTAACACTAAGTTATTTCCGAAACGATCGTAAGGGAAGATGTTCGCATCTCTGACTTTCGATTATCGGAGCTTGTGGATAAGGATCGATAAGTATCAATAGCGGCGGCGGACACACGCCGGAACCGCAACGTCATGTGATGACGAAGCCACGAGGTCTTTTCGGCCAGTGTTCAAATAACTTCCTGGACTATTTGGGTGCCCTACTCGTTTAATATAGGACGCTCTTGATGGTTTTTTTTTTTTTTTGTTTGGATCAGTTCAATCGTGCTTGGAGACCTATTTCATCAGCGCGACAGCACTCTATGTAAAGAATATACACTAGTTACAGAGTTGTATCACGATTTCGAGGAAACAATCCCTGGCTCCTCTCGCACTCCTCTCCGGGGAAACGGATCCAGCGGTACGATTTTACGGGATATATGTATGTATACTAATCAATCTTGGCGAGACAATCGAAGAAAAGAAGTGCAATCACAATTGGTATCAGTACGAAGTCAACTGTCAATAAAGAGAGATGAGAAAAAAGGGGCATAAAGGGTTATTGTACGCTGGAACAACGAAATAGGGGTTGTAAAAAAACAACAGTATCGAAGGGTAAAAAAAAATGGGTGTATGGTACTTCCAAACATGGGGGAAACGTTGAACAAGAAATGTACAATGAAGATTTCGAACAAGCCAATGATTCACCAGATGAAGGGTCGTCGCGAGTAGAATCATGAAACGATGGGACAGTAGAATAAAATATAAGGCGAGGGGCATAAACTGGGTAATCAAAGGTGTGAAATACACACAGAGAAAGAAGGTTAAACGTATAGATGGATCGGAACCGTGCTGGACGTTGAACTCGTGACACAGAAATGGGCTGCAGCAATCTCTTCAAAAAAGGGTTTCCAAAATAGAATCCAGAAATGAATCAAAGGGGTCAAACAAGATGCAGGGATTTCCTGTACGCTGGCCAGGAATGTCGGGTGTAAAGCTATGCGCTTCTAGAAACAATTGAGGGTGCTCTTCTTCTTCTTCTTGTTGAGCGCATTCATCCGCTCTTCCAACTGAGCTCGAGCAGCTTCAGCTTCCTTTCGAGCGTTTCGTTCTTCCTCGACAGCTTGAAGGGAGAGGCGTGCCGAGTTGCGCTCCTTGCGGAGAGTGGTCAACTCGTCCTCCAGTTGCCAGGCCTTCTTCTTCCAAGCTTCACAGTCATTCTTGACCTTGTTGCTCTGTGCCTCGAGGTCGCCGAGTGCTTCCTCCAAGGTGGCAGTGAGCTGCTTCTCTGCGTTGAGATGCTTCTCGATGGTACGGATACGGGCCTCCTGATCCTCGACGATCTGAGTGTTGACCAATTCCTTGCTAGTGTGCCGAGAGCTTGGAGGAGAAATACTACCATTGCCATTGGTTGTGGAGGCAATGGTAGGCAGTGGTGGAAGGGGAATAGCAGGAGGGGGAGAAGGAAGCGACGCTGCAGACGAGCTCTTCCGCAGGTTTGATGTGATAGAGCTGCTGCGGTCGTGGGAGCCGTCCATGTTTCCGCTGTTCTTGAGTTGAAGCTGAAAGATGGTTAGCCGTGGCAATTGACTCATGCCGCTCATAGGAAAACTTACCTCCAGCTGTTCGATCCGCACGCGGTACATCTCAATCTCCTTCTCGTAGTGAGCGATCTTCGTGTTGGCCTCTTCCAGAGCCTGGTCGCGTTCCTGTTGGATAACGGAAAGACGATTGTGGTGCTGATCGAAACTGTTGGTGATTTGTTCCTCAAGTTCCTCAACAAGGCGTATGCTCTTCTGCTTTTCAGCTGCGATTTCTTCAATGAGTACTTCCTTCTTCTTGATCTGCTCGTCCTTTTGAAGGACAGTATCTTCGAGAGTGGCGACCAGGAGGGCAAGCTCGTTGACCTTCGAATCCTGAACGGCGTTCTTCTGGGTGAGCTCTTCCAAGCGGGTGTCAAAGTCGCCCTTGGACTCCAATTGCTTGGAAAGGCTCTCATTAGTGTCCATTAGTTCAGCATATTTCTCGGAAAAGTGCTTCTTCTGAGCCAAGATGTCTTCGATCTGGTCGGTCAAGTTGCTTGCCGTAACCTCTGAGTCCAGGATCCCCGAAACTGACTTGAGCAACTTCAGCAGTTCCTCCCGTGACTCTAGAATCTCGGATTTCAAAGCATTCATTGCCTCATCGTGCTCGGCATTCTTTTCGGTCAGACGCGACTCGTATTCGGCTTGCGCCGCGGCTGTAGCTCGAGCTTGCAGTTCGTCTAGTTCACGCTTGTGGGATTCTTGCAGAGACTCCAGCTCCTTCTTCTGTGAGTCAACAGCAGATTTGTGAGTCTCGATCTCCTGCTCCAATTCAGAGATTCGGGCCTGGCGTGTATCAACCTCGCCAGCATTATCTTCCTTCGTCGCAAGATACTCTGAAAGTTGTTCCTGAGCAGCGCTGTGCGATTTCTCGAGGCTAGTGATAGTCTCGAGCTGTGCAGCAATCGTGGTCTTGTGGTTTTCAATGTCCTGCTTCAGACCTTCCACGATCTCCTGTTGCTTGGCTCTCTCCGATTCCAGCTCCTTTGCAACTGCTTCCTTGTCAGCAGACGCCCCATCGGCAACTCCACGCTCAGCGCGCATCGCGTCAATGGAGGCCAAAGCAGCCTCCAGTTCGGTCAGAGCTGTCGTAAGTTTGCCTTCGGAGGTCTGCAATGAATCGACAGCATTCTGGTGCTTGCCCTTCCATTCGGTAAGCTCACTCTCAAGTACTCCGATTCTTCGTTCCTGCTCAGCAAAACCTGCATCATGGGCCTTAGCTGCAGCTTCCTGCGTTTTGAGAAGAGCATTCAGATTCTCAATCTCAGAGAGCAGTTGCTTTTCCCTAACGTCGTGCGCTTCTCTGAGCGCGTTGATCTGGTTCTCTTGCTGCACAATCTGATCGCGCAACTGGTTAACAAGAGCCATGTCGACAGGCGACCCGCCCTGCAAGCTCGATCTCTCCCTCGTGAGTCCCGAGATAATTGTCGACTTCATCTCCATTTCCTTCTTGACACTCATGTTATCAGCTTCTAGGGCCTGGATGCGCTCCATACGGAACTGAAGCTCATGCATGGCGGCGTCAAGGTGTACGTCGAAATTCTGCAGTTTCTCAGGATGAGCTTCGAACTCCTCGACAGCAATGCTTCGCAGCGCAGTGAGGGAGCGATGGGCTCGGTCAACGGTGGACATGAGATTCTGGCTAGTCACTCTTCGAATGACAGGCGTCTTGAAGCCTGGAGTTACAGGTGGCGACCTGGCCTTCTGAATCTCTGCCTTGAGCGACTCAATAAGGCTGAGGGTGTCCTCGTGTTCTGCTTGCAGCTCGGCGTATCTCTGCGTCATTAGGTTGACGCCTTCCTCGTGCTCGGAGAGCAGCTTGCGCATCTCCTCCAATTCCTCCGATTCAGAGTGCTGGGTCTCAGGCACCTTTTCGATTCCATTGACCTCTTGCTTCGACTCGGAGTTAGTAGTGGAAACCTGCTGCGAGGCAGCTGACTCCCCGGCCAAGGACAATTCCGAAGAAAGCGATTGCGAGAATGAGTGTTGTGCTCCATTCTTCGACTCGGGAGCCTTGGTATCCTCTAAAAAAGACATCGGTCTGGAAGTGGTTGGAGATACAAGGTTCTGGACGGCTGGTGCAGCATGACGGGCTTCATCGGCAGCGTCCTGTTGCAGCGCAGCCAAAGTCCTGAGGGCTTCCTCGTACTTGGCTTCCAGAACGTCGTAGTCTCCTAAAGTTGTTTCGTGCTGCATCCGCAGGTCAAAAAGCTCCTGGGTAACCGTTTCGAGTTTGTCCGCCACAAATTTGGATTGAGCGGGGCTAGGGGGGGCGTATTCGTCGTTCCCTCCAGATTCTAAGTGATTGGATGCCTTTTCCAGTACCTTAAGGTCAGAGTCTCCTAAATCCGGCTGAGGCTCTGCGGCTGAATCGCCGTCCATCTCAGGGATGGGTTCGACTAGACCGTCATCGGAATCGGGAATGGCGGTCTCGACAGCCTCGGTCAACACATCAAGGCTGGACATGGTTCTCTTTCTGGAGTGCTGAGCACTCTTCATTGGTGAAACATGTAACTCAGCTTCGCCTGCGTTTTCGTCGTTGGTACCATTCTGCTTGAAATGGTCTAGCTCCGAGAGCAGGTTATCGAGTTTCCCGACGCTCCTTTGACGCTCGATGATATGCTCTAGGCGTTCCATTTCTCGTTGCATGAGCTCCATATCTTGATCTGATTCGGCAAGGCGCTCTTCCAACGTCGAAATGTATTCTTCGCAGCTAGCTTCACTTTCACGGGCACGAGTAAGTTCTTTGCGCAACTCAGCCACGATCGCAGCGTGCTTCTCTTCACCGAAGGACTGTCCGTCGAGTTTCGACTCCAACTCATGGAGGTATGTTTCTGTGCTGGTCTCGCGGTCGAGCATCTTCTGAATTCGCGCTTGCAGCTGCGCATTGACTGTTTCTACGTACGCGCATTTTGTCTCTCGCTCCAGAAGGGTACTCTCTGTCACAGCTAATGAAGAACGCGTGTTTGATAGAGATGATTCAAGGCTCTGAATGGTCTTCTCATACTCAACCACGACTTGTTCGACGGACTCGGCAAAGGAAGAAGACCGCTTAAGCCGCTCGACGGAGCTTTTACCAATGGCGGAGGCAACATCGTCCGGATCGCCGTTAAACTCAGAGGCTTTGGTTAATTCAGCAACAAGCTTGGCATGGCGTTGGCTGAGAGCGTTGTAGCTCTCCTGGGCGTCGAGCAGTTGATTCTGAAGCTCCCTCTCATTCTGGCGCTCTGACCGATCCTGTGGCGCAGCATTTCGTCGATCATTGCCTTCAGCATTGCGGATTTGCTGTCTCAAAAACGCTACCTCGGCTTTGAGCCTGTCAATTACCGCTTGCTTATCGCTTTCATCTGCCACCTGCTGAATTCGGGGCTTGCTCTGAATGGCTCTGGCTCTTTGTGCGTATTGGACAGTGTTCAACGTCTCGCTCAGGTGGAACTCAGCTGGAGTGACACATGCAATCATGTACGTAATCGCATTACCACCAAGAGAGTCTTGGAGGAGTCGGGTGAGTTTTGAGTCACGATACGAGACGTGGGAGCCTGCTTGACGCGAGGATAACTGGGAGATGACCTTGCCTAGGGCAGCAAGGCCGGCATTGATGGAAATACCTTCCCTTGCACGCTCTCCCGAAGCCTGGGTGTTCTTCAGCCTTTCGCTGCCCGCAAGATCGACGAAATGGAGTTTACTGTCGACGGTAATTGACGCTTCAGAGCCAGACATGCCTTCCACAGGCATCGACATCCGCTTCTCTTTAGGAGAACTGACCGACATTGGCGACGGTTTTCGCTGAACAAGGTTCAAGCTGAAGACCGCGTGCGATCGGGAAGACTTTGCGTTGATGGCTGTGGAATCCGTTTGTCGGATTGACGAACCGAAATTGAGCGCACCAATCAGATCCTCGAAGGAGTTGATGTTTACTTGGTGTAAGCCGGTCAGGATGATTCGCCCTTTCGCATCCTCACGAATAGTGACGGAGCTGCGATCGCTGTTTGCTGTCGAGTCCGGGAGAAGAAGATCTCGGAGGTGTTCGTTGTAGATCTGTCAGAGGTCGTCAGCAACTGAAGGTCTGTGCCGACAACATTCTTCGCATACCTCAACATAAGTGGCTCTGAGTTGCCAGTTCTTGTCCACAGAATTCTTGCCAAAGCTTGCATTAGAATTCATGGAGTATCTTGTCGGAGTTCGAAGGCCGGAGGAGCTGTTACGATTTGACTTGGGACCTCCTTCGAGCTTCTCGAACAGAAGCTGGGCCGCGCGAGGAATGATTCCTAGTGAACCGAGTCAGTGGACATCATTCGAGCTTCCTTGGTCGTATTGCTTGCGGGAAACATGGTCGAGAAAACCCTACCCATTGACTTGGTACCACTCTGCTCATTAGGCCCGGACGTTCCCATCGTGTAAGATTTACCCGCGCCAGATTGGCCATATGCCAGAATGGAGACATTGTAACCTTGCATGAAAGAGTTCACGCTGTCACTCAAATACTCCCAAATCCCCTCTTGATCTACTGTCTCTGGAAAGACGCGATCGAAAACGAACAGCTTGCGGCCTTGTGGGACGTCGACAGCCAAGTTGGTCGGGGAGGTGACATGGACCATAGAGCGCTGGAAACGTTGCGGAATCAATTCATATCCGGGATCCGTCGGCTTCAAAGGTGGTCGCACACGGACAGCTGGATGTTATGTCAGTAAAAATTGTAGACCGTTGACTCAGGAAGCTCGAGCACGAGTTTGCTGTGGCAATCTCTCGCGCATTCTCTAAATAACGCACCGACTTTCACTGCCGTTTTGCTGTCCTCATCAGACGCCCGACTTCCTCCTTGTTTACTACTCATGCTCAAGCGACTGTTGCTCCTTGGTGTCCGCATGATGGCGCTGAAGGGCCGCGGAGGAGCACCCGTCGGCGAAGCTGGCGGAGAGACCGTCATGTCCCCTGGGGACTGTACTGTACCAAAGTATCAACGTTCGAGTATGTATAGATAGTCTCGAAGGGTACTATGGATGCGATAGTCTGTTAAGGAACGGAGACGAGTGTAGTCATTAGTCGTAATGCAGGGTCGCTCGATCGAACTTTTTTCTCGATTTCCTTCTCCGTGACTTTTTGGGGGAGGGGGGAGTCGCGCGATTTGGCGTCCTGCGGCGATCCGCGACGTTAACAATCCCCCAATCGTAGAGTTGCGGATTTCGCGGAAGGAAAGACTAAATGTTCCTGAGAGGTCTGATATGTATTAGAGGGACTGAATGATGGGGAGCAATGCGCAACCCCTCAAAGCAAGGAAAGACAAAGGGAACGAACAGGTCAAAGAAAGGGCAACTACAGCCAGCAGCACAAGTGCAAACAGCAGACGTCTGGTCTGGAGAACCTGGCGCACCTAGCCTCCTGAAACTTCCAGGAAAGTTAGTCCGTGGCGGACGGATGCCTTTTGGGCTTGACGCGGACTTCTTAGGGCGTCCGCAGAGCCGAGCTTAGGAAGCAAAAGACAAAAAAAAGGAGGGGTGAAATTTGAAGAAATTAAGAAAATAAAATAAAAACGAGCCGCCAGTAAACGGGTGCTGCGTATCTGACCAGTGAGAAAGGCTGATAAAGCAATTTGGAGGGGAGAAGGAAGGTAGATCGCAGCCTGTTTCGTTCACCAGACCTTCCTCTCTTGCCTCGCAATTCGCAAAGCAGAGAAAGATAATTCGGGTAATAAAGCCCAGGGATGATCAATCCAAGAGCAGTCTGGTTCAGGGGAGAGCGAAAGCTGACGTCTCAACCGAACGGTGGAGACGCCAGGGGAAGGCGCGGAGAGAGGGCGGGCCTAGCCCCAGAGCGGCATCGCCTGCCTTTCGGGCCAGTTTGCCTGCTTCCAAGGTTTCCCTTGAGGCAAAAGCTCCGCATCCTAAGATTCAATCCGTTCGGGGCCATGGACCATGGCATTATTGTTCTCATTAACCTAGACAATAGACTAATGGACTTCAAATGTATCGCTATGGATGTCTTCAAACAACAAAAACATCGTCAACCCTTCCTCCTTGTCACTGGCTATGTTCCTAGGTACTCTCCCGCGCGGTCGGAACCTTCCAGGTACCACGGTTCCTTGCGGATCCAGGAATTAGAAAGGGCTGACTGACGTTGTTCCCTTGGAATGGCCTTCGCGAAAGAACCTCAACTCCCCCTTCCGTGACATACAAAGTATAATATGTGTGGAGGCTCTGCAGTATGGCATACACAAATACTCTATAGCAGGGGTCCTGATGTTTATCTGCTGCCTTTGGGCATTGATGAACGACTCTCTTCTTTACCTTGTTGACGTACCCGGCATACTCTCCTCGGCTTCTGTACAACCCAGAGTCTCTACCCTATGCCAGGAACGATACCAGGACGGGTCGCATCCCCAGAAGGTAATACGACAAGGGCTTTCCCTACTTGACTGTTACACATGACTACGAGGTACTCGGAAACCCATCAGTTTGATCTGCCCGCAGCTTTCCTGGGGAGGCTTGGAGCTTCTCAAAGCGAGAACGAAAAACGCAACAGGTGCATTGTTCACTATCGAATTTTCGACCAACCATTTGAGTTTATTGGCAGACTTTCTGCTGATTGCATGAGTCAGACCGAACGAAACGTACGCTTCTGTTCGTTGTGGATAGTCCAAACATTCTCGAGATTTCGAGTTACGCCTGGAATTTCAATCCGAGAAAACCCACTTATTGATACGATCAAAAGAACCTTTACAAAGCTGGATATGGAGATTACCGTCAATGCTGGACAGAAAACAACATATAGGTTAAACTGTGTTGTAAGTGCAATCGAAGCAGTGCAAGTGTATCCTGCCTTGTGCCACACTACAACCGGTTGATCATCACGAATTCGTACATATTTGGAATTGTCAAAGCTCCTAGGAACCCTGAAGCGACTCGCGAGATAAAGAGCTGCACTTCATGAAATTCAGATCTTGAACTCAAGGGTCTCGACCATGATCGTGAGTCTTCAATCTTCATCGCTTGACGTTCCTGAGACGTTGTCAAAGCGGGTCCACGGAGCTTCGATAAGGGCCGGGTCCGTCCTTAATCAAGCGATTTTAGATGATATTGGGTCCTTTTCGACATCATGCCGCCTGCAAGCATTCGAAGGGAGCTTGGCTGAGCGCACTGAGCTGTGACTCAAACTCCAAGTGCCCGATCTTCAAAATCTATAGAGTATGTACTTAATTGTGCTGTACGTCTTATTGCGACACTGCTACGGAAATGGGCGGGCCATTTCCCCGAGGGAAGGCTCACTCTGTCAAATAATGCTGGAAGCTTTGATATCAATTCAGGTCTTGGATTCCCAATACCCGGGCACATTATCAATGCCTACGGAGTACAGTACCACACTACACCGCAGTATTGCTTATTTTTCTCCAACCAATCGGCTACTCTTGGAAATCGAAAAAAGAAAAAGAAAAGAAAAGCAAAGCAAAAAGGCCAGTAGCGCCTCGAGGAAATTCTGAAACGAACCGCTGGAACGTGAGCCGCACGAGAACTGGTCGTTCTTGTCTTCTCTGAACTTTGAACTTTGAAGTCCGAACCCGTTCGGTGGTGGTCCCAGCCACTCTGGGCATCTCCACATCCATCCCAGTCCCCCTGTATCTCTAAGTCTAAGCTCTTTGTTACTTTACGCCAACTGCGATAATCATTATTATCTCAGATGGTATACGGAGTACTCGGTACTTATCCCTCATTATTATTGCAGGAGCTGTTTGCACTGTACAAATACAGGGTACTCGATTATTTTTGCGAACAGCCGACTGTCTGGGTTGGTTAGATGTAGGCAGGCTTTCGGCTTTAAGACACAAAAGACGAGGCATCTGGCTGGAGGTGTCGATCGCTCCGCTTCTGATGCCAGACTGAATTCGAGCATCTAGCCTCTGTCATCGGCCCATCGGGAGACTTGTGTCGGCCAAGAGTCGAAACATTGCAGTGCAAATTTCCGAGCTTGTTTCTTCTCCCGTTCGAGCCAACCGCAACTTCTCAACAACATCCTACAGAATAATACTCCATAAGCAAAGTCGGATAGAAGATTCAAGACACACTCAAAACCAAGGAGCTCAATTAGAGTCACGTTTCACATGGAACGAGCCTAGCGAAGGCTACTTGATAAACTACCAAATCTTGCCCTTGCCTGCAACGCCTAGTGAAGAAAGCCGTTAACGTCGAACGATCTTTGAAGTTTGGTAGCGCGAACACTAGGTACTTGGGAGGTGCAGTAGCTGCCACATGGACTCAGGTACCTAGTACTCCGTACCTACTAGACCAACTCGGCCTATCGAATGGGTTAGCAACTTAGCAAACTCAAGTCTCGAAGAGAAGAAGAAACAACACAAATACTGTAGCTCAAAAGGAGCAGTTTTTGCATGCCCCTTTCGTATTTCCTCCTCTTATATTTACAAGAAATCTTGAGTCTTCAATCGCAATGATCCCTTACTCACCCAAACCCAGTTGCATCTCCCAGAGGTTCAGAACGAATTGAACCGAGCGCAGAGCAAACCGGCACTTCCTAGATCTCCACCTTCTAACACTGAATATTAATTGAACCAGGACAGCAATCTCGGTCCGGAGGGCCCACATCTATCATCTGCACGGTGCACAGCCCACCCGCGTGTCGTTGAATCGATCTCCATGAGTTGTCGTATCCCACGAGCTCCCCTTTTCCGTTGCATTAACTAGTCAATTAATCTAAGCCTGCCTGGCAAGTAGCAAAAATGGCGTTTTTTGCAATTTGCTTCCCAAGAACAATAACATTTGTGTATATCCATTATCCAAAACGAGCCGTTAACCCTCGCTTGCGCTCGGCGGCCGCGCCCGGCGTGAATACCCCGGGGCCCGTAGCGCCTACAGTACTAAATCATGATGGAGCGAGATAATTCCTTTTAATTTAACTAATAAGAAGGCTCGATAAGTGACTTAATTGCAGGCTCGATTGTAGGCTCGATTGTAGGCTTGTGTAGGCTCGATTACAGGCTCGATTACAGGCTCGATTACAGGCTCGATTACAGGCTCGATTATAGGCTCGATTATAGGCTCGATTGCAGGCTCGATTATAGGCTCGATTATAGGCTCGATTATAGGCTCGATTGCAGGCTCGATTACAGGCTTGTGTAGGCTCGATTGCAGGCTCGATTACACGCCTATAGAGGCTCGATTGGAGGCTTATACAGGCTCTCGATTGCAAGCTTTAAAAAACGGGCAGAAGGGCGTTCAACACCTGCAAAGAAAAGCGACGCGTAAAAGTGCTGTATAAAGCGGAATAATGGTTAGACCGACTGCAAGCATTCTGTACGGAGTAACGGACTGAAAGGTACGCCCGTAGGGCGTACAAATCGGGCCGTTGCCTGTTGCAGAAAAACTGCAGAACGGACCCACCGTTATTTCAATATAACTAGTCGAGTGCCCGTGATCGCACTAGGCCAAAGCGGGCCTGGCCTGGCAGGACCTACAGCTGATCTTCAACTGCTACGGCGCAGCGTATATTGCCAGTCCGGTAATGATTGTCTGCCACGGGGTGCTGGCAGCCTGGCACTGCTGCATCCTTCATTAAAGATTCATTGGTATGATTGTTATTCAAAAGTTGAAGTCGATGCAGTCCGCACGCCGAACCAAATTGTCATGTCGGACAGCAGATTCCCGGCGAGGCAGCCGTTCGCTTGAAGGGCTCTCATTCCGTATCATCTTCGTTTCAGAAAAGCCAAGCCATCACTATATACGGCACATTGAGGACTATTGAGCACCATCAAACAATGATCTCGATGGGAATCCTCAGCGGCTCAGCCATTCTTACTTTACGTGTCTCTCTAGATTCAATCGATCGATTGACATTATTCTTATGTCTTGCATGGAACACGAAGATATCCGTCTAACAATAATATTGAATACCACGCGTACTCGGACTCGGTCCTCGGTCGCACAGAGGACACCATAATTACTCCAGATCTCGTGGCCCAGCCGGCGAATTGCTTTTTTTTTTAATCTTCTAAATCCCGAAAGTGACGATCCCAATGCATTATTAGATGCACATTCATCATGAAACCTAGTCGAAGATAATAATATCAATCTAGACTTCACTACAGAACAATCCGCTTGATAACGGAAAAGGAGGTCATGTACATACGTTTGGCCCACGCTCTAGCCCTTTACCGCATGTGAAGCAGTTCGTCCGAACTTATTATTACTGTAAGTTTTAACTTTTATTTCGGTGCGGAGACAAATCGGCAAAAATGTCATCGAGACATTGAACGTTAGATACCGTAGGCATGACCTACTACAAAAATGCCGTTATTACTTAGTCTTCCAACTGACTCGCGTCTTCCGTACAGAACGGAGGACTCCGAAGGCAGTCGGTGGGGAGCCATGTGATTTTGCGAGATCTATCTAACTATGGCATTCTTGCCACTGGAGAGATAACCTTGGGCAGAGAAACAGCCTTTCAATGCAAGGGTGGAATGCTGTATGTGCTTCCGATTGGTACGTGAAAAGACACTTTTCCCCTTGGTAGACTGGAAGAAAGATATATCTTGTTTTTTTATTTTTTTTTTAGTCACTGTTGCAGGAAGCTTGTATGAAGATTGAGCTGCAATGGTCGATTTGGAATTGAATACCATCGCTACTGATGCCAAAGCTTTGGACAAAACTTCCAGGGATGATCTGTGTACTGTACAATGCAGGAAACCGTACCGACAGGTGTAACTTGCCATTTCCTGCGCATCCATATTTTGGGTAGTTGCGTTCACTTAGGTTGGAAGGCGGGCACCTGCAATCGCCCCCCTTGACTAAGGTTACCTATCCAGGGACCAGCGGGGTACCTGGCACCTGATCGATCTTGACTCGACCTGCATCAGACATGCTTTATCGATTTTCTCCGAGAATATGATATATGAATCTATGATAAAGCATGGTGTTGCGAGGAACATGAAACAAACGTGCCAGGAAGAATTGAAGACTAAACAACAATTATATACACACGTCACGTTGGAACACAATGACGGAATTGAACCTCATCGATCTCGAATAGTCGTCCGAGTAACACAGGCAGTAAGGGAGCAAAAGTTTGCACTCAATCTTGAGGGAAAAGAAAGTGGCATATTCAAGTAAAGAGTAATTGGAAAGAGTCCCAGGAGGACAATGACAATAGCGAAGTTTCACAGAGGCACCTCATCGGTAAGTAACCACTCAATGTCACTTAAGTCTTTTCTTTCAGGACAAAATATCGAATGATTTGGAATACACAGTCTCCAACGAGAATCGATCGAAGCTTCCTCAGGTCAATGCAAACAGCCCATATCAAAAGCTTGGGTTGCACGCAACATGGGTGTCGAGTGACTGCCCAGCACTGTTCAAAAGCAGGGAGTACGTGATTGGACCTATTTAATACTCACATGCATATCTATTCAGAATCGTTTTCGCCAGAGAATCGACTTGATGCAAAATACTAAAAGACCTCCTTCTACTGGCACGACGTGAGGGGTGATTTCGCTGAATGGCGGTCAAGCCTGCATGTGATTCGATTCGATTCCAATCTCGACCACCATCACGCACCATGAACAGGCGAGCCAGACAGAACTGGCTCGTAATCTCCATCGACGAGCTCAACCATGACGCTTCAGATCGTCATCGTTGGAGCAGGTATCGCCGGCCTATGCGCCGCCGTTGCTCTTCGACAAGCAGGACACACCGTGCAGGTGCGTCGTGACTGACTGCCCTCTTCCAACGCAATAGACGCAAATGGATTTACTAACCACAGCGGCATCGCACGACCTAGATCTTCGAGAAATCACGCTTCGCAACCGAAACAGGCGCAGCATTGGCGCTGTCGCCCAACGGCGTCCTCGTGCTCAAAAGCCTAGGCTTCGACTTCGACCGAGCGCGGGCATGTCGTCTACGCACCTGGGAACTAGTTGACGGGATGACCCTCTCACGCATCTCCATCCAAAAGACCAGCGACGTGGCGGACGCGGGATTCTGGACCATCCATCGCGTGGATCTCCACCAGGAGCTGCTGAGACTGGCTCATGGCCCCGGACCGCAGAGGGGTGACGGTCCTCCGGTCAAGATCCAGCTGGCTGCTCCGGTGTCGATCGTCGATTCGGCGAATGGCCAGGTTTGCTTGGAAGACGGCTCGATCCATCGAGCCGATCTGATCATCGGCGCTGACGGTCTCCGCTCTGCGGTTCGTGCAGCGGTGATTCCGGACTTTAAATCGCCCATATCGACTGGACTGAGCGCCTTTCGGTTCTTGCTTCCCACCGAGGCGTTGGAGAAAGAGCCCGATCTCAAGGAATTGCTCAAGACCAAGAGTCAAGGTTCGACGCTCTTTGCAGACACAAAGGATACGGTGAACGAGCGGCATTTCGTATGGTATGATTGCCGAGGGTACGTACCACTTTCCTATCTACCTTTACCGTCAAGAGGCATATGCCACTAACGGTCCAGTGCAGAGGAGAAGTCCAAAACTTCGTCGGCATTCATCCCAGACGACCAAGCCAGGGCGAAGTCCGCCCAGGCGACTCGACGCCATTGTCATGGGCCCACGACCATCGAACGCCAGACTTCAAGCCCGACATGATCGAGGAATTCAGACATTTCCATTCCGGCGTCGTGCAGATCATGAAGTACGTCCTGTCCCAAGCAATCGATGTGAGAAGAGAACTGAGAAGCTGCAAGACTAGCCGAGGATGTCAAATGCTGGCCGTTGTTGATTCACGAGCCGCTCCAGACCTGGGTCTATGGCAGGGTTCTTCTTGTTGGCGATGCTGCTCATGCCGTAAGTGATTTAATTTCGGTTTATTCTTGACGTTACCCTGTATTCAACACTCGGAATCCCTCATGACTATATGTCTTTCCTTGGCTGACTGCGTACTTTAGATGCTTCCGTTCGGTGGACAAGGCGCCAACCAGGCTATTGAAGATGCTGGTGCGCTTGCAGTGCTCTTCAAGAATATGCCTGGGCCTAAGGACATCCCTGCACTGCTCTCCTTATTCGAAAATGTAAGGAGAAAAAGAGCTACTCGAGTGCAGATCTTGTCTCGGGTCAGAGTAGGCCGGGAGAAGGAAGTGGAGGAGCAGTTGCAAAAGTACATGGAGCCTGACATGGTTGGTATGTGTGAAATCTGCTTCTTCCCACCATGATCAGAGGGCATGAGATCCACAAGACAAAGCTGATGCCTGCCAGTTCCGAACTCTTTTGCTGCTCGTATCGCGCATGATTCTAGGTAGGAATATCTATGGTCACCTGTTGGAGCTGATCAACTGATAACTGTCAAACAGATATGACGTCCTCGAAGCATGTGCAAGAGAGCTGGAATTACGGTCTCAAGTTTCATCGGATTGATCGCAAGAAGAGCGAAACAAACTATTTACATAACATAAATGTTACTGAATCCTCGAATCAAACTCCGGATTGACCCACGTCGGCTGAGGCGACATTTCTCGTAGCTTCCCACCGAATACCTGCAGCAGTGCAAACACCAGAGTCCCACCGAATAATGTGATAAGCGCCTGTGCAGTGAAACTCCACGTCCACCCGGATGAGGCTTGCCATGAAACAATGAAGAACTACAATCGTTGATTCGTCAGCACTTGAAGACGAGAATATGGAGAATGCAGAATCATTGACATACCGGATCGATGAATGCGCTTAGGTTGAGAAACACGGCGTAGAAGGTGACCACGCTCATGGATTGCAATGGGTAGCTGTCGACGATATAGCTACTCGTTACTGTGTTTCCTATCTGGATGCCTGCGGCGACTACCGTCACGCATTGTAAGTATATGGAAGAGCAAGACTGCCTTGCTTTATTTGGGATCGGCACTTACACAGGAAAAACGCCACTTGACCAACCACCCAGTGATATTCCTTTTCGATGCTGACGCCCCAGATGATCAGTCCAGCTGTTCAACGTCAGTTATGCCTTTGGTTCTGTATAGCCCAAGTCCAGAAAGGAGTTGCAACATACTTGCAGTCAACACAATAGCCGGATACGCCAACCACAACCTCATCTCCGCAACCCTGACATTCCCATTCCTCCTCGCCAACCTCTCGACAATCCAATCGCTCAACCTCCCCGAACAGCATATCTCCGAGAACAACGTCCCCAGGAACAACCCCAGGAACAACAGCCCTTGTATCAGCGGCGTATATTCTACATACGCAGCAGGTACCATGGTAATGACCGACAACATCCACCAATACCACAGAAAGGAATACCCAAGCACCGCAATCACGACAACCGGCGACTTGAACGTCAGGAGAAATCGGAGGATCGAGTCCCACGGTCTGGGATGGCGCAGTCCCGGCACGGGGCGGATGTTGACGAAAGAGAGGTTCTTGGTTCGTGGTACGGAGGCGTTGGTTTCTGTGGATGCTGCTGCTTTTGGTACTTGAGGCGGGGATTTCTCAATGTCAGTTGGGACCAGTGGTGGCTCTGCGATGGTGGCTTTCGGCATCGTTTGAAGCATCAGGTTACGTGGATATAGGGTCTCGGGCATAAAGAAGAGCTCGAGGAGCAAGAGGGCTGCGAAGAGGATGGCGTTGAACCAATTGATCCAGGCTGCGCTGACAATATTGAGGAAGCCGCCGACTGAACGGCGTTCATTAGTTTAAGGGAGGAAACAAAAACAAAGAGCTCGGTCTTACATATTGGACCAAGTAAAAGTCCCGAGTCAATTGCCAGCACCCATAATCCCAGCTTTTGGCCGCGCTCGTAGTCGAAAAAAAGATCGTTTACTAGTAACGATAGCCACTCAGCTCAATATCCTCATTATATCACATTGGCAGGGAAAGAAAAAAGACCTACCCACAGCCATCCCCACCGTCGACGCCGGACTCACCCCAAACCCCTGAAAGAAGCGAGCAGCCATATACCCTCCATACGAACCCGCCACGGCAGCACCGATGGTCGACACGAGGGCAATCAAAGTGCCCACGATGAAAACGATGCGACGGCCATAGATATCGCTCAGTGAAGACCACAAGAGAGGACCAACAGCCAGCCCCAAGGCTGGGATGGCGACGGTCCAGTTGACTTGGGAGTAACTGATGTCGAATTGAGTCTGAATTTGGGGGAATGACGGCACGGTTGTCGTGGTGATGTATGTGAAGAGGAAGTACTTGAACATCACAATGCCTAGGATGGAGTTTTTCTGTAGGCTCCTCCAATTCAACGGGTCCAATGGATCCGACGTGGCTGGAGGATGGAATGTGGTTTCATTCTCCTCAACAGTCGAATCGCATATCACTCCGTGGTCAATGGGGATTGTTTTCTTTTCTTCCATATCCAAGATTCGCAACGCGGCTCCACATCCTCAGGAAAGTATCTCCATTGAAGCGACAGGTCCACGGTCGATATAGATGTCAAATGCAGCTCAAGGAGTTAGAAATCCATTTGTGCATCTCCATCGCCATAGATCCTTATCTTTCGGCATTTTTTTTCTTTCTCATCCTGCATCCCCATGGTGCCTGCCTGTCAATGTTTTCAGGACAGATAAGGCCATGTGGAACCCCACAGTCTAAGCCTGGGTGAGACGATGGACAGGGATGAAGGAGTCCAAGCAATCACCAACCACAGCCTTATGATAAGAGAAAGAGAAAGATAGATCAAGCAGGTCTCGACAGGAGAGTAGCGGTTGCATGAAAGTGGAAATCGAAAGAGAGATTGGAATAATGATACTATACCCTTTTGGAACAACATGTACGCACGTCGTTGTATCTGATACGGAAGGAACTCTGCAGGGCCCCTCCTCGTCTTCCTCCTCCTCCTTATCTTGTTCGCATCCACTTCATTCAACGGCTTGTAATGGCCTACTAGCCACATATGGGCAATACTTTGAGAATTTCTGACATTTTCTGACGGGATAAGTGGCATAGGAAATTGATGGTAATTTCTTCCCCCGCCGAACTTGCATCTTCACAGCTCCTACCAGCTCCCACCGATAAACGTCTGCGGCAACACTTCGTCGTAATCGTGGAGTTTGCCCACTTTCATTTTCCATTGGTGTCAGCTTGCCTCCTCACCTCTTATGGTGTCACGAATGCTAATCCGAAGTCATAGGAGGATGGCCTCATTTGTGGCGCTCCTCCAGCCAGAGGACACTTGTTAACGGATCGAAGCAGACGCGGGATGATCGGGATCCCCTGCTTAAACCAAACGAAGATATGGACCGAGGAAACAGCTCAGGATTACCCACCAGTTTCTGTCAATCTTCGGATATGGATAGAACAACTTGAACCGGCTCAAGATCCAACAGACCGCTTCTGGGATTCTACCATGTTCGGAAATTTTTCTCCACACCGACTAATCATGCATGTCCCAAGGCTATTATTGCCCACAAAACGAAAAAACGAAAATCCTCAGCAACCCGACTTCATTCGCACCCGGAAGTGCCAAACTATTACTCAATTCTATTGGTCTCGTAGCTGGGAAGACCGTTAATGCTCAATTGGTCACTTGTGTCTTTGGTACAGACTTTCGTTTCACACTGACATATCATTGCAGCCTTGCAACAGGGCCTGCCTGAGTAAGAAGCCTGAGGGGAGATACACGCTATTTTTACCGTCCCATCCATCCGGACTCGTGCGAGGTTGGCAAAGTTCAAGTACGTTTTCCCAGCTTCGCTATTCGCCTCAAGTCTACCTACCTCAACCTCAATGCGCGAAGATCATCCTGTCGTCGGCAATGGCAGAGCTTCGGAATCGACCGAAGCCGTGCCAGATGAATACACATCGCTGCTGCCAAAGCCCATAGATCATGAAAGCTCCTGCAGTCGAGATGAAGGTGAATACGATGACTGGGAGGATGAAGAGCAGCCGGGCAGGCGTCTCATTTTGGCAGAATTCTGGCTACTTCTGAAAGGATCCATTCCAGTGATTCTCGCATACGCTCTGCAAAACAGTCTCCAGACGATATCTGTCCTTATTGTTGGGCGTTCCTCGCCCGAGAACCTAGCCACAGCTGCATTCTCATACATGTTTGCCATGTGTACAGCCTGGTTGATTGCCTTGGGTGGAACGACGGCGCTGGACACACTAGCATCATCTTCCTTTACAGGAAGCTCTAACAGGCACGATTTGGGCATCCTACTTCAAAGAGGGTTCTTCATCCTCGGTCTCTTTTACATCCCAGTTGCCGTTCTCTGGGCATGTTCAGAACCTGTTTTCAGATTCCTCGGCCAAGATCCGAATTTGTCCAGGGACAGTGCGAGATTCCTGACTTGTCTGATCCCGGGTGGTCTTGGATACATCTTCTTCGAAGCGATGAAGAAGTATCTTCAAGCTCAAGGTAAGAAATGCTTCACACGGCAGACTTCTTCCTCCGGGCACTAATTGCCAACATCTTGCAGAGATTATGCGCCCAGGAACATATGTTCTCCTGATCACATCTCCCATCAATGCCGGCCTCAATTACTTCTTCTGCTACACCTTGGGAATAGGACTCCTAGGCGCCCCTCTAGCGACTAGTATCTCTTACTGGCTGTCCTTTGCACTTCTCCTTCTCTATGCACGTTTCGTCGCAGGCTCTGAATGCTGGGGCGGTTGGTCGCGGAGGGCATTCAACAACATCGGCACCTTCGCCCGCCTTGCAGTCATGGGCATCATCCATGTGGGCACAGAATGGTGGGCATTCGAGATCGTGGCTCTTGCAGCTGGTCGCCTAGGAACAATTCCACTGGCCGCCCAAAGTGTCGTCATGACCGCAGACCAGGTGATAAATACCATCCCCTTCGGCGTGGGCGTTGCAGCTTCTAACCGAGTGGGCAATCTCCTTGGTGCCAGAAATGCCCGAGGGGCTGCCCGCGCCGCCAACACAGCTGCTTGGCTCAGCATGCTCCTCGGTGGAGTGGTATTAGCCGTGTTGATGGGCTCCCGGAACCACTTCGCGAAGATCTTCAATGACGACGAGCGAGTCGTCCGCTTGACCGCAGATGTCTTACCGTATGTTGCGCTTTTCCAGATCGCGGATGGCTTGAACGGTAGCTGCGGCGGGAGTCTCAGGGGTATGGGCCGGCAGCATGTTGGTGCGATGGTCAATGTTGTCAGCTATTATTGCGGCGCATTGCCGTCAGGTGTTTGGCTGGCATTTCACGGCTGGGGGCTCAAGGGGCTATGGGTGGGCCAGTGCATTGCTCTGTATCTGGTTGGGTTCTTGGAATGGGGCATTGTGGCCATGAGCGATTGGAAGAAGGAAGTGGAAAAGGCATTCAAAAGGATGGATGTGCGTGAACGGGTTGAGACGGGAATTGTTGATACGGATTACAATTGACTAGATTGATCCTATAGACCTACTGTGAATCCTATTCCTTGTTCCCGGTAATCAATCTACCAAGCATTTACGGGCGTAGAATTTGGTAATCTACTAATACATACATACTTCGGTTTCATCATCTGCCAGGATTCTCCCGTTAAGGCGGGACGTGGGGTTCCGCGGGGATATTGAAGACTGCTTATTCTAAGAAGCAAATCGATTGGATATCGCAATCAAATCTAACTTAGTCCACTTGTCTAGACTCGACACAGGCAAGCGATAGGATGTAACCCGCTCACGTCATTGCGATAAGCGAATTCGACAGAGATAAGGAACCAGATCGGCATTTCCGGGGCTTCGAGTCACAACTTCGACTTCGTTTCATATCAATTCCTACCCTTGATAGGTCCAGTCAAGATGGATTCATTCCTTTCTCCCCCGGCCTGCCTTTTTCGTTACTGGACCACCGTGTCTTGTCTTGGACATGCCGCTAATCCAACTTTGTCTGAACAGCGAGGAGTTAGCTGACCTCCGTGCTACTGTGTACGATGTACATGCAGAGTATCTGATTCTGCTGTATCTCATCCATGATATCTCCAAGTCTTTCCCGTACAAGTATAACACGGATTACTCACAGTGATAAGGCGTCCCACGCTCAGATCTCACGACGGCCTTTCGCAAGGTCCAGTTTAGAACCATGGCCCGAGGATGCATACTCGTTCTCCAATGCTCTTCTTTCTCCAACGGGCGATACTGGAGCTGATAAGGCCATGTTGGAATCTGACTCGTCCTTCTCCAACGTCCTTCTGCCGGGACTCCAATCATTTGGCATCGCACCAGCGGATTCTCCTGCCGTTCACCAGGGTGGAAAGGGCAGGGTGCATTCTCTCGTCTTGACGGTTGATTCCATTTTCACTCTGTCCACTCCACTATCTTTACCGTTGCCCCGCAGCAGATATGTGGCGTCGTGAGGGGCATTCTGCGTTCTGGGAAGGACGATAGAGAGGTGATTCCCCCATGAGGATAACCAGGGGAGAGGCGGGGACAGTTTCGTCGCGTTTCTTGGGACAGAGAAGGGGTCTGTAGGAAATTGTGGATGTTCGAGATCCTGAAAGATGGATTAGTTGAGTGACTGAGTTCTGAAGGGATTCTGTCAGGAACCAGGCGTATCAGAGTTAATCTCAAGCCCAGCGAGATCGTCGATGTAGAGCTGGTGGTGTGCCGTTTGGTAATTAAAACAAAACAAATGAAGAAACCGAAGTATGATGCTTTTTGCGATGGACCTAGGGAATTTTCCGAATAGGGTCTGTGAGGGGCATTGCTTGACAACGAATGCATATAAGATAGATAAATCTTTCCTGCTGCCCTTTTCAAGGTCATCGACTCATCCTTCTTTCTTCGGATTGTGACAAGAGAACACGTGCCAGCAGCCATGATTGTTCCTGCGTTGAGCCTCCTCGCTCTTTCCTCCATTGCATCTGCTCATGGCGACCACAACCAGAAGCCCATCGCCGGCCCTCACCAGCGATTGTGGTACAACACGCTTCCCGGCGATGGCGGTACTCAGGTACTCAAGTCACTGTCAAGAAGAAGGACGAGGCAGATTGATCGTGTGCAGCTGACCACGATCTCACAGGCCGATTCGGTTTTCTCCGGAATCTCGACATTCGGAAGACTGCCTTACTTTCCTTGTCTGTCCAGCGACGAGGAACGGTATGACATTGCCTTCATAGGTAAGGCTGATTCTTAGGACTTCTCGTGTCGATAACAGTCACTTCTCCATGCTAATGTCCCTTGCTTCACTATTTCAGGAGCCCCCTTCGACACCGGAACTTCCTACAGACCTGGTGCCAGATTTGGCCCCAGCGGCATCAGACAAGGTTCTCGCCGTCTCAATCTCTAGTATGTCGTTTCCGGAGAACTCGGGCTTACACTAGCCATGCTCGGGCAATGAAACAAAGGCTCACGAAGATTGGGCTTCAGCGGTGGCTACAATGTGCCGTTGGACGCGAATCCCTTCTCCAGCGAGATCAAGGTTTTGGATTGTGGAGATATTCCGGTCACTTCGTACGATATGATGCGCTCGACAAGAAAAACGACAGAAGAGAAGATCTTGGGCTGACTGATGGCATCCTGTATAGATACGACAACGCCTGGGCTATACAGCAGATCGAGGAAGGACATAACAGCGTCTTGATGCGCAAGCCTTTTACCGATGCGGACAAACAAGGTCTCTCCAAGGCTGGAAAAACGCTTCCACGAGTCATTACGCTGGGTGGAGATCACACAATCACCTTGCCCTTGCTGCGGAGCATCAACAGAGCCTACGGGCCTGTGTCGGTGATTCATTTCGACAGCCATCTGTAAGCCTATCTGTCCATAGTGCTTCGATTAAGCTAATTCCATAACCTCAGGGACACATGGAAGCCTAAAGTCTTCGGCGGTGCGCCCAGCAAGATTGCGTCCATCAACCATGGTACCTACTTTTATCATGCAGCCATGGAGGGTCTTCTTAGGAACGATTCGAACATCCATGCTGGCATTCGCACGACTCTTTCTGGTCCTTCGGACTATGAAAATGATGGATACTGTGGCTTTGAAATTGTAGAAGCCAGGGAGATTGACACAATCGGTATGAGTTCACCTGCATCTACTTCGAAGTATTTGACTGACACCTCCGGGGATTCGTAGGCATCGAAGGCATCATTAGGAAGATCCGCGAGAGGGTGGGCACAGTCAACCCAGTCTACCTTTCCATCGACATCGACACTCTTGATCCAGCATGTACGTAAAATGTACCATTTCTGAATCGCATATAAACTAACGAGGGGAATCGTGACAGTTGCTCCTGCCACTGGTACTCCCGAAACTGGTGGCTGGTCCACTCGCGAGCTACGCACGATCATCCGCGGTCTTGATGGCCTCAACTTCATCGGCGCTGATATCGTCGAAGTTGCACCCGCATATGATACCAATGCGGAGCACACAACTATGTATGTTGCTCATGGCTTACTGAGATTCCTTATTCAACCTCTTGCGGCTTGTTTTACTAATCTTAAATCTTCTAAACGTAGGGCCGCTGCGGACGTTTTGTATGAGGTGCTCACAATGATGGTTAAGAAAGGACCATTGTCCATTGCACACTCTCATGAGCTATAGACTAACGAAACCAAGACAAACACTCTTTCATATGAGGAAAGGACAAGGCCTATGCAGTATCGGCGGGGAATTTGATTCGTGATTTTCTGTTGAATATGGAAAGGCTTCGATCTACTTGGGCATTCTTCAGTGGGAAATGTTGCTCGATAGCGATTTACCCCCTCCCATCAAAAGGTATAGCATACCTTTACTCTAGCGGATGGTTCGAGGTACCGAGAGTCTTTTGCATTGTTTCCGCGAGTCCACAAGCGTAAAAGTCTCAGCTAAATTCAGATTTAACTACAGTAATTACATAACATCAACATAGCAAGCACATAGGTATCAACTCTCAAATCCTCCTGATCTAAACTCCAGCCGAATTGCTTATACGCATCGTTACAACTAAACCAAGGCAGAAGAGATCAATAGAAATTGAAACTGAGGAGGCAAAAAAAAAAAAAAAAAAAAAAAGAAGAAGAGAACAAGACGAGATATTTCCACCAACAATGCAAACGGCGTACATTTCCTGGCCGAAAGGGCCAGATAGAAACAACAAAAAATAAGTACCAAAATATAAAACCAGATTCTTCCAAATACACCCTTTTGTCCCTGTCAACATTGACGCCTGAGAATCGATTTTTCGTAGCATGATATAAGATATAAGAAAAGCAAGTCGCCCCCCCAACAAGCAGATAACCACAAAAAGAAAGCCACCCACCAGCGCCGACGCAGTAAGTCCAAAGATCAACCAATATCAACACCAGAAAATTTCCCGCAAACGCCAATCAAGCCGTAGCCCCGATTCTAGGGGTGGAAGTTGGGTTCCAAGGTATCCGTAGGAACCTCTTTCACAAACAACGATTCAATCCCCTTCCTCATGTGAAGACCAAATCACATGTGGCCATGCAGCTTCACTCGGTAGAGACACGTATCCTCGCCGCCCCAATTCGACTTGATGCGAAACACGACCTGATCCACGCGGAAATCCTTCATGTTGACAATGGCTTCCACGGGGAAATGTTGCACGTGATGCGCAGCGTCGATGTCGTACTCCCACTTGGCGACGCGGTAGAACGACGGTCCCAGCATCGGATCGTCCATGTATTCGCTCGGCGGCTCCTTCGGCCACGCGCGCTGGAGAGCCGCCAGGATATTCCTGTTGAATAAGTCCTGCCTGGCGTTCGACCGCGAGAAAAGTCGCGAGGCAAAAGACGCGGGAGAAGAAGAGAATGGCCCAAAGTCTTCAACGCCCCAGTTTTTGTCCGTGATCGGGACGGTCTTGTATCGAGCCCACATTTCCATCTGCCGCGGCGCAACGCCCGGGTCCAGAGCGGCGCCCTTGGGCATGTGTTCCACGACGATCTCGTCGGCTATGATCGGGCGACCCAAGACGACCGAGAGCTGGGATACGCCATCGCGCGGAGTGCTGCACCAGCAATCGCCCACGTCCTCCCAGGGGGTCAGCGCAGCGAGAGCGCGCCTCGGTCCACGTGGCTGGGGTCCAAGGCACCACAAGTAAAGGCGCTCGAGCAGAGTCTTCTGAGGGCCGGCGGTTGGACTGGTGAACCAAGGGTCGATGATCGCCCCCGTTCCGATGGAGAGGAAGTTGATTCGGGGTTTCTCGCGATGGCCTACGATCGGCCTCGCAATCGCCCGAGCGGTCACGCGGTCCAACTCTTGTTCCATGGATTGGAACTGTTGGGACAGGGAGTTCACTTGCGAGCCCAGCTTGTTCATCTGGTTTGTGAGGGTTTTGACCGCTTCCGACCCCGATGCGTTCAAAGGAATGTAATGAACTGGCCGGCCGAAGGGCAGAGAGGGAAGAGCGGAGCCAATGCTGTGGGAGAAAGCAGCAATACTGTCGCTATAGGCGTAGATGCCAAACATGGAGAGTGCGCTCAGCACCATGATTAGAGCCACCCGGAGCACCTGTGCTAATTGAGGGAAGATAGATGACTTGGGTATCGAGCGGGCATCAGATGCAACAGAGTGGTCTGCTGAGGAACGAGTAGACCTGGCGATCCAAGCCTCGCGTATGCTAGGACTACGCCGGGGAATGATAGTTCTGGCAGGGGCGGAGGAGAGTTCTGGTTCCGTCTTGAGCACAGGTTCGGGTTCTGGCTGGGGATGGGGCTGGGGCTCGGGCTCGGGCTCGGCCTGCTGTTCTCGCCCGGACTCAGAAACAGGTTCTTCTTCTTCTTCAATCGTGGTATCAGCGAAAGCGAGCCCCGACGCACGACGAGGTGGCTTGGTAATGTTCTTTCCGCGTGGCTCTTCGCGGTATTTACTCCGCCGTGTCCGTTGCAAGTCATCCAAGTTGATGTTGCGTTCGACTCCCCACGAGATTGTCGAATCGTTCTCAATAGAACTGCCACGAAGTGGAGAGTATGCTGAGAAGGTGAAATTGTCGCGCGGAGAAAGGTACGTATTCATGCCCCTTCGAGCAGCAGGGCGGACAGTGGACGGGACCTCCGAGCTTGAATCCGTGGCAAGAGTGTGCGGGATAGGCGGAGTTGGGGTCGCGGTGGAGCGTTGAGGCCGGTTAGCATTATTGTCAGGAGGAGGGGATGCGCTATGCGAGGCCTCTCGCAGAGAGTCAAGCAGTTGCACCTGGTCCGGGGTTGGCTCGCGTCTTGGGTAGCGGCGCACAGGAGAAGCACTCGCAATAGATGAGCGCCGTTGGGACCGAGTATTCGCTCGAGAGGATCTTTCCGTTGTATCACTTCGATTATCTGCGTTTCCCAACCGTGCGCGTTCTAATTCTACGCGTTCTCGTTCTGCTGATTCTGCGTGTTCTAAATGTGTCTCGATGGTTTCAGCGATATTTTCAAGCCCCGTATGTGGTTTCATCAGCATCTGACGAGGAAGAACCTTCGGCGCCGGTGAGCCGTAAGCAAAGGATTGTGTTGTTTGAACACTTGGTAAGGCGACATTATTCGCAGGAGTCGCACCGATCCCCGGAATGAGATCCAGTAAATCATCGTCGTCGCGTGGAGGCGTAGGCCCTCTGCGACGAGTAGTGCGCCTGGGAGGCATCTTTTGGCTCAGTGCACTTGGATCTCAAGGGAGATCCAACAGCCTAAGAGTGGATAATGTACCTGATGTTCAGTCCTGTGTAGCCTATGTCAGCTAATACAATAGAAACAACCACTGTAGCAGTTCAGGTCTGTGACAAGTAAAACTGCCACTGGGGACAGAATGAAAACACGCAGAAAGGAGCATGAGAAGGGAAAAGTCAAACAAATATGAAGATGGAAGCATTTGTGCAAAGCGAATGACAGTTTTGCAGACAATGTAGGAATTTCAGGCAAACCGGGACAACACAGGACGGCAGAGGGAAGAAGCACCCAGACTGCTTTGATCGACTCTTGCGTATTTGCAGACGTGACAGAAGGAAATCATTCACTTACGCTTCCAGCTGTCAATTGTATTAACAGAAAATACCGGAATTACCCAATCAGGTTCCAGGGAGTCGTCTGTCACAGAGAACGATGGCCCGGCTGGAAGCTCCCCTTATCAATTGCTTGGCGTTGTTCAGGCGAGATAGACAACCCTGAGGATGAAGAATAATTGCCGAAGGGTAATAATAGGCAAGCACCGTGGTTCCGATGCGATTGATTGGTACGGGCGACAAGGAAAAAAAAGGTAAGACGCAGTAATTGCAGGAGTCGCAAAATGTCCACGATAATAGCTTTGATCACGCCGAATAATGAGTTTGAATTGACCGAGGGACCAATGTTCGAATCGTTTCGAGATGTAGTTTTTCTCTTTTTCGATTGGAGTTGGCGAACAGGCCAATCTCCGTTGTTCGCGTCAGAAGCGCGATCTAGACGCGCAAGGCGGGTTAACGCAGTCTTTCCTGGACAGCTGTAATAAATCCCGTCCGTCGTGATCGTCGAGTCGGAAGGAATTAGACGCGCTGTAGCAATTGATAATTGATTTGCCCGCGAGGGAATTATTTTACGGCGTGGTCTGGATTGGAGTTGCGATCGACAGACTGGATGGATTGATGGATTTGAAGGTCTTTTGGGGCACGCGAAGAAATGGAAACTGTCCGTGAAGTGCTGGCCTCCTATTGGCGCCACTTGCAGTACCTGCTGGAGAGCAACACAAACGGCAAGAAATTGAAGTTTTTGCGAGGTTCGATTTCTTGTATGACTCGGAAATAAATCTCGAGGAAGACAAGTTTCAGAAGAAACCCGATCGCAGGAGGAGACGACAATGTACTCTTACGTCTTTCGGCGGTTTCTTTGTTTTCCGTCTGTTCATTGCGGTGCCGTGATTGGTCCGAGGTCGGTCCTCTGGGAAGGCTGCAGGTGGGCTTTCATCTCGAAGCATCGCCCGGTCTTTCTTTTGTTCGCTGCTCTCGCTATTTTTGCTTCAATGAAGAAGCTTTTTCTTTCAAGATTGTCTTTGTCTGACTTTGTTGTAGAGCACAATCTACCCTCTGCAGCGTAGGAATTCGTTGTTTCAGTCTCACCGACCATCCTAACCAGACACGATGCTGAGCAAATGAACATGTGGATCTCTTTGAAACTGCTGCTCACAGAGGTTGAAGTTCCTACCGGGTATGCTATCCTACTAAAGAGAATGGCTCTCTCCAACCAAGGCTTGTCACCAGCCAGTTCGCCTCGTCATCAAATGTCAAAAGGTAATAGTATACAGTATGCGGAAGCTGCGAACATGATATAGTGCTAGCAAGCAATACGCAAAAAAGTGACACGCTGAAAGTAGCAACCTCCTTTATAGTCTTATCGCTCAGCAAGTCCACGCGCCTATAGTGCCGTCTTTCCGACCCTCGAGGAGATATCCATCCTTGAGCCGTACACGCTCAACAGTGGCCGGCTGGGGATCATGCTCGTCGAGACCAACACCCGCACCACAGTCCCAATGGTTTCCATCCGCCTTGTCGTAGACCTTCACCACAGTCTCGCCCGCAGCGGCCGAGATACGCCGGGTGTCAAACATCATGCTGGTAATGGGTTTGTCGTAGGCAAAAGCGTCGTATATCGCTCCAGTCCGAAGATCCCAGATCTAAAGAAAGACGTTACATGAGATACACTCCAAAAAGAAATGCCAGAATAGAAATGATCAAAAGAAAAAGAAAAGAAAAGAAAAGACGAAAAGAAACATACCCGAATGCTCCGGTCAAGACTGCCCGTCACCATGTGCACATCGTCGAACTGTAAACAGGTGACCGGGCCAGTGTGGCCGACCAGGCTACGATGGACTTGACCACTGCGCAAATCCCACAGGCGAATCATACCGTCGGCCGTACCACAGGCCAACGCAGCATCAAAGCATTGAACGGCACCGACGAAATCCGCAGAGGCATCTGGTAAGCGCCCTGACGGCCGCCATTGCGTGTCTCCGCTCATCATCGAAGTGGACGCTTGGGCAGCAGCCCATAAAACGTCCAGCGTCTGGACGCAACGTCCTTTAACCAAGTCCCATTGTCGCAGGGTTTTGTCGGCGGAACCGGAAACCAAGGTATCACCACGGAAGTGAAGCGCCGTAACCTCGTCGACATGGGCCTCGAGTGAGAACAAGTAGCAATCTTCCATGCTGGTCGAGGTTGCGAGAGGTGTATCATCGGAGTAGCTGAGCCCATCATCTTCTTCCTCTTCCTCGCGTGCTTTGTGGATGCGGTTGTCCCGTGGTGCGGATCGTGCACGACTCAAGTCCCACAGGCGAATGGATGCATCCATAGATCCGGTAGCGACGATGTTATCCTCCACTTGCAAACACCGCACCGATGCGTTGTGGCCTTCCAAGAACCCGGTGCATCGTCCAGCATTAAGATCCCAAACTCGCACGGTATCATCTAACGCTGCGCTAACCATAGTTCCAAAAGGATAATCGAAATCAATGGCCGTGACCATATCGGTATGGGCTTGAATCTCCTTGATGGGTGACCCGGGCTCGAAGTGCTCGTGCAAGATAGGCATAGACCGTTTCCCTGGATGCCTGCTGTCAGCCAAGTTCTTTCGTCAATTACCAACTTGCCAACAGTACTTATAGATCTCTGCTTTATACTCCGGGGCGAAGACGCGGGAAGCTTCTGGTAAATTGATTCCGACATGAAGGATGCGTCCATAGCGGGATCCTCGGAGACGATGGAGTCGTCGTTCGCTTCTGATGACTTCGGTGTCGCCACGGCAGCTGGAATTTCTTCTTCTTGAAGATCCTCCAGCTTGTTGTCGATCTCCGTCACTATTTCGAACAAGGTTAGATGTCCAAATCTTGTGAAACAACCAGGTCCCAGGTTTCACCCACGCTCGTGTTCGAGTCCCGCTTCATCCATTTCCAACCCAGCCAACCGATCCAAGACAATCTTGCGCATATTATGCAAGCTTGCGATCTTGTTATCGATCTCGTGGATTTCTGCGCTGCACATGTTCTTGCGGACACCCATCATTTCCAGCCGGCGGCTCAGCGCTTCGCGCTCCTTTTTCAGCCCTTCTGGGGAATTCGGCAAAGCTCCACCTCTTTCGCCATCTTTCAATAACTTCTGGCCCTTGGAGCTACGCCTGCGGTGTGATTTGCGGTGTTCATTGTCGCTTTCCGGGAGGGAGGCTTGGAAGCCCTGGAATAAAGAGTAACTGCTCGTGTCTTCGGGGATGTTCGCGAGAAGAGCATCGGGGACGGACGAAAGGGCGCGGGATTGGATCTCGGTGGTCGACAATTTGGAGCGAACAAGATCGGTAGGTGTAGTTTGAGCAAGGCCAAAGACCCTGCGTTGAGTTTGCGGTCGCCGTAACTCGCGATGAATGTCGGTCATGGCATTTTGATAATGAGCGGCGGAGTCGGAGGCTGGTCCAATCAAGTGCCCTGCAGTTGATGTGACTTTCCTTCCAAAAGCTTCGATATGGCGAGTCTGGGTTCAAGGCAGAGAGATATTAGCGCAAGCTGGCGGAGGAGAGGAGAAAGAAAGCTGTTTACCGTTAAGCCGGTTCCCAAAAGGCCGTCACCCTCAGCAAAATCTGACAGACCAGAAGGCGACTCATCGCGCCGATGGTTCTCCATGAGAAAAGAAACCAGACTCAGATACCCATACGGGTTGTCTGGCTTTCAAGGAAAGGAGGGAATCTGTCGAGGGGAGGAAGACTTTCGGACTTTGTCGGCTTCGAGAGTTGGAAAGAGTTGACCTGGAGAGTTGCACGCGATGAATTACCGCGTTCCCGACCGTAATTTTACCCTGCTTTACCGAGTCTGTCCGCCGGTTTCCAAGTCGACTAACCCCATGCGCTTGGACGCTGCAGTTCCACTGATTGATGCAAGGTAACAGGGGTTTTCTTAAATGTTGTTTAGCACGGCACGAGGCTTTGAGATAGCGTTCTGCAGGGGCTCTGAAGCCAACATATGGACCGATGAAATCGGTGCCGCTGCGCAGTACGTACGGAGTACGCAGTATCGTCTCCAGATTACCCGCCGGGAAAAACAGAGCTTCTCTGTGCTTTGCCAGGCCCTTATTATAGGACTTTCTTGCTCTCCGCCTTTTCGTATATCACATGCAAGTTGGTCTTATCGTCAAATGACCTTGGTCAAATGAATGTCTCCTCCGATACCAAATGACCATGAGAAGTCGAAACAAGTCTGAGACGTGACGAACGGAAGCCAAAAGACGCTTACAGTACTACAGTTACAGCCTAGGCTTCCCTAGCATATTACGTTGATACGGCAGAAATTCCCCGCCGCAATCGGTCCGCAAAAGATTCACCACTCACAGGGGATCCTCGAGCCATTGACGACTCAAGACGGAACTATGGATACGGCGATCGATCTTTCCGATGCCTCCAAGGCATTGGATCTGGCGAACATTCGCTTCCAGTTGATGTGAGTCACGATGTGCCTCTTCTATGGATCTTACTGTTTCCCCGCACTTCAGCAAGAAAAGCGATCGACAGCGGATTCCGGGGCATCCTGACTGACATTCCATGGCAATTCTCACAGTCGCTTGGAAGATACGATCACTTTCCATCTCATCGAACGTGTCCAGTTCCCGCTCAACAAAACCATCTACATCCCCGGCGGCGTCAAAGTCCCCGGCAGCGATCTCAGCTTGGCGGATTACCTGCTGCGTGAGCAGGAGCGTCTCCAATCCCGGGTCCGCCGTTACCAATCCCCCGACGAATACCCATTCTTCCCCGATGCTCTCGAGGAACCCATCCTCCAGCCTCTCAAATACCCCAAGATCCTGCACGACAACGACGTGAACGTGAACGACATTATCAAGAAGCGATACGTCGAGGAGATCCTTCCCGCCGTCTGCCCCCAGTTCGGCCGTGAGGATCGCGGAGAGACTCAGGAAAACTACGGTTCCGCCGCTACGTGCGACGTCAGCTGTCTCCAGGCTCTTTCCCGTCGCATCCACTTTGGCAAGTTCGTCGCCGAGGCCAAGTTCCAGAAGGATCCGGAGACTTTTGTCAGGTTGATCAAGGCCGAGGATCGCGCTGGAATCGATGCCGCCATCACAGATGCCAAGGTAGAGCAGAAAGTGCTGGAAAGACTTCGACTGAAGGCCAAAACCTACGGCACTGACCCTGCTTTCCCTAACGAGGGAGGACAGAAGATCAACATTGATGCTGTCGTTGCTATGTACAAGGTACGTGGACATTGTTCCGAATCAGCAGTTCCGTCCTCTACAAATCCTAACATCACCGCAGGAGTGTGTCATTCCATTGACAAAGATTGTGGAGGTCGAGTATCTCATGCAGCGCTTGAAAGGAACCCAATGGGAATGAATATGACGAGAACATGACCCCTTCTTAATTTCTTGCTAATATGTCAAAAACCGCCAATTTTAAAACGCCCTGATGAATGATGTAAAGGTAGAAGCTAGATCGACGATGCGAGCATAGGAATCGCGCGATAGATGATGTATGGTAGATAAAACAGACAAAAACATCGAACCGTTCCATAGCGCATCATGATTATACTGGAGGCTTCAGGTAATCTGTCACGTCCTTCACCGCATTTTCGAACTTGGCAGCCTCGATCAGGATCAGACTACCCGACGTCTTGATTCCGAGCTCCTGAAAGGCACGTTTCGAGTCTGCATGACCATCCGCCTGCTTATGCGTGTATTCAAGAGAACCATGGCACAGCGCGTGTCGCTCGAGCACCTCGTCTTCTGGGTGGAAATAGAATCGCTCAACGTTGGCGCCGGACTTCTTCTTTTTCTTCTGTGGGCGAGCCTCCTCCATGTCCAATTTCGACTCGACTTCTTCATAATTCTTCGATATGATCAAGTAGTGCGAGAAATTGTAAGGCTCCTTCTCTTCGAGAGCCCAGGCGATCTCTTCCAGAAGCATGGTGTACATCGGAGGGACGACCTCGGATGGCATGTTGATCAACCGCTCCGTCAAAATTAATCCGATTGGAGGGATGGGTGTTTGAGACAAGAGGTTCGACAGGGCGAAGAGCGAAGAATTGGAGGAGGCTTTGCGCTGCAGATAGGTGATCAAGTCTTTGGTAACGGGTTTGTCCTATGGCAATCAATCAGCGACAGCTCCATGGACAGTTTGGCTTGCATGACCCATCCAAAGAGACGAGACTGTCCCGCGTACCTTATGCTCCTGAAGATTCACGACAGACAGGAAAGCGTATGGGTCCGACTCGTTACCATCCACCTTCACCGTCGATCCAAGCAACGGTTGCGACAGAATCAAGTCGGCCAGGGCGGACAAGTCGAAGATCTGAGAGTCGTTGTCGAATAATTGTCGGAGAAGATTCTTGAGGCCGTGGAAATCCACTGCTGGCTGAGGATCAAACCATTCGAAATCGACGTTCACCATATCAATATCCTAGAGAAATAAATCCCCCAATTAGCAAAGACGATCCGATTGCATGCGGAGGCGGAGAGGTCGAGGTACTTACTTCGTCGCTTCCACTCTCATCTCCATCGTGAGGAGGCTGGGCGCCCTCCATCTCGACGTCGCCGTCTTTGAGCTGCTTGCGCTTTCCCATTGTATCCTTTTATAATTGAGAAATGTCTGGTGAAGTGAGATAAATAGGTCAGTTTTGTTGGATGAGAATCTCCAGAAAGCTCTCGGGATAAGAAAAGTCACTCCACCCCTCGCTAAACCGCTTTGGAACTTTTTTTTTATCGCGCCTTTATCAGCGGCAGCCATGTCTTGGCACCCCAATGTCAATGTCAATGTCTGGAATCAATCCCGTCTTCATCTTCTGGAATAATTCCCTCAAAGGCATAGTTTGATTCTATTTTAATAGTACTTGTTGCCTAGTGTTGTTGACTGAATGACTACTAAACTTATCAGGTATTGTTCAACAGTTGATACCCACTAATAGATGTAAGAACGAAGACGAACATGTCTGCCTCATTGCCCAGAGAGACACCTCAGCAATGGAGAGGGCACTGATCTCTTGTCCAGAAGCCTTGCAGTTGAAAACAACATTGGGGCATCTAAGGAAGAAAGGCTCCCTAATCTCCCTAGGGATTTAAGAACCAATGCTACCATCAAAAGCGCCCAAATTCATTGGAATAGGTTGTGCACAACAAAAGGCCTGACTTTGGATTCAGCTTCGACCCGAGGCGATGGTTCGCCAACAAGGACATCGAGAGACCCAGACCTAGCAAGTATGCCTCGGACCGGTGCCATCGGCGATGTTGTTGACTCTTCCTTGGTTGGCAAGCCGACATGGGGGGCCATTGGCGACCTCGTTCAACCTTTGTCGTTGACAAGTGTGTTGCATTTGAAACTTCAGCAAGGAAATTACTTTTGGATTTTCAAGAGTCTGCGTCTCAATTGCGCTGTCGTTCACGCCTCTGAGACATCCCTCGGCCGATCGAGAGCCTGTGGTCCCATTCACAGAGTGGATAGTTCTCTCTGCATCCTTTCTCTCCAGGAGAAAGAAAGAAGAAACATAAGACGAGAACACAGAGGTAGACATGCACAGGTCTCCGATACAAGCACGCGACCGCGTGCCAGATTAGGACAGACCCTGAATCGACCTCCATGTTGCGTTGTTCGATTCCACCACAGATGAACATCCTCGAACCGGCACGCTCGTCTCCACAAACATGACCCAAACTCAAGTCTTGTAGAAAGCAATCTTCATGTTCACTGACGTAGTTCCCTGCTTTCCAGCTTGGCAGAGACTCCAGTCGCTGTGCGATGTAGTAATGGATGTTCCTGAAGCTGGATCCCCGATCGACGTTCCCAGACAGCTCTGCGGTTTGTAAACTTGTCGACCCACGGAGATGACCTCAGTGACTCCAGGATGACATCACAACCCGCCCAGCTCTCCCAACGCCATATAAACCTCGTGACGCAGAAGCAACTTGGACGTTTCTCCCTACCAGATTGAATCTCAATATTGAATTGACTTTTTTGCATCAACTATTCTTGTCCACCAAAATCACAACCACCGTCAAAATGGTCTTAGGAAACGCATACCACGGCGCCGGCCAGTCCAACGTCGGCCACGCACCTTTCTACGAGGCAGGCGACCAGCGCAACGAGCCTCAATCGGTCATCAACGAGCGCCAGCGCTACATGGACGGCAAGGTCGGAAGCCACCAGAACCTTGATTCGAGTGAGTTCACTTCCCTGCGATAACCGACAACCGCCCCCTGCAACTACATATAAGTATACTAACTATACGACCAGAGGATGAGCGCTCCATCGCCAACAAGCTCGCTGCCCAAGAACGCAAGCCCAACAAGGACAAGCAGTTCCAGCCGACGGACTACGACCCCGAGGCTGAGATCAGCAAGAAGGATCCTACTCTTCCTGTACGTGTCCCACCATGCTTCGCCATGATCGATTGATTATGAGACTAATGAATACCACGCAACAGGCCAAGATCCACGGCAACGCGCCATCCAAGGGCGCCAAGATCGACAGGGAGCTCCAAGAAGACGACGAGCTGAGATTGCGCGAGAAGGGCATCAAGAAATAAAAATGGAACGCATGAGATGAAACGAATGAAGCGAAAATCATTTGCCAGCGACGGGGATTTCTTCATATATAAGCAATGGTTCCGGGAATCATGCTATCTATCTATGTCGATTTTTGTATGACTAGAATATGATTGATACTATTCGGTGATATCCGATATATTTGGGACACGGAGACACGAATCGAATCCATATGTGCATTGGAGGCGATCACTTGTTTGGTGTTGTTTGCGTACCAGTACAACGTCAATTCTAATTCTCCAATCTCATCGATTTCTATTCTTGGTCTTGGTCTCGGGTTCCATAAATATCATGGGTGTTCTCCTATGAATCCTGTACATGGTTGGATTGGTCATCAGGCATCTCAGTAAAGTCGTTCCGAAGCAGGGTCTCGGCACGCAGGCCGAAGAGTACTTTCAATGTATATAGTGAGGCACCCATCGGTTTGTTGGCTGCGACCAGACCAAGCTTTGGTCACAATCGGTCGTCGAGAGCTTTGAAGAGGCCTGCACTTTCGCGGTCCACGCAGTCGCCCGTACATCGGTCCCTTAGCCTGCGAACGATCCGAATAAACCAAGGCCGAAATCTTGCGGTCCTGCAGGAATTGAATAGCCCTCCATGAGGCAGCGATCGCATTCTCCCCATGGTCGAACAGAGCAGAGAAGATCTGGTTGCCAAGTTTCCACATGGGTCTGTTGGAGAAGAAAGCCGTGCTGGCTTTTCCGCGATCGGTCGAAATGATGTATATAGCCACCTGATAAGAGACAAAAATTTCAACTCTCATCTGTGAACTTGGGATCATCATCATGAGGCTCTGTAAAGACATTCTGCCAGTAACTCTCAACCTTCTCGCAGATACCGATCTTGTTCTGCCACGACCGGAGATCATTCTCAAGATTGCATGCGACCCATTTGATTTCCTCCCAATAGTCTTTCTCAACATCATACCCAAAGCGCTTGATCGTGTCCTCTGGCACTATCCATGCTCTCCCGTCAGATCCATCTGGCTTGATCGTAGGAGTTGTCTCCCATTTCATGCCAAAAACATTCTCTCCGGGATTGAACTTTGGATAGTGCGCATGAATGAAGAAGGCGCGAGGAGGCTGCGCGACTGACGCATCCTTAACCCGCCATTTATCCTGACTAGTCAAGGCATAATCTTCAACCGGATCCGACTGGACCATGGCAGAGCCTGACAGCCCGTCAGGCTTCGGATGACCAATGGCTTGGACACGCTCGCTCACGGTGTAGAATGGTTGGCCTACTGCCGAGGCTGCCTGGATGAAGGTTTCCTTGTCGCCCTCGCCTGGCGCTCCTTGTGAAAGCAGTCGAAAGTAATGAGAGGGCCCGTAATAGTTGTAATAGGCGGAGAGCATCAACGTGACAAAGTGCGTTTTCTTGGACACCAGAAAGACACCTGTTTCGGATGACTGTCGAAGGATCATTGGGGGTTCAGGTTGCTGCGAGATATTGAAGTAGAGAGGAGAAGGCGTCGACGCCCAGAAGTCAGGCCAGGTAACCAGCCCAGTGGAAGTGAACGGCTCCGAATCAAGCAGTTCCTCGGGCTTGTGAAGGGGGAAACAATCTGCATCCATCCAGACGATCTCTTCGAAAGATGAGAATAGAACGGCAAAGATCTTGAGCTGATAATGCGCGATGGCCTTGTCGCCTACAATGTCTGCCAGAACCAGACATCGCGCATTGAGGTCTGGAAGAACATCTTCGCAGATTTGTTTCTCGTACTCGCTTGCATCCTTCATATAGACCTCGACAGGTAGAGTCGACCCTGTGCGGCGTAGCATTCGCAGGGAGGACAAAAAGACCGGGAAATAGGACCCTCCTGCAGTCGAAACCAAACCCCGTGTCCCAGGCGAGTGTACCGGACGGAGAAGCTTGGAGTCTTTGGCATCCCGTATAAAATTTTCATGGGCGTCTTGCATCAAGCCAATGTCGTTGTCGTTTAGAAGTATGAGGTCGGGCCGTGGTCCAGGGTTAACCGCGTCAAAATGAACAGCCCCTGCATCGCCTCGACGCACGGGAGGAGAACACTTGGGCGCGTTCTGTTCTAGGATCGGTTGGAAGGCTTCCCAGAAATTGCTCTGGCGTTCCGCAAATGGGACTTCAAAGGCGGTGGTGGAGACCACGGAGACCGTCGTTGGCGTCCAATGTAGGTACACGAAGCAGACAAGGAGCACGGCACCCGCGGCGAAGATGACTGCCCTCAGTTTACCCAGACGGAAGACTGACATTATAATCGAGAACATCAGATGGAGATCGCGTTATATATAATCGAAGAATTACTGTATTCTTGAGAATCGATCAGCAGGCAGATCAAGCAATGAATACGTCTTGCAATGCGCGCAAGCCAAGGAGTGGCCAGTTGCTCGACAAGGTCGCACAGTACTTTGCACACAGAACACACCGTTGACCGATTCTGGTAAGCTCCTCGATTTTTCTGGCCCCAATGGCGCAGAATTCAGAAAAAAGCGATCATGATTGTGGTCGTCAGCAAGAGCAGTTTCTGGATCACCGAGTTGACAAGCTTGGGCTGTCCCCAGATCAAACAGATTCCCTCCACACGCCTTCTGCTGCGAATGATGCAATGGCAGAAGTGGCCGAGCTGACGCGACCTTTTTGACAGCAGCAAAGGCCTGCTGGAGCCTGGAGCTTCAAAGGGATAGGAAAATCTTGAGGTTCAAGAAGGAATTGGAAAAGATCGCCGAACTTCATGACCACGTGGGCGCTGACGTACTTCTTCTCTGCTCTTGGCGACAGTTATCCTGTACATTTCTCGTACAATTGATAATTATATCAACTGTCTTTCTTAGTAACTATAGAGCTTAATATGCTTCAAAGCAAGAAATAAAAGAGATGACTGCAAGAAAACAGAGTTAAATTTGAATTCGTTTGGTGGGGTTTGTTAGGCTATGCCGTACCATCAAATAGAAGATACTAACTTAGCATAGATCTAAACACTACAGAGTAACTGTGGGTGACGGTGGAAAGGCCATGGTTGTGCATGGCTTCTGCCTTTACAAGCGTGTCCTTTTCACGCATCCGGTTCTGACTATACCCAGTTTATCTTAGTTTGCAACTGGTTCGATGCAGGCATTAACACTCCGATATAGAAGTAACAGGCAAGCATTTAAAAACGGCACCATAGCCTAGCAAAAACTCCTTCTAGAGATGCTTCTTTTATCATATACTATTAATAACTGTAAAATTCTGTATTCTTTCTTTCTTGCAAGTGTTCAAGCGTACCATTTCCCAACATGCCTGGAACCAGCACAAAGGACGCAAATGAGGGTAACTGGAATAGTTTGGTTCAGCTTACCTAATGGTAACGTTGAACGTGATTTCGAAGATTCAATAAAGGAGAACTCAATAAAGAAGCACATGTTTGATATAAAACAAAACTTTTAAACGTGTGTGGTCCTACGCAGATGTTCTAGTAGCTCTCTCTAATCAGCAACCCGGCGGGCCCTGGAGACTTCCCCTATGGGTCTACATTACTCACCATGTGAGTCCTCCCAAGTAACCCACTGAAGGTAATCTCACCGGTGCTATTCATAGCGTTAATCAAGCTATCAGCCTTAGCTGCCCTATAGAGGGACTTGGCGTCTGCCACTTGACTATTCAACGTTATTTATTTAATGATCATTCAAACAACTTCTCTATTCTTACATCAACTCCATTGCCCTCCAAAGTTCCACGTTAAGCTATAGACGCATTTCCCGCAATGCATTTTCCAGATCACGGGCGTGGGTCACACCAGTAGTCGTTTGATGGTCTTGGCCACCCACAGCCACGCCGCACTCTGGGCACCGAGACAGCTCCATAGCACCACCACATTCTCCGATCGTAAACGGATGTCCATTTTCGCAATAATACTAGTGTCCCGTTCCGCGGAACTCCCGTGACATGGCAGCCAGCACGGCCATACGCTCCTCGTTTGTCACCGGGGTATAAAATTCCGAGCCGCGGAGCATTGCCCTGGTGCCCTCGATTTCTTCCAGGAGACCGCGTGTCTGTCCAGCGTGGAGGTCACAAAGTCTCTCCGCCTCCTCAATCGCAGCAGTCCCCTCTTGCAGCAGAGCCTCTGCTCGGGCTGGCTCTGACAGGTTTTGCCGCTCGAGTGCACAGAACTGTGCGAGGAAGATGTTCCCCTCTGTCTGTTGTAGGATTCGGCGGGAGCTTGCTGCGTTGGTAATGAGACGTTTACTTTCTTTCTTGCACTCCGTCAAGTTGACGTATAGCTCGCTTTGGCTGGTGCCGGGTCGCACTTGTTTGCGCAGGGAGAGGAAGTCCGCCAGCAGAGCTGTGTCTAGGCGCAGCAAGAGAGACGTAGCTTGGAGGTGGCCTTTTGTTTGAAGTACATCCGCATCGAAGTCGAATTGACCAGGGGTCCTCTTGCGTCGACGTGCATCTTCTACCATGTTGTGGACTCGGTTGAACGGCTGCTCCTCCACCTGCACCCTGCTCTTATATTCGCTTATCTTGTCCCGGAGAGCTATAATTTCCCTCCACCGTCCTTTATCATATTTGTTGACATGGCTTCTCATCAATCGCACCTGATGCTCCGGAGGGCCCTCGATTCGGATCTTGACGTCGGCTTGGAACACTCGTCTGGCGGTTTCCTTCGCCCTTGCTCCTAGTTCATGGTCTTGCAATTGCGATATACGCTTCGGCAGGTCTTCGGCCATTGGAACGTACTTCTGATTCAGATACAATATGAATTTCTTTGTTGCCTCGTCTAGCAATGCGCGTCTCACAAGCCTTCCGTAACGGGACACACTGCGTAGTGAGCCCCGACAGATAGCACATGTCCGAATATCGTCAATTGAGAACGGCTGCGAGGACGAAGCGATTGAGATGGGTCTTCCATTTTCATCCAAGATATAATGCTTCTTGATATTCATTTGAGCATCCATACTTTCGATAGT
The DNA here is from genome assembly GCA_027569715.1 of Hamigera avellanea. Taxonomy (NCBI): domain Eukaryota; kingdom Fungi; phylum Ascomycota; class Eurotiomycetes; order Eurotiales; family Aspergillaceae; genus Hamigera; species Hamigera avellanea. The sequence continues at coordinate 320,666 of JAPDKU010000016.1, forward strand.
CAAAAAGTGCCCACACTGAGGAAAAATGCAAGGGTTCTCCGTCAAGTCCACTTCGTGCTACTGCTCGCCCAGGATGAAATCCACCGTGGTCTCCTTAATACTGTCTAATGCGCAGCTCTGGCAGAATTCGCTTGAAGGGCAGGTCTCACCACATACAGACGGGCACTGGTGGCCACATGATAGCATTTTCTCACAGCACAGAGAGCATGGAATATGGTCGCAGGGTGCAGCACATGGCATCGAGCATGAGCTGTGGGGGCATGAGGACAAGCATTCAGACACCGCGCATGGAGCGCACGGTTCAGAGCATTTCTGCGGACATCTGGCATGGCGATGTACATGGGGGACATGGAGTATCGCCATGGCATTCGGCATTGCAAGCATGCGTGCACGTTGAATACGAGCGTCCACATTTCTGTGTGCATCTTCCATGGTCAACCTGGGGGCCCTCAGCGGTGCGTTTCATACACGACACGCATTGCCGCTTGCAACTATGGCCACATGGTAACACACTTTGACATTGGCGATTGCATCGGTAATCCACGCTATTGATGTCAATATGGCAAGCCACTCTCGTGTGGTGACGGCAATGCGGTATTTCTCGGTTGACCAAAGTCGGGCATTTCACTAGGCTAAGATCTTGCGCCTGCCAAAAAGGGAGATTGGTCATTGGATGCCCACATGGGAGAAGACGATTAGCATCAAAAACAGGTACAGCACATTGTTTAGGACATGGGTCCCCGCATGGCCTTGGACAAGGATGCGAGCACCCTTTCTGAGGGCGTTGGCACTGCTGCGGGCAATAAAACAGCGGAATGGAGTATCTCCGAAATGACATTTTTGTTTGCAAGGATGGCCGCACTGAAGGCGCTTCCCACACTGCAGACTGCAACCTCCCTCAGGTGAGTATTGGACAAAGTGCTCTGGTTCTGATACTGTAATAGGAGTCTCAGGGTGTCGAGGGCAGGTTAGGTCCAGAGTATCGCCAATATTCCCCTCCCTTTTTAACATATCAAGCACCTTTCCCCACATGTCAACGCCTCTGGACGTGGCCGAATTCCCGATGAGATACATGCCGTGTTTGGCACGGGAGAGAAGCACGTTTATCCGGTTTGGCGTGCGGAGGAAGCCACACCGATTCTGCTTGTTACTTCGCACCACCGAAATCACCACCACTTTAGCCTCCTCGCCCTGGAATTTGTCGATTGTTGCGACCCTCAGCGCATGGAGAAGTGTTGATCTAGAGATGGCTGTCTTTTCTAGGTACGGCTCATCTTCGGTAAAGCCAGCGTTGGCCAGGTCCTCCTGGTCTCTTTCTCCCACAGTGATAGTGAAAGACTCGCTCAGCTTCCGTCGCATCCGATGAAGCTGGCCAAGGTAAGGGGTCAGAACAGCGATATCACCGCTTTGGTAAGTCCCCTGGCGAAGAAGGTGATTTACCAGGGCAACTGTCAGTTGTATCTCGTGATTATTCCAGTGGGATGTTGCCATGGCTTCCTCACCAGAAGCATTACCCTCTGGTACACGGTGGTCAAGCCAGAAAAGCCTCTTTCGCATTCCCACGATCTCTGGGTACCTGAGCACGGATGGCGCATCTTGTAGGCGCGGATACAATGTTTCTCGGATGAGTTGGGATATCGATGGGTGCATTCGTCGCTGTGTTTCCAAGGAGCAGAACGGGATCTGGACTCCGACGCCATCATCAGGCTCCACTAGACGTTCAAATAGCGACCTGTCCAAAGAGTATTGGCTGCCTGCTTTGCTTTCCCGGGAAAGGTCATAGTTTTGAATCTGAGGCCGGAGCTGTTGGTGATCGCCGATGAGTATCACCTGTTCGAGAGATGGCAACAGCGAAGTGAGTAAGTGCGCCTCCAACACCTCCCCGGCTTCCTCGCATACAAGTACCTTAGACGGCAGTCTGCGGAGCATCTTGAGATTGCGGGCAAGGCCTGTTGTAGTCACTCCGATGACGTCCGCGGCCCTGAGACACCGCAAGTCCATCTCGTCTCGTATTATGTCCCAGGAAGCCTTGGTCTTCAGATGGGCAGAGAAAGCTGCCTGCGCCCGAAGATGGGAATTCTTTCTACGCTCCTCCACCCAGTAAGCATGGAGTGCTTTGCGTTCCACAGCCGTCATCATATCCACATGGACCCTTGCCAGCTCTTCCACAGAACGGGGCTGGGCTCCGCTTTGTCTGCCGCCCTTTAGCCATGACTATATTGTGTGGAGGGGACTCCCCTTTGTCTGCCTCTGGGAGCCGTCTTCGTCCTGGCCAAAGAGCTGACCATAATGGACCGGTCGGTACCGTTCGAGGTAATACTTCAGACTTTGATTTGAGCCGGTTGAGTTCAACCTGAGCTTGTGGAATAGAGCTTCATGGTCGTCAAGCGCCGTGTGCAGTCGCCACTGTTCGGCCTTCTCTAGGCGTGTCTTTTCAAGTCCTCGAACAACGGTACGAAGATTCAGCGGTTGCAAGCGCTCCGACTTGGATTGTGACCCAATCCGAATGATCTGCGAGGTGATTTTGTTATCCAGCAGGTCCTCCAGGAGCTGGTCAAGGGCATGGTTTGTGTAGCACACGCATATAATCGGTCCAAGTCCGTTTCTGACTCTAGCCTTATTAGCCAGCAAGACCTTGATCAAGGCGACTCCTGTGAAACTTTTCCCAGTCCCTGGCGGGCCTTGAATCAGTCCAATCTTTCGCTGAAGAGTGCGGACCAGAGCTAAAGCCAGGGCATCATCGAGTGTGGAATATTTCTGAAGCTTTTCCAGATCAACAGGTTGAGAGCTGTGCACCTGCAGGCTGGAACCATCCCTCATGGGACATTTTAGGTCGAAGCTGAAGCCTTGGGAGGCCGCGTAGACAGGCGGCGGCACGTCAGCCAATATCGACAGCGTGTTCTCATCACTGGGGGCGAGGAATTCCGACATGGGGACATCTGCAGCTCTCTGCATTCTCTGGAGAGCAAGTAGGGTAGGTTGGAATGACGCCAAGAGAATACCAGGGAATTCCACAAGCGAGATCGATGACCCATTCCCCTGTGATGCATGGCAGTCGAGGATGTACTGCCAGCTGCTCTGGCTAGGCTCAACCAACTGCAAGAGAACGGAGGCCACATTAGGATCGTCTGAGAGGGAACCGGCCATCCTCTCTTGCTGTTTCTCAGCCGCATCAGATCTTGACCTTGGGCGATCGGGTGAAGCTACCGTGCAAAATGTTGCAGACCCTCGCGGATCAACAAGGCATACGAGGGCGTCTGACTGTAAAAGTTTCGACAGTTGCCACCATTCTTGTAGTTTCTTCTTCGCCGATCCGCGGACATTTATCGGCTGAGCAAAGCGAACGAGAAACTGCAGTCCTGCAAACCGATGAAAGTCCACTCCTTGCACGACTACCTCCCTGTACACATGAGTCCTGGTTTGGCCTTTCTGACACCGGCTCTTGTTCTGATCGACCGGCTGGAGCTCGGCATGTATTGCATCTCTGAGCTGGCCGACGGTGTCTTCTCTCAGGAGTCGAAAGTTCCTATCCAAGAGTCCGACGAGTCCACTGACATGCCACTGGCGTGGATCCTTTACAGGAAGATACTCCGAGCGTGGCGACAAGATCTCCTGGAATGTCGGCATGATTTTGATCTTGCAAATATCCGCGTGGTCATTGTCATGGCGGCCGCCAGGGGACTGTTTTTGTGTCACAAACGCAACGGGCTGTTGACCAACGTGTTGCTTTGATGCCTTTGTTACGGCTGGTAAAGAGAGACCGTTGTCAAGTCGGTGCTGCAGCTTGTCTAGGTGATCACGCGACTGATGAAGGGAGTCAGAACTGTCCAAGGCATGAAGAGTAAGGAACAGGTCTGCGAATCGTTGGGCGACTGGCTTCAGCGGTTCTTGAATAAAAGCGGTCGAGTTCAACTCGACTATCTTCCAAAAGACTAGGAGAGACTGTTCGAGGTATGCGGATGCCGCTTTACCCCCAGTATCGATTTCCAGCTGTACGGTGCTCGCCAAAAATTCTAGGAAGGGCTCAGCCCGACGACCACCAACCCCATAGAGACAGTTGTATATAGTGGCCACAGCTTGCTCCATCACCAGCGAGGCAAGAACGTTTGGGTGCGTGATGGTCTCCATAAAGGGGAGCATCTGATCGACGAACAGATCGCGTTTCGCAGACGCCGAGAGAGAACCGAAGTCACGCTGAACCAGCTCCTGAATCCGTTTCAGCCCGCCCTCTGTGGAGAGACACTGGATCACATCCTGGAGTGTGCCTTCGTCAATCTCGATGAGCTCTTTAGCCTTTGCGAAGATCGGTCCTAGGTGTCCTCCCAGCGGGCGCGTATGCTGATGAGTGTCGACTTGTCGCTTCCAGAGAGCTAGCTCGCCTAGGTTATCGCGCCTCTTATCCCCATGGCTTCTTCTTTCGGTCGGACCATGGGCTTCGTTCTTGTTCCGGCGAACATGGGCAAATCGGCAGGGGTTAAAGCGACAGGAGCCACGCTTCGCGAAGTCATAGCAGATCTTTTGGTTGTTATTTGCAATGCCGACCATTTTGCAGAGAGGCATAAGATGTGTTTTGTGTATTGAAGCTGACGATAGTACAGTTTGTTGAGGAGGATGAGAAGATAACTAAGGAAGTAACGGCGATTAAGCTGATAGAAATAGGTAGGTTGCCTACACCATCAACCAACCTCTGCCAGCCTTGTTGGGCAGTTAGTCTGAACGGTAAAGGCAAGGTAAGGCGCTTTGAGCCTTTGTAAAGCAGCGTCTTCCTTTCCAACCATTTAAGCGCTGCTGTGGCTGTGGTGTTCTCACTGATTGGATCGTGGTTCACGGGGGGCGTTGGGATATGTTGGCGGCACAGTGCATTTGCAGTTACCAGAGACAACTCTTGTAGGCAGCTACGACTCTGATTTCGCATGGTTAATTGTCGGTCCTTCTTTCGATCCCTTTTCAGCGGCCTTGCCCTGGAGGGAACCACATCCAGACTAGGGAACAATACATAGTGCGGTCACAATGCGCTCATGCTTAGGCGAGTGCCTTTGATATTGAGTCAAGAAGACGCCTTCGAATAATGTTCGCCAGCCCATCAAGATGCCCCGATGCCCCATCCTTTCTGAATACCTATTTGAAAGCATAACAACAATACTTAATTACTCTGTTCTTCTGCTTCATCTGTCCACCTTTGACGGACTTAGCGGGCAGGTTCTTCTTCCGAGTGAACAAGTCACCGATTGTCTTCCAAACCTTTCCTACTGTCGAGCAAATGGAAGCAACTCTTTAGTATGTATAATTGTATAGCCCATATTATCGCCCTGCCAATGGCGCTCATGCATCTATTCCTGGTCTAGTGCTCAATACTTATACTTCAACAACCATTGTGCTGCCCCAGCTTCCCGTATGTGATGATTGGCTCCATGGTTAGGGCGCATGACTTGCCGTACATAACCCGGGAAAAGCCCAATGAAATTCGCCAGCTAGCAAGCACGCACGCGACTGCATCAACACAACCTCGTCTATCTGGCGGCGGGCATCCGAATATACACAGGAACCAAGTACATCGCAACGTTCAGTCTAAATTAAGAAAGCAAACCAAGGAGCGGCAGCCACATCATATACTGACTGCCAATCACCTAATCTCTCTCGGCTAGTACCATCTAAAGATCAAACATTGGGCCAGGGTCAGAACGAATGGGCAACAACAATCGGTCAGACGATAAGTGGGGTCAGAACTCGCGAATCCATCGCTCCAGTAAGCCAACCGGGAGTAGTGGCATCGATTATCTGTTGGAGCCTGCAGGTCGGCCATCTGCCTGCATGGCATCCTTGCATGTTGTTTGGCTTGCTGCATCTCTTAGAGATGCATGCAGCTCGCTTAGGATGCTCTTTAGATCGCCCATCATCCAGAGCATCCATGTTCTCCATCCATCATCATCCATAGATAGCGTTCTTTATAGAGTTCTTTTGGCTTCGTCTTCCTTTTCCTAGTAGGCCTCATCATTATCTCTCATATTTAGTTTTTTGTTGGCAGGAAGACGGTCTCTTACCTTGGAGAACCTGCGGTTACCCGACAGCAACGATTGGGTTACATGAATCATAGTAGCCCTAGACAGGCACCCGTATCTTCAAAGAAATCTAGCCCTGCAGGATCTCTACTAAAGCAAGCTGAGCTTCGGCTCCTGATTTCAGCTTCAAGACACAGCGACACAGCGGCCAACCACAACTACGTCTCCGTACTCCCTACCACGCGATAGACTCCATGTTTCGTGCCGCAAGTTAAGCATCTTTCGGCTCGGGGTCTCCAGTGTGAAAAACGGGCTAGTGGGAGACGTAGATACAAGCATCGTATAATGCAATCGAATTCGACTCCCAGGTCTTCCCTGTTCAGGAAAACAAAGGGTCGGTAAGCTGACGTCCAGGGAAACGACGCGCAATAATCACAACTCGCTGCGATGAAAGGGGTTGGCGAAGCTCAGGACGCGCGAAGACCGGGTTCAATATCAAAAATACCTCAAGCCATTCGAAGTCCTAAGACCGCTAGAGGGCGTGAAAAGAGTGTCGAGTCATGGCCATCCTGAGTTATAGACCACGCACCATGGTGCCAAGCGACAGCGACGCGCTTTTCCCGATTAGGCACGCTATACCGCTTCCAGTAGTTCACCGTCACCGCAGACTGCGGTGTATATGAAGACACATCAAAGTCGAGAAATGCGAAGGCCATACAATGGGATTTCAGCTGAAGGCTGTTGCAACCAGAAAAAGGAAGGGGAAAAAAAGAAAAGAAAAAAGAAACAAAGAAAGAAAGAATTGTATGCGAACTACCCACTGCTATGTGCGGGCACTGGGAAAGCACCACCCTCAGTAGGTTAGTCTCTAACGGCAGGGCAGTCACCATACCTAGGATCTTCGCTGGGACTTCTTCCTTACGGTGCATCGGGATTCGACCTTGATCGATCCATTACGACTCCATCTTTCATGTGCCACATTCTCATAGAGTCAATATTGATAGTAAATACAGTTCACAACTTCACACATACGTGTTCTCACATTGGTTAAGGTTTGGCCCGTGCCGGATGATTTTCCTTCGAAATTGTTTTCTGCACACCCTCACATTACTGGGCTGATTATTTTCTGAAGCTCGTGTGTGTTGTTGATCGTAATGATTATCACTTACTATACTCCGTTCAGGAGGCAGTCCTGTCAACTCACAAGCTTTGAAGTCGATGGGAACTTGTGCAAATCATAGGGATCGACCAACGAATACTCCATGGTCTTCAGTATAAGGCTACTCCGTCCACACTTGCGTGGCAGACTCGTTGCTTCCTGGTATTCGAGAAACCACGCCGATCTCACCATCGGGGCAATTCTCGGGTAATCCGTAGATTGATTCTGACTTCCTGACATGCGGGGAAGGAAGAGAGCAGATGTAACTTGACGGTAAAATAAATCTAGCATTGGAATTCGGAATTTCGAAACATGCAAAGGTTTGCTTACCATTGCCTAGTAACATTGCATTGAAAGAAGAGAGCGATATAAAGATGTCAACAGCTAACTAGTGTCACTGTCTGTGCGACCGCGACGCAATGGAGCAAGTCCCCGCCGTGGTTCTACCGTTCTCCTCTATCTAACTTTCCACTACCGCCACTTCTTTCAGGGGCCCAGAGTCCCAGACAGGGACTTGATCGACTAAACAACGCCTCATAGGTTTCGGCGGCCAGTCTCTGTCGATTGAACCCGCACCGAACCAACAAATGGATTGTTTTTCTAAGCTGGAGAAATTTTGGGTTCCTTGGCCGGTCGCCTACTTGAATCCGTTGTCAATCTCGTCTCGAAAGGGAGCACTCAGCACGCAACAAAAAAAAAAAATAGAGTTTAATGACGATAGTCTATCAAAGGCGGATTCAACACCGGTTCCTCGGATCTGAAGATCATGGAGTTCTAACTTCTAACTTCTCACTGCTGGAGAAATGTTCGCCGAGCAGTGATCAGTGGATGGTTGCTAGACTAGACTATGGTGAGCACAGCCTGTTGGCGAAGTTCCACCAACCCACGGGTGGGTTTCGGGAGCTAACCGCTTATCATTCCGTCTTTGAGTCTTGACATCTCTTGTTCCCAGCCCCATTTCTGTCCACTGTCCAGGTCCCAGGACCTCCCGCGACTCACGCCCCATTCCTCTCTTTCCCATGGGCCGCAACCTTGAACCGGGCATCCTCCGCCACCGTCTCCTTTGAACAAGCGCCAATCTGCCCCTAGAGCCAATCACAGGAAGATGGTCTCATAGCCGTTCGAATCCAGATCGATCGCTCTTCCTTTAAACTCACCTTCTCCCCCATCCTTTGTCGATACTCGATACTCCCCTTCCTTTGTTGCTGTGAGGCCTCGGCATCCATTTTCCATCTCCCAAATACCGTTTCCCCGCCTTATCCGTCCATGGAACCCCGCAACCTCGATTCCTTACTCCCCTCTCCGCAGTGCATACGATGACAGTCGACGCCAGCGCGAATCGTGCAGAGATGGAACCGAGCGCGAAGAAGCCGATACGGAAGCCGCAACCTGCCGCGCCGAGGAAAAGACGGAGGAGAGCAGTCGTGAGCGGTGCTGCGGAAGATTGCTTCACCTGCTCCAAACGAGGGGCTCGATGCGATCGACGCCGGCCCTACTGCTCCCAGTGCCTGGAGCTTGGTCGAGAGTGCTCGGGGTACAAGACCAAACTGACTTGGGATGTGGGTGTCGCCAGCCGAGGCAAGCTTCGGGGATTGTCACTACCTGTCATGGGCGCAAAACCAGCACACAAGCCTCCTAAACCACCAAACCAAACTGACACCGACGGTCAAGCAACGATAGCGCAATCGACAGAGACACAGCTGCCTCTCCCGGAAGACGGTGAACTGAACCCACCCACGATGACGTCCTCCGTTCACCCGGCACATCCTTTACCCTCAAGCACGTCGCCAGTTCTAGATGCGTCTGCCAATTCTGCTTGGGTGGGAGGCACAGCGGATCAGCACACGTCGCCGATCGTGTCGTCGCATACGCTCAATGGTGGCCCTTCAACCTACAATGGCATTTACCAGCAAAATCGACCGGGTAACTCGCTAGTCCAGTCCCCCCAGTTCTCATGCACTGGGCCTGACATGATGGCTTGTTATTCAGTGGAAACAATGGCTGCATCTTTGGCTGTGCATCAATGGTCCCCTCAGAGCGGTGTGGTAGAGGCGGAGGATGCGGAAGACAGTCCCGGGGACCATCGAGCATCGGTAGATTCACAGTTCAGCGAGGCCTCGGATAGTTTATTCTGGGCAAGGGGCCATACACCCTCGTTTTCTCAAATGCTCCTGGCACGATCTGTTGGCCGTACACCTCGGCTCAAGTACCTCATTAGCTATTACTCGGAAGTCATTGCGCCCGTGATTGTTACCTTTGACAGCCCGACGAACCCATTCCGAAACTACATTCTGAGTTTGGCTCAAGAAAGTGATGCACTTCAAGAAGCTATCGCGACCCTCTCGTCGAGTAACCTGAAGCAACGACGGATGCGCAACACCATGTCGAAAGAGAAGACACTCCCAGCGCGCATGTCATCGATGGCCCATCGCGCGCTGACCGACAAAGATTTCCAAGATCGCTACGGCATTTCGATATCCGAAGGGTTCAATCGGGAAGAACTCCATCATCGAGGCTTGGCCGTCAAGGCATTGAATGCACAGTTGGCGGACCCAACTCGCCGGCTTTCGGATTCGGCGCTGGCTACCTTGCTTATCCTTTGTCTCTACCACGCCTGCGACACGGGTGTTGCTCAATTCAAGACCCAATTTGCCGGTGTCATGAAATTGCTGGCCCTCCGAATGCGCAGCTCAAAGAGGGCTTCGGATGAGTTGAAGTGGTTTATCCGCATATTCACCTGGTTTGACACAATGACGGCAACGATCAATGACCGCGATGCTCAACTCCGAGGCGCATGCTTGGATACCACCGCCATGTCCGACGGTGAATGGGGTCTCGAGAATTTAGCTGGTCTTGATGGCGGCCTCTTCAAGTTGATCGCCCAACTAGGGCGTCTGAATCTACTAAGTCAACAGAAACCAATCGACACACCGGCTCCTGCGGACATTCACATTCCCACCACGACCCTTCCCCCTTCCATGCTTGCCTATACGTCGTATTCTTTCGATCCAAACAATATCTTCGGTGCTGGCATTGTCAATACATATGGCTTCCCCTACCAAGCAAGCGTGGAAAGCCAGCAGACCGGCCAGCCTTCGTCACAAGAATTCTGGGCTGAATGGTACTCCCTCCGGCAGAGATTGGAGTCTTGGCGACTTGACACCTCAGCGTTGTCATACCATACTTCAGCCAGTCCTTCTTTTCCTCCCGAGTTTACCACGCGCGGCTACATGTCACCTCCATCGTCGCCTTCGCAGTCCCTTGTCGCGCCTCAGCACCTTGAGGACCTCTTCAACATTTCCGAATCTTTTCGCCATTCAGCACTTCTCTACACCGAACGACTTGCCTATCCCGACTTGCCGTCCAGCCATCCCTGCATCCAGAACATTGTGCAGGCGGCGTTGCGCTATATCTCAGCCGTGCAGTCGGATGTATACTTGCTGTGGCCGCTGTTCATCACGGGAGCCGAGTGTGTTTATGAGGCGCATCGCACGATCATCCGAAACCGTTGTTCGGGTATTGAGAATGACTCGGGTTTCTTCAACAATTTGTCGTGTCTCGAGCTCCTCGAGAAAATATGGGCACAGAATCCCAGCGAATCGGGCAGCGACGACGATGCCTCTGCTGGAAGTTATATATACAACCAGCCCTCGGGTAACTCTCCTTCGGCAAACGTGCGAGGTTTCAAGTGGCAGAGCATCATTAGGGCCAAGAGGGACGACGAAGAGTATATGGTGGTTTGACGGTCTGGGACCTCACGATATAATTTCTTTTCTTTCACTGACATATGTAATGCATATACCAAGGAAGCTAGGGCGCCATTGGGACCGGACCGGTATCTGGTTTGATATGGGATATTGCTTTTTATTTTGTGATACGAAGGTTTTCACAGACATATCAATTATCCATTCTTTGATCAGATTGGTACCAAACATATATCTATTATGTATATATCTATTTGCTACGATGATAAGCTTTCAGAGCAGTTTATCTTCGAGACTGTCAGTGGCAGACATAATGTAAGTATATATTCGCACGTCAAATCGTCACCATTCACTCGACCTCGCTCTCAGCCCCCCACAGCATACAAGGACCCCTACTGATTCCCTCCCCACCGTGCTTGGATAAGTCGACCACAATCGCATCCTTCTCCTGGAACCCCATCTTCTTGTAAAGCGGATACCCCCTCTCACTGGCCTCCAACCAAGCCTTCAGCCCATCCCTCTCCGCCTCCTCCAATCCAGCACGCAGAAGCGCCGACCCGACTCCTCTGCCTTGGTATTCCGGCAACACCGCCAGGACTTGCAGGACTATATCACCAGACGTTCAGAATCCAATTCCACGAAACTCTGATCATTACTCACCCGCAAAGCCAACCCCAACCCCGAACTTGGCCCTGTTGGCTTTGATCTGCCCGAAGAACTCATGGAACGCCGCCGGCGCCAACGCACCGGGCGGCGCCTTCTTCTCCTCCGTCCTCTTCTTCGCGGCCCATCGGAACGATGCCTCGTCCCGGTAAAAGTGCCATTCGGCGTACCCCACGATCCGACCGTCGACGACCGCCTTGACGAACTTGGCCGACGGGTCGCAGGTAAACGTCTCCAGCAGGTCCTCGGCGACGTGCCGGTCGCCTTCCGGGGTGGGTAAGCCGAAGACGAAGTTGGCCAGCGGGCTGGATGCGAAGGCGGCGGATTGGACGGTTGCGAGGGTGAGGAGGTCGCTGGGCTGGGCCGGATGGAGGGTTATGGTTGTTATCTCTTGTGACGACGGGGTGGAAGGGACCATTTTGGATAGATCTTCCTAGGTATTTCGATCTCGTATCTATATTATATGGAGTTATCTTCAAACAGAACAAATTAAAGAGTGAGAGGGGAGGGAGAGAGAGTAGAATGCGGGGGACATGATTGTTTTTAACTCTTCAAGTCGACCACTGTATCAGACGACTAATAGATCCATGTTTGTGTTTAATCGACTACCTTCCCTAAAGCATATCCCGAATATCGATCTACCTAGGTAGGTAGGTACCTGGATCATGGCTCCTGCCTCCCCGACAGGTACGTAACCGAGGAAGTCACGACCTTACTCCCCGGGAGAGGAGATATGATCTAACTTTATTCGGTGATCAGCCAGGAGCCCTAATTGTCTTGAGTAGGTAAGAGGTGGCTGAGATTCCATCACGATTTTCACATATATCAAAGCAATGCAGAGGTTGACGGTACTATTGCTTCAACCCAATTCACATTGCTTACCATGCAATGGTACTGTACCACATACAATCCCCTGCTATTCTCGCTCTGTATATCCAGCTTAATCGTGATTACTTTGATAATCATCAGTCGATAATAATAATAACAATAACAACAACAACAACAACAATGAAGTCCAAGATAGCAAGGCACTAGGAGTCTTGCGGGGCCCATATTCAGAATGTGGGGCTGGATGCGAGTCCCACCAAGTGATGCAGTAAGTAAGTAGTAGATCAAATCCATCCATGGGGCATGGAATCCATACCTTAATACGTTCCTTTTCCCTTCTACACCTTTGATTACTTGGCACGATGTGGGACAAATACTACCCATAGAAAAGAGAACGAGAATCCTGCGAAAGGGTTAAACATCTACTTAACCCTACCAGGAATCCCAACCTAACATAGACCTGCATGTTGCAGGACGAATCTGCAAGTTTGCTGGTCCTGTACAAACAATAACGTATTATACAACTCACCATATTCATAATATCAATATCTCCCACTAAGCACACTTTCCTTGACTTTTTTGTCCTTTTCCCCCATTCTTGAGGCACTGCATCGAAAACTTCGAAATTCTCAGTTATCGATCTGATCGGGGTCCGATTGATCTGTAATGCCCGATTATCCAGTTCCTACGCGAACATAGGTACTCACTCACTCATACGTATCGTGTGCTCAGACACCGACTGACTTTCCCAAGGTCACCTAACTTACTACCAGAAACGGCCACCAGCATAAGCTTCCAGAAACTCGGACGTCGCCCGTCGGAGAAAACAAACCCACCACACCCTTCTCTACTCCGAAAAGAGGGGGACCAAAGCACTGCAAGTGCAGCTGCGCCTGCAGCATGACGACCTAAAGAATACGACGTAGACTATCGACCCAACTGTACACTGTACAGTAGTACTTGCTGTATGTACGGACTCCGGAGTACCCTCCATGCACGAAGCGCCTTGCCGCAGCAACCGTCAAAACTTCCAGTCAGGCGGAGTCGTCCGTACGGCGTGTCAAGCGCTCATTTGGTGGTCGACCTCCACCGGTTGGTAGGAGAATTTAGGTATCATGACGAAGTAAGTACGGAGTAGTCTAAGTGATAACTTTAGTTTAGTCTAGTTTGGAGAAGAGAAGAACGTGCGGTGTTTGCAACTTGCTGGGTCTGGGTCTACTTCCACTTTGCTGGCGCTGGTACTTGGTCAGTTCGCGACGACTATTTATGAGGGGTAATAGTAAAAAGGCAGGTGACTGACTTAAGCTACCTCCGTAAGTCAATGTGATGGAGGTAACTGTACTCGGTACTTGGGGATTCCTTGATGGATTCCTTGATGGATTACTCAGTCCTTGCCGATGAAAAGTTATCGACAAGTTATAGCAGTACAGATCTGATAACTCCCAGTCTGAACAAGACAACACCAGTTCAACGCACTGTCGGCAGAGGAATTGAGAATTGAGGGGTCGAGAGGAAGCGGATACGGCAAACTACTGCTCCAACCCGCAGCTTTCCGTCTTCCGCGAAACCCGTCGGTCGCATCCAACGGAGCGGTGATTGGACCCCGGATTTTCTGACGGTCCTCGTTGAAGACGATAAGCAGAATGAGACAGCGGGAAAAAAAAAAGGCATCTTATGTTGAAGGTGCAATGTTTGTTTGTCTCGTTGGGCGAAGAGTATACGTAGACATGTTACGTCGAGGATGGCAAGAAATGACACGCGATGATACCAATGATAGATGAATGGATTGAATGTCTTGGACTGGAAACTCGGCTTATCAGACTAACCTAGGGCTCAGGGCAAGGGCAAGACTATGTAGGCAAGCATCGAAACCCTAGCAGGCTAGCTCGTCGTCACACGCACAGAAGCCCTTCAAAACAAGCGAATGAAACGATACGCACACGAAATTCAAGACTGGACCGCAAGCCCAAAAAGGCATTTGATTTCAATCAAACACCGTCCAAGCGTTGTGGCTGAAATCCCTGCTGGTCCGTTCAATAGTGCGTCCGAGATCGCACGACGCAAACTGAATCATTGATGGGTGATATGCGACGGATTTCACCCGCAAGCAGGGCATAAAAGGGGCATATCCTTGGTAGGCATCCACATTCAAGTCAAGGAGCGATCAATTATTATAACGAGTTTCAGGATCCACAATAATCAGAAGAATAGTAATGATAATATCGGTGTCAAAGGATCTGGACGTGTGCATAACGATTCGACGACACAACAAACAGCCAAGAAAAGGAACCAGGACCGGAATTGACTTTCTGTCCAGGCTCTATCAGGCTTAATGCTGCCACTGGAGCAAGGGACGGAAGGGAAATCTCTGTCGAGTGGAAATTTCGAGACTCCGCTAGGGATGATTTGAAGCCGACGGGATCACTAGGTGCGGACCCCGTCCGTACGTAGTACGTACAGTACTACATACTACATACATATCCAGGAAGCTGGGACCGACGGCATGTATCCGTTCGGCTAGTATGGTAGATGTTCAACAGTTCAGCTTGTGTCGTAGAGTAGAACTTCGGAGTATAAACGCCAGCGACCAGACTAATACCAAGTTACCAACAGTACTTTATTTTCACTGGCAGGCAGTATAAAGTAGAGTCCAACGGGAAAGCAATCCGCTGCATCATCAGCTGCATAAGCACTGCAGACCGTTGGCGCATTCGAACCCAAGGCCAATCAACTACCCTGGTGGTTGGCCAATCCTTGCTGAATGCGACCCGCGGGCGAACTCGACGGCCAACAACAGTGCTGAGCCATTCATGATTCGGATATGTCCATGGAAGCAGGGTTTGTCACTCGGGTACTGTACCTTGGTCACTGGTGTGATGGGCAAGGAATAAGGATTCGGAACCGCAGCCGGCGACGCCATGTGCAACGTTGGGGAAAAGTCTCTCAAGAAAGAGCAACGCCTTTCTGGCAACGAATGGCCCTGCGAATCGCTGTGTAACAGCTTTCTCAGTACATGATTCTCAGCCTGCCAGGGGCCACGGCCCTGATTGGGAAGGATCAAGGAAGAAAGCGAGGAATGGGAAAAGAAGAAAAAAAAAATTTTTTTTGATCAGTGCGTGAACTTAAAACCCTTGCGCACACGCTGATCTTCCTCGAAGATCTAGACTTTTTCCCTGCCGACGCACACATGGTTTTTGTGTCATGGAATATGATCTCATAGGCGTTTATTTTCCTGGAGTTTTTGGATGGGCAGAAATTCGTGAGTCATGCCTGGCAGCTGACGAGAGATTCATAGGCCGTCGTGAATTCGAAGTGCTGCTTCAATGGGCGTCACAGAGTGCTTACTTCGGTCTGAATGCTCGGCTGCTGAACAGCAATGCCGACTAGGTGAGTGGCCCAGTCGCTTTGCATAGGGCGATAATCGTGTCTGACTCTCAAGTCTGTTTAACTTTGGACCCAGTTGCCTGGGTTGTTGTTTATTTTTGCTGTCAAATCTTTTTTTTTTCTTTTCTGCTTTTCTCTCCCTGTGAGTGGCTCGACAGGCAAGTTGCGGTCTGCTGGACGTCCAGTCAGGACGCAGCCTTCAGGTTACCCAGTTCGAGTGTTGCTGCCCAGCGATCTCGCAGCGGTAAGCCCATCGGGCTGGTTAAGGGAAAATTTCTCTGAGCAGTTTTGTCCTGCCCTTTCGAGTCAAGATGAAATTGTGGATACAATAATACGGAGTAGTTCTGACGAAAAGAATCACGACGTTGTTTCTAGGTCGCAAAACCGACGATGCAGTACCAAAGGATGAGGGCGGGATTGCCGTTGTTAAACTTGTTAGGGGCCCATCGTCAACCATGGAACGCTTACCCGTTGCGACTCGTAGTTAGTATGGGGAATTCTGGTCCTTTTCAATTCTAGGCCTTGCACGATGCACACTGCAGGACAGAGTACTTACTGGATAGGAAAAGAGACATGTGATATTCTAATTCAACCCATAACGGGCAATAGTTGATGTATTCTCAGCATTGAGAATGACATTGTTCAAGATGGTCCTCGAGTCCAGTAGCCAACCTTCCATGGTACTACTGTATATAAAGTTCCACTTCTGAAACATCTACATTCGAATGGCAAAGGAACTTCATCAACACCCGCTGGATGAAGCGAAGGCCGTCTCCGGCAATCCTTGTCATCAATGTTTAGCTCCATATCGCTTCCAGCCTGCTCCGCGAGTAAATCAATATGATGATGTGTGAGGCAACGGCAGACACGTCGAATGATGAATAATCGATATTCGATGGGCCATTCCGAGGAATCCAACTTTACTCAGAAGCAACGGCCATAGAAGGACAAGCTGATTATGTGTGTGTGAAGAATAATTATGTTCTTCACGATATTAACCGCAGTCATACCGTTGCCACCGAAGTAAAAAATTGACTCATAAACCTATCTCAAAGCCATCTCAAATATATTGATCTGTAGGCAGCTGAGCCCTGAATCCCAACGGCTGAAGTATATCGGTGGCGAGCCTCTCAAGCCATGGATCGTGACGAAGGCGCCCTGACTCACTTCACGGGGAAGGCGATCTATTTATTATTACTGGTCCTTGTTCCTGAGAAAAGGCTTTGAGAAAATAAAAGGTTCTTGCCTCATTTTGGCGAGTGGTAGCTCTTACTCTGTGGACGGACTGCAGGCACGATAAGCTACCCGGATCCAGCCATTTGGTCGAAATGAATCATCATTCATGAAGAAGGCAGGGACGATCTCCATTAATTCGGTGTGGCCTAAGCACTGACACATGATCAGTCTTATCGTGTTTCTGGAAGATGCGAAGAGCGCCATATCGTTGGTTTGTCCGTCTTCCAGTCAGAATCGATGGATAGCTTAAGGGGAAGCACAAGGCGCCAGCAAGACACTGCGCTCTTGGTTAGGTCGTATCTTCTTTCTTTATCTCTGGTTCCAATACGTGGGCAAGTGGCGAGGCCCGACCGAAATGTGGTCACAGCCATCAGAAAGATATCAATGCAATGCGACCGGCAAGGCAAAAGGCACAGCCAAGCGGAACGCCATCCTCTCAACCCGCAAAGGCCTCTGGATATACGCAGCAGAAACGGATTTTGTTGGGGACTGAAAAGGGGAAATAAGAAACAAAAAGACTAGGATCATGACCCAAAATCAAGTCATTGATAGCCGTACATCATCGGCGCAGAGTCATACAGTGGACGATGAAAACCAATGTTAAATCCTGGCCTTGATGTACAGGAGCCGATCTCGGATCTGGAATAGACTCATACAAATCGCTTGCGTGCTAGAATTCTATCTCTCTTGTTGCTTTCGTCAGTATGACTATGACGAAGTAGATCTAGGCTGGTTGGTACTTGCAAAATCAAGCCCAATCTTTTTCTGCCTATTTCGGTGCAATTTTTTATTTATTTATTCTTTGTTTTTCAGTCACGTCGAGGAGGGGGAGAATTTCGAAAAGGTGATTATAATTAGTCCCCACCCCTCCATCATTCAGAGTGGCTTGGAAATAATCCCGGACAGCATTTGGGGCCTAAAAGTAAAAAGGACGCGCCCAAGATTCCCGAACCCACAAGTCAACCATTGAACCAAGGGGGTCGCTAAACGCCACACCCACCACTGCCAACTCCCACGGCCCTTAAACTCCCCTACAAAACTTGGTTGGCCCTCTCGCTTACCTCCCCCCCGGTTCCTCTCTTCTCCTCTTCTTCCTCCCTCCTATCCAACCTCCTGGGTTGAAGAATAAAACAACCAGCTACACCTTCACAATAACCATAATTCACCTACATTTGATATCAGTAGGGCTGGTTTCTGGTGTCAAAAGCCCCAGGCACCTTTCTTCGTTCTAAACGACCTTCGAAATTTCCGTCGTTTCTTTTGGATCCCCCCGTCTCGAGGATCCAATTCCCACACAGCCTGTCGACCTGTCGGCTCAACAACGTTCAAATGCACTCTCAGCACACACAGTCTCAACCCTCCTCCTCTCCTAGACTGAAAGCCGTGCCGCGCTGACGGTCCTCACTCGACCTTTGGAATCCGTTGTCTTTTTCCTCCGGCGTCGATTTGCTGTTCCGAACGATATCCTGTATAATATAAACTGGGGTGTTTGCTGCTTGTTTTTGAAGCCTGATCGTTTTTGCCTCGTCACTTTCCTTGCTTCTAGGGCTTCGGGACTATTTTTTCGCCTCCCATCCCCATAGAAAGAAGACCGTTCCGTTTGTCTCGTCGCGAAGCTGTCGGTTGTTCGAGTTCTTATGCGATTCTGCCGATAATGTATCATTATTCCAGTCCACCACCCGGGTGGTCTACCTTCGACTACACAACTTCCCCGCCGCCAACGTCTCCGCATTACGCCTACTATGCCTCGCAGTTCGCGAACCCGTTTGGCTCCCCTCGAGGAACTCCGAAACGACACAACCGCAAGGCCAGCTACAGCGCGACCAAGGAGACGGGAGCATGGCATTCGGGGTATCCGCAAAGCTTCTACGAAGCCATGCCGGACTATGGCACGCCGCCGCGCAAGCACGATCATGTAAGTGCTTCTTTTGGTGGCTACAAATTCAAACCGGGACACCACCGTCGTCACACGAC
Organism: Hamigera avellanea; assembly: GCA_027569715.1. Taxonomy (NCBI): domain Eukaryota; kingdom Fungi; phylum Ascomycota; class Eurotiomycetes; order Eurotiales; family Aspergillaceae; genus Hamigera; species Hamigera avellanea. The sequence goes on from JAPDKU010000016.1 coordinate 339,613, forward strand.
GGCGGGCACCGCGTGGGATGGCTGCGACTACGACGAAAAACCTACGCCGCGATCGCAGAAGCGACCCGTCTTCGTCGATGTGGTCGACGATCTGTTCGATGCGCCGCATTACGTCTTTCGCGAGCCCCAAGCAGGGCACCCGGAACGGCATCCACCGGAGCCTACGACCCCCAAGCGAGGCAGTCAACCTCGGCGATATCCGTCGACCTCTTATCGCAAACCAAAGCCACCCACTGATCAATATTTTTACTACAACCAGGTCCCCGCTTACGACGAAGCCGATGCTGCCAAGCGATCTCGGGCGCGCCGCCAGTCAACCTCGACACGCATTCCGTCGAAGCCTAAACCGTCCCCTTCCCCCAAGCCGGCACCACAGGCAACAGAAGAGGACGCCGCTCGCGCCGGAATTCCCCCGGGTTACTCGATCAAGAACTGGGATCCGACCGAAGCACCTATCATTCTCCTCGGAAGTGTGTTCGATGCCAACTCGTTGGGAAAATGGATCTATGACTGGACGGTCTTTCACCACGGCGCCTCGACACCCATGGCAGACGTGGCGGGTGATCTGTGGCTGTTGCTGATTAAGTTGGCGGGTAAGGTCAAGAGAGCCGACGAGTGTTTGCCACGCATTCAGAGACGGGAAGCCGCAGAAACCGTCGAGGATTTCCTGGAAAGTGGCGAACGTCTCTGGGCTCGATTCAAGAAGCTGCTCAAAGCATGTGAACATTTCATGTGGAAGGCCGCTAAGCGGGAAGGTGGCAAGGGAACCGTGTCCATGGGGCGCAATGCCGGCTGTGAGTTCGTCGAATCGATTTTCGGGCGAGACCGCGAGCTGGAGAACACGGAGAAGTTGATGAACAGCATCCGCCTCTGGAACATGCGCTTCGATGCCAACTGCGAAGACATCCTGCGCAGACCGTCGGCTGCCTAGTCGACCGCGAAGGAAAAGGAAGGAACTCGACGGAACTTCCATTCGATTACCAACCTTTTGCATTTACTCCTTTTTTTTTATTCCATTTGATGGCTATGGTATGTGAAAGGGACTGGGAACGGAATCTAAAAGCAATTTTCTCGATTTGGTGGATTTTTTTTTCAACGCCTGGTTTGATATCTTGCAATTGATACAGGGACATCGGGGCTGCTGCGAAGCAATTCGTTTTTTCTTGCCTGCATTTTGAGCGCGTTTGGTTAGCTGCTCTATCTGCGTTGCTTGCTCTGCATTTCTGATCTTCTCTTGCAGGTCGCCTGGGTCATATGGTCGCCGCACTCGCTATCAGCGCGAATCACATCCTTCTGGCGCCATTTGTTCATTGCATTCTATAATGCTAGTTTTTCCTTATATTTCCTTTGTTTGGGACGGGACATTTGCTTTACTCTTTTTATTTTCCGTCCTGTTCTCTGGGAGTTTCGCATTTCTCTACCGTCAAGTTTGAGCCATCTTCTTGGGTTCTATTTCTTCTCTCTTGATGATACCATCTTGCGGTTCTTTTTTTCTCTCGTCTGGGCTACGGTTGGCATATTCTCTCCTTTATCAGCGTGCGCGTCTTACAAAGTCCTCGTTTCTTTTGTTGGCCCATAATCTGGGAATCTGGGAGGCAACGGGCGTACATAATCTATAGACACCAACTACACCATCGTTAGCGATATTAGACTATGAAGACTATTACTTTCTCGCGAAAAGTTGGACTTGATCTTCCATAGGTAATTCTGTAGCAGTGCGATCGACGACCACAATACGCCAATCGAAGCCAAGTAATGCAATCTGCACCGTCCATTCATTTTGCAGTAGACCCCTTCATCGTCCTGCATCTCATCACATCTCATCTCAGGTTACCTAATTAGTAATTACCTACCTAACCTACTCTACCCCTCCCTTGGCGTCTGGCTTAATCATGCATGTGAGGCTGATGTCATTCTGCTGCAGGGCCATGCGGCCTGTCACCTTGCCGCCTGTCCATTGTTGCCCAATCCGAGCCTTAGGCTCAACCTTCCCCCCGGCTGGAGTGGAAGTTCCAATCTTCCACGACGCAGCGACGGACGAATCCCCGGCCGCGTCCTGGCGCGCTGGCATGCTTCCAATGGAAAGTGCCATGACCTGCATGCACGGTAAACTGTGTTCGCGGTCCGATTAGGTCGCACGTGCCCGTGATGACGAGGGTACCCCGCTATGGTTTCTTGCCAGTACTACCGAGTACTACCACTGCGGTGGGCTGTGTTGCTGTACGCTACATGGTGTGATGAAATGGTGATAGGTATTTCGGTACCGAGATGGTACTGTACATTCCTAATTGCCACCATTGACACGGGTGGCACAGAACATGGATAACGCAAAGTTATTAATAGTCATCTCGATGCGAAGTTGAACCCCTCATTGATCACGTGACCTGAATTGACCGACGATATCGACTGGATCTATGGAGGTCTATCCAATGACAAGCAAGAGGTCCTCCCATCCAAACCCAGAGAAGCCTAAGGCAGTGACACTCGTGGCACTCGGTGTATCAAAGTATTATATAGCATTAATCTATCTGTCTATGTAGAGATCCATCCTTTGAGGGTAAACCGGTCTATCCTCTAATTTATCTTTTGATGTTTTCGTGACAGCATATGCATCTTTTAAAGAGTTGCACATACCTCACCTTCCCACCAACAACCCCATATTCGTGCCGAAACTACTTCCCCTCCTCCTCCCTGGCCGCATTCCAGAACCACCACCCCACCCCAATGCAGAACTTCAGCCCGGCCGCCATCCACAGCGCCGACTGCATCCCTCCACTGCTGCGACTCAACCACCCGCCGATGATCGCGCCGACCAGCAACATCACCACGCCGCCGACGCGGCGATTACGCTTGGCGTTGGCGGTCGGCACCTGCGCCAGCTTCGGATCCGACGCGATGTCGAAGTACACGCTCGTCAGCACGACGGCCGGGATCTCGTTGTACCCCAGCGCGCGGCTGCAGGCGATCGACCCCGCGGACTGGAACGCCAGCAGCCCGATCGGGATCAGCTCCAGGAAGAGCTTGCCGCCCGTCAGCCGGGTGTCCTCCGCCGTGTGCGGGATGAGGTCGCCCTCGATCAGCGCCACGGCGATGACGATGAGGACGAATTGGATCACGAACGAGCAGAAGAGCGTGCCCCGGCGGCGGGAGCCCGCGGCGCGGGTCGCGCCCGCGAAGGTGAAGGCGCCGATGAAGAAGCAGGCGATCGAGACGAGCGATTTCAGCCAGCCCCAGGGTTTGCCGGTCGGTTGGCTGGAGGCCCCGAGGCCGAGGAAGATGGTGTTTCCTGTTTTTCTTTATTTTTTAGCCAGGGTTGGATGAAGGTTGTCATCAGAGGAAATATCGACCGGAGTGAGTTGAGTCATCGGTGGAAGCCAAGAAGACTGACCAGTTTGCATCGCCAAGAAGCAGGACCAGGCATTGTACGCGCTGCTGTCGCACAAGCCGGTGATCATACACAACACCAAGCAGACCAGGTCGGCATGCTTGCTGTCCACGGACTCGTTCCAGCGGCGAGCAATTGCCGACGGCTGTCGCGTGCGGTTGGGGTTGCTGGCTTCGACGTCGGCCTGTGGGAATTGTTTGTCGGCCATTGCGAATTGACCAGCGTGCAGTTCCAGCGGATTGCCGCCCCCGTAGTCAAGTTGAAATTAACAAGGGAGAGTGAGACCCTGGGAGGGAAAACAATGAACCTTAATCGACTTTGGTGGGGGGGCATCACGAACATTATATGGGCTGTCCCGCTCTTGTGTGCACTGTGCAGTCAAGAAACTACTTTTTTACTTCTTGGCTTTTTTGAGCTACTCGGCATTTCCCGAGGTGAACTTGTTGCTTGGACCGCTTCTGGGGAACCAGTCGGATGGCTTCATCGCAGTCGTCCCCCCGATAAACTGGAACCCACATGGTTTTGCCGATTTATCCTATCTTGTATCTACGTGGCTACGATTTTCTCGGAGTACATCCGTCGTGAAGTAAGAGCTGATGTGCAGTTTGTAAAGAGACAATCGTCATTTTTTGTTGCATGTCGCCTAGTCCTCTGTCCCAAGTTCAGGATTAACAAACACAAAAAAATATAAAAAATATAAAAAAAGACAAAGACAAAGATAAAAAAATATCGTGTCCACACTTCTCACAGCTGCATGTACTGTACCAACTACCAACATCATACATGGGATAATCCCTGCAGCGCAGGCCAACAGTCCGAGAATAGTCCTCTGTTTGGGCAGCCCTATCCGCTGCGGGGGCCGTGGAACTTTCCCATGGGTACTCATGGGACATATCTCGGAAGTAACATATAACACCACTTGCCGCGTGGTTTCCCCTACTGTAATGAAGATTTGGTTGATAAGTGATTAGACCAATGACCACTATAACGCACCCAGGCCCTGTAGTGTAGTGGTTAGTGGTTAGCACGTTAGATTTTGACCACTATAACGCACCCAGGCCCTGTAGTGTAGTGGTTAGCACGTTAGATTTTGATTCTGAAGTCCCGCGTTCAATCCGCGGCAGGGCCTCTTTGTCTATAGATTTTTCATCACTATATGAGTATTTTTAAATTGATAACCCTTTTTTAATGTAAAAGGTTATCTTAGTTCGTGTTGTCGACGGAGAAGCGGGGAGGCCAGGCTTGTCAGGTAAGGGAAAGTGTCGCTGAAAGCGACGCTGACTGACGCCAAAAAAGGACGTCAATTCCCCAAACTGACGGAGGGGATTATAGAGGTAGAGTCAATAGTCTAAGTCATCCAATAAAACCTTGGAACGGAGTATTATGCATGTTCTGCTTTGGGTTGGCATTTCCACGGATTCATGTTACTTCGTACCCAAAAAACCTGGAATACACATATGAAAGCAAAGTCATGTCCATATTTTCGGTATCTCTTGTCGTTTTTCCCATATGCACAAAGATGTAAAAGAGATAGTCCCCGTTTGGTGGGAGGAATATGATTCATATGTAGCAAGAAAATATGTCTCAAAATAGCACGCTCATGCATTCATCATCAACTAGAAAATGGAACGACGGTATCGATTCCCATGACACCGATGCCCTTGTCCAACGCCTAAACCCGTATGTACTGTATTCATTTCGGCTTGACCTGGCTATGGTAACCCAGTCAGAAGCACGAAACGGAGACTCCGATCCATCTGGAGGGAACGGCCTTCTCCTCCTCTTCATCATCGCTGCATGGGTGGAGCCGATTCGCATTTTCTTTACGCGGTGGCAGCCATATCTTTGCTCGCATGGGGATGTCATCGCGAAGCTTGCCAACACGTCTCATGTTCATTTCCAAGACAACCATGCGTAGGAAATCACTGTTTTCTCGCGGTTCGCGCTGGCGAGAAATAGGAGGAATTTCGGGATCAAAGCCTGAAACCTGTCGATCACGCCCATCAGCGGTAGCTACTCGGAAGCCGCCGTTGCTACTGCCGTTACCACCAGAGCGGTGGTAGGTTTGCATCTGAATGGATACAGGGCATTTCCGGGAGTATTCGGGAGAATCATGCGGATGGTCGTGATATGTATGCATCTCTGCTGGTGAGACCGCGATCGGATTCAAATACCGTCGCAAAGCTGGAGACGGGGGCTCCTGCATCGGCAGAGGGCGTCGGTCATCGGTCAATTCGGGCGTGATTGTGAATAGTGACCGGGTTAGAAAATCATCAGACTGCACTGAAGGTGTAGCAAACGTCGATACCGTCTGCGCTGCAGATTTAATGGCCCGCAACGAGGCTGTTAGGTTCGATCTGAAACTTGACCTCAGACGGGGAAAGTGTCTGAGCGAGCTCGGAGTTTTCGTAGAGGTTGAATCTGGCACGGACAAATCTTCGACAACAGGTTCGGACTCCAGCTCAGGAACATCCACGTTCAGCAGCGGATGGTCGAATGCGCAATCCTCTGAAGGGGACAGTATTCTATACTTTCGTTCCAAAGGACTTCTCTGACTGGGGGGAGTCAGTGGTACAGAAACGCTAGACGGCGAGTCGAAGTCTTGATCCAGCGATGGCATCGAGTCTGTTGACACAGACCGAATCGAGAATGGTGTATCAGGGTCATATTCGTTGGCGAGTGGCAACTTCTCGTTCTCCTCTTCCGGAGGGCCGAGCAAGATATCCAGCGGACTATTGCCTGACCCATCCATGAGGCTCTCCTCTTTGGACTTGACTCCTTCCATGAGAAGCTTACTGAAATCTTCGACATGGTTTCCACGATGTAGTTTCCGAGACTCTCGGACAGACCAGCTACGCCGAGGAACAGGAATGGCTGTGGCTTCCAGGATCGAAGCCACCGAGGTGGGCAGGTTACGATCACCAAGAGCCATGGACGATGATCTGCGTAGATTCCTAGAGTTCCTAGAGTTCCTAGAGTTCCTAGACGTTCTGTTATCGTTGCCTCCTGGGCCTTGATGCACCGGTGTCATCCTGGGGCTACGCTTCGGTGGTATCACAACTGGGCTGGTATGCGTCGGCGCCGAGTTCTCGACGCTGGCCGCGCCGGGAAGTTGAAGACCAAAGCTGTCCTGTATCGCGTGCGGCCCCTTGGCAGGCGGCGTGATTGTTGTAGCACTTCCATTCTGTCTGCTCATCCTTTGAGGCGACACTGAGCTGAACAGAAAGGCTCTAGGGACCATCATCTTTCAAAATCGCGATACAGTATTCGAGGCGTCCCAAGCCTGACGAGGCACTCTGATCGAGGGTCTGAGCGAGATACATGAGTTTCGGAAATGTTGAAAGTCGTAGTCTCCCTACGGAAGCTAGACGGGTGGGATGGACGATGCGTCAACACCGCTGTGTTGGCAACGGGTGTTTAGCGGAATCAACAACCGGAGAGTCGGGGGCGGTATGCAGGCACGCGACTTCGACAGATGTGGGGATAAAGGTAGGAAATCTGCGAGATATACAAACCTCCCCAAGGTGCAGGAGGAAGTCTGGAGTGTAGAAAATAGAACAATAGGATAAAGACAGAAAGGCAGACCCAAAGAGTACAAAGGGAGGCAGGCTTTGAGGAGGGTGTGACTATGAGCGAAAGGAAGGCGATAAGGGCCGTGAGGGTGACGGCATCATTGATTGTGCAGCGGAGTCCGACAGGGTCTGACCATAACATCGGGACAGTACAGCCGTTTCCACCTGACACCTGTAGCGGCTAGCCTGTTGGGCTCCGTACTAGCCTCGTACGGCGGATTACTACGGATAATGATAAAGCGGGCCCGTTGATTGGCTGTCATCAGTCTGCCCGACGGCACATACCACGTATTTTTTGCTGATTGGAAGGAAATTCAAGGAATCTCCAAAGTGTTCAACGTCCCATGCAGATTACAATGGAGATACGGCTGTATTTGACGCGCTAACCGTTGTCCCTTTCTTGGGCAGACCGGGAGGATTGTTGATTTGGATCGGCAACGCCACGAATCGTGGGTTCTTATTAATAAAACAGACAATCGGAGGACCCCGGCCACCAGTACTGTCACATCCGTACGGAGTACAATGGGACCGTATTCTTCATACATCTCTGCTAGTGTAGCGTGCCGCCTGCAGGCACGCGCGGAATGTTCTCTCGGTGGAGTCATCGAAGCAATTTTCTGCGGCGCAGACGACACTGTCTTGTCGATTCGATTCGTTTTGTATATACTTGTAGTGAGCATCCCACCACCCTGAGACACAAAAGAGAAATCCCTATTTCTTCTGTTTTATTTGATACTCCGTATAAGTACCGGCTTCCCCTAGAATTGAATTGACCAGTCCTTCAGGCTACAGTGCAAGGGACCTGTCGCTCTCTGGCTAGACAAACCGTTCTCGCAGCCACACTTGACTGAGAATTTTGCCACCCATCAGTCTCCTTGGGGTTTTCTGGAGATCGAGCGAGGCTTTTCTCACCGTTAGGGCATCCTGTTTGGCCGATATGCTTTCTGCAGGCACAACACTAAAATCAACCTTAAACGAAATCTCCAGGCGGCGGCTTCTGGAAGATTGCAATCTGTGCGCTTCTCGTTTCGAAGCCGTTTGGAGATTCGATTCAGGACAACTTTACAGTGGCCAAAATGAAAACGTAATTACCGTAGTCCTCCATTATCATCTTGAAAGTCGTCTTAGAATGGAGACGACAAAATGTATTGTTGAACACTCGACTCGATTCTTCACGTGCATATCCTCGCTTAGTGGCGCAGGTACAATACCATATATTCTTCGTTACTTACAGTTACATCTTATTTTTGATATCGTTGCAGCACGAGAAACAACTCTGTTCCTTAGGAGTCGGGATTCTGCGATTTGTTTTGAGACGAAAAGAAAAAGGAAAGTCAAGACTAAGTGGAGCAGTAAGCGAGTCTGTCAACTGCGGCATTCGGAGTACGTAAATCAAAGACCAGAGCGGCAAGAGAAGGACAATCGATAACCGTAATTTTTAATGCTACTGTTCAAAAGTTCCAAAATAAGGTCGCTTGTCTAGAAGATGAGGGAAGTTCATGTCTCTGAGCTTGCATAGAAAATTACCGTAATGCACAATAGATGGGAGATTATCGAGAGTGGACATAGGACTTTATAGGACTACGGAGTAAATTCTCGTCTGTCGTACAGTTCAAAGGATATCAATTCTTTTACTTGCGATGAACCTCGTCTTCCTATATACACCGAAGTCCTGCGCTACACCTCTCCATGCTCATTTCCATGGCTTGAACCGGGAATAGAAATTTCCTGGATCCCCCATTCGCCTTCTGAAATGTGCTCACCATGCTTCTTGACGAGGAGGCCAACAGTAACAGGACCAATGATTGTATTTAGAAGGATTGCCCATACGCCAGTGATAAAGCCCTCGTCAGTCACATAAGGTGTCGAATTGTGTCCTATTTCGATGATCAGAAGGCCAATCTCACCACGCGCCACCATTGCGGAGCCTAAAAGTAATGCGGACAGCCAGGTGTGATTCCAGTTGGCTCCCTGGCTACTTTCTTCGGGGCAGATTCCCTCTTTATTTTGGGACCTTTTTCTTTGTCCGTGTAATTTGCGAGTCCCGCAGACTCTTCCTGGGAGAAGGAACTTCCATAGTGGTAGCCAAATGCCGACGATCAACTAGAAATCGGTCAGGCGACTTTGGCTGTGCGGCGAGGAAATGGTGGTTGCTTACTTTCGCAAATGCCATGAGGAGTGTGTAAACCAGACCCCTCCAAATCCTCTTTCCTGTCCAGAGCTGCACAAATGGAATAGCAAATCCAATACTGGCAAAAAAAAGAGGCTCCATCAAGTACTCTTGGGTCCCAAGAAGATAGCGTTCGAATGTGTGGACAAAGGTTGGACTCTTATTCGCCTCTCTTTCCCCTTCCTTGCGGCTCATGACAACAAATGGTGCCCCGGGGCGCTTACTCGGTAGGTACGTGAGGAATGTGCCTGCAAGGAAGGCGCCAAACAGAACCGAAGTACCAGCATACGCAGCTATGCTGATAAACGCTGAGAGAACCGTGGTCATGAGGACGATATTGGAGATATGGTCAAATTGGGCGAAATGATACTCGATGTATTTCCGAAAGAACGGCGCAAAACCATACTTGGTGAGAATGGGCGTCAGTATTGCCATGGCCACCGAGGCCACTATCGGACGCCCGATGAGCCAGCCCAAGTTGACATTGCCCTCCCCTGAAAGCTTTCCCAAATCACCGATAACGCTGTCCACACTAGTAAGCAACTTGAGGGCACATTGGAAAACTCGACCACACCGGGAATTAATACTGACCTTAACATGACAAGCCCCACAACATCATCAATAACAGCTGCACTGACAAGTACTGAGCCAACCCGCGTCTGAGACAGATTTACTCTACTGGATGCAGAGGCGATAACAGCAAACGTGGTACCTGGGACTTGTTATCAGTATTGTCGAAGCGCTGTAGGACGAGTAACTTACCCAAAGAGGTGGCGGAAAGAGCCGCCCCAATAATGAACGTCTCCACCGGCCCTGGCCCGTGCACGGGTTAGCTTAGCTGGACAAGAAGTGCAAGAGAAAACGTACCGTATCCAAAACCGAGGTAGAGAAGAAGGTAAGAAAGACCAACAGGGAAGCAAACGCCAGTGGCAGCGCCAATCATACTCAAGGTAAAGTTCTGTTTAAGAAGATCTAAACGTGCACCTAGACCTCCTGGATCGATGACATCAGCATACCCACTAGTCAAGAGCCGGCCAAGACCCCAAGAATGTCAAGCAAGTTCTTACCTTCGAAGATGATCAAAATTAGGCCTACATATCCGAGGACCAGAAAAGTTTCCTGCCAGTTTTTCTGAAGAATATTGGCCAAGGGCACGCCGTAGATTATGCCGACTGCAATCTGGCCGATAATGCCGGCCTGGAGCACCTTCGCGGAAACCCATTTGGCGTGGGAAAGGAAGAAGAAGAAAGAAATAATAATAAGGATTTCGACAACTGAAAAACGTGAGTAAGAGATTGGGCAAAGCTTAAATGGGAGATTCCTTTTTCTCACATACTTCCGGGCTCATGGTATGGAAGGAAACCACCTGCCATAACTACTTATGGCGGGTGAGAATTAGGTCGAGTGGATTGAAGTACCTTTAAATGATACCACTGTTTAAGCTGTGGAGAACCACGGATGCTTTTCCCTTATCGCACTATGAGAGCATAAATGGAAGATGAAGAAGATTTGGAAGATAAGGGGTGAAGGCAAAGAGCAAAACAAGAAATAGTCATAAGCCTCTAGTCTTATCAAGTACATTTATACCCGAATATCATTCGGTCCACAAGGGGGTCAAACAGCCTCTTGTGTACATAATGACTAAGCAAGAACATATGACGTAATCGGACACCGAACGGGCCATCGGAAACCACGATTTTGATTTTGGCCGACGCCAAAAAACCATAAGATATCTTACTACCACACAGTCAATTTAACAGAAATTTTCGAATTATTTGGATCTACTAGGGCAGCTGGTTCTAA